>JAWWEE010000001.1:41802656-41985054 GCA_035221455.1 Xenops minutus
ATTTAACATGAACTACTCTATTTTAACTTATAAAACTGGGAATAACTTGTCAGATAATGATGTATTTAATTGTTCCTATCTTCGGTTTTGCTTTTTTTCTTATTCTTCTTTTTCCATCCCCGGTAGTCCTTGGACCGTACTCCCACAGTTAGCTTCTTATAAAAGATGGTCAAATAGCTATTTACATTCAGTTTCAGTTATGTTCCTCACCAGGCATCTCCCAAGATATGTTGTTTTGTATGTACCTAAATCTTTTGTAAGTATATGACACATCAAAGAGATACTTTGCATGGCTATTTTGCATATGTCTCCTGTGGTAAAATAATCTTTATAGAGTCACTTCTTCACTTCATCTTTTCTGGGATCATAGTTCAGCTCCAGAAAAACTTCAAACCAGAAAGTGACCTTTGTTCAATTTTCTGGCTCTGCTTCAAGTCACTTAACCGCCTTCCCTCTCAGACTGATACCCCTATCCCTTCCCTTCAGGGCAGCTCTATCATAGTTGTTGAGTTATAGTTGTAGAAAAGCAAAGCATTACCTCTTTTCCTCTTACTCAGCTTCTAGAAAGTTGCTCTGTCCCCTCCTCAACTTCTCCCAGGTCTGACACCCTGTTCAGATTGGTGAGTTTGGTTTAGGACTGATAGTCCTTTGCAGTCAGCTTCTCAATTCACGCACACCACCAAAAATGCATATAGTAAACACAGCATTAAAATATTAACTCTGTCCTTCTGGGCAATAGTTTTAAAGCAATATCAGTGCAAACAGGGAAGGGATACAGAAGGGATACACAGTCTGTTCACACAGTAAGACGGTAAAGAAGCTGGTATAATTTAGCACAGAAAAAAATGAAGGCCAAAGAGAATAAATGTAATACCTCTAGAGATATCTGCTGGATTAAACACTAAGGAAGGGAAAGAGCTATAAACCAGCATTGTCTTAAGAATAAATGAGCATGTGGTGGTCACATGCAAGCCTGGGACAGATAAAAGGAGAAAGTTTCTAACCAGGATGGGAAAAAGGTGTGGAACCCTCTATCTGTTAGAAATGGCAGAGGTGAGAAGACTAATTATAGTCAAGATGTACTTGTTACTTGTCTAGATGTTCTGCTAATATGAACATTGTTGCATGTGACAAGAAGGCAGTGGAAAATGCCAGTCCAAACCTACAAAGCAACTTTATTACTAACAGAGCTTGAAAGAGAAACAAAGTCTGTGGTGAAGTGTATGCCACACATCGTATCCAAAAGCTATTTGATGGTCCAAAAAATACGAGAACACTATAAGTCTACACATTTTATCTATTACTTACCTGTAATTGTAAAAGAGACAATGAAGGAGCATTATCCAATTTTGGCTTAGAAAAGGAACATGTGATGTCTAACCATGGTCTTTGACAACCAATTTTATTGATAAATAAAATTTATTTCATCAGTCATAAACCTCTGCAGCACATTTGAATTCTTTCATGAAAAAGCTTATGTCTTTTGGCCTGAAGAAATAAATAATTTCTTAGTATTTGTATGTGGAGATTTGTAACATCATTCTCACAACAACAATAAAATCTAGAAATGTTATGCATATCTCCAAAGCAAGACATAGCATGTGTTGGTTTAAAATTAAGACTATCTGAATGCTCTTTATAATATATTCTTAAAATTCAAGGGCATGGCTTTCCAATGAGATCTAAACTGGCACTTTTCATTGAAGTAATCCTAGGGACTGTATTCATACTGCTTACAAAGTCTCGTTGTAGAGCCCTTGCCTAAATTTCTTTACCAACTTGTTTGAAGTCAGTTCCCTAGGATCCACTTGCCCATAGGAGAATGAAAGGAATCACCTTCCATAATTAGTTTCTTACCTGCACAAAAACTAAGTTGTCTGATAAACTTTCACAGCCAGTAAAGGTATAAGGATATTCATAGCAATATGTTATTAAAACTGATAGTAAGAGGAGAGGACACCATTCAAGATCCTAGATAAGCAGGATACAAGAAGGACTTATATATATATATATATATATGTATATATTTAATAATATAATGAACAAACTCTCACAGGTGCTAGCTTAGATTAATAAAGAAAAACTGACACTTTTACAGTTTGTGCATTTTATGCTACGTGGATAAAGTAAAGAAGACTATCATCTTGAGGTCTGTCAATTCAGTACATTTTAAATGCACTTAATTTTAAACATGAATAAATTACTAAACAGTGTCTGTATCTGCTCTGAAAGCAGAACACATGCCTTAGGAGGATGAATAACTTCTGATGAAAGCACCAGCCAAAAAGCTGCAGAACATCAAAGCTTAAAATTGTTTTAATAAGTTTAATAAAAGAAACAGTTACACAGTATAGAGAGAAAATAACTTTTGGTTAGAGAAGATAATTTCCTCGGGAGCCAGCATTGGCCTCAGTTCTGTTGTTACATTATACAGAATGTATGAAGTTTAATTAAAAGTGTCTCTGATACATCTAAAATGTAGTACAGATAATTTACTGTATCCACAGAACATGCTGCCCTGAGAGATACAATCCTTGACAAAATTAACCAAATTGTGCCCAACTGTAAAAAGGTCAGGTCATTCAGGCAATAAATCTGGTTTCAATCACAAAGTGTACTATGTGAAAAAAAAACAAACAAACCTTTCTGTTTAAAGAGCTTCATTGTCAACCACATAGATGCTTGTAGTCAAACCCTCATTCTCTTTCTGCTTGCCTTGGGACTGCCTTGGATTGCAGGAACATTAACCTGTCTCCAGGAATCAAATGAATAAAAAAAGACTACAACCTGTAGCAGGAATTTGCCTTAAAAACAGATCAGAATGTATAATTAGAACATGATTTAGAAGGTCTTTCATTAAAATTGCATTTACCACTAAGGCAGTCTCTTCCAAATGCTTAATTGTAGATGAGAACATGATAAAAATTAGCAGGAGAATGCAGAGGCCAAATTTGCACTTCTGCAAATCAGCTTCTTCAAGTTTGTATCTTTTTGGGCATGGGAGTCATGAAGACTGAGAGCAGCACAAAACAAATCAGCAGAAAGAAAGTAGTTAAAATGCAAGACTTTTTTTTTAATATCTTTGCTACAGAAACTTGAGATTCAGCTTTTTGAAATAATCATTCAGCTTTAAAATACTGTTCTGTTCTAGGGCCCTGTATTCAAAATGTGTGAAATACATACTAATTCTCTGCCTCCAGCACTAGGACAAGCTTAAGGACTTATATTAATCTACTGAAAAGATTAAATAGAGACTACATCTCAGGAATTTTATTATGAACCTTGAAAAATTCTTCATTTGCCTCTTGCCCCTCAATTACAGGTAAAATAGCAAATATGGAATGTCTCTAGATGATACACTTGCAATATTCAGATGCAAATACACCTCAGAAATAGGGATTTCTGAGAAGTTTTGTAAACCACTTCTAATGTCTTGAGAAAGAGCTAGACAAAGCTACTGTGGAGAAAAACAATATTTTTGAGAACAGATCTCTGTGTGTAATGATCCCATTATTTTTTCCCAGCTCAGTGAGATGATTAGGAATGGAGTGGTAAAATAATACACTCTACCATTATCTTTCCGAGTGTCTTCTCATACAGAATTTAGTTACTCTGGAAAGAGTTTAGTTGGTGGTTGCCTCTTGCTGGACATGCATCCCCTGCCTGTTGTACTGCAGTGATGTCAAGTGAAAAAGGGGCAGAAATACAAAGATTTCTTGTCCCACCTGTATTAATATATTTTTAATTGGCTATCAATGTCTCCAGAATATCAGAGTCTTTTAAAGCCTAAGAGTCTGCCCACGTCTCACCTCAGGAGACCCTTGGCTAGGCAGACTCACTGCTATGGACAAGACTTTTGACCCTCTGATATGGGGACAGCACTTAATAGCAAGGGAGGACCTTCTCCGTAAAGTTCTCCTATAAGTTATAAGGCTGCAAGCACTAGAAACATGTGGGAGTATGGTCAGAGGACTACCGGGGATGGAAAAAGAAGAATAAGAATAAAAGCAAGAACAAAGACAGGTACAATTAATTACCTCATTATCTGACAAGTTATTCCTGGTTTTATAAATTAATATAGAGTAGTTCATGTCAAATGTATTAGAATAGGATTAATTATTTTTACTTTTTCAATTGTTCAAATGTTCCTATTGGTTGGTTTTCCCCCGGTTACTACCCTTTGATTGGTTGCCGTTTTTCCCTTCTCCTTACTGGCTAGCTCTTGGCACAGTGCACCTGTGCAATATATGGCTAGCCCCCTCCTATACCTCTCCCCGAACCATGCCTAGTTTCTAGCTCCTTCTAGCTAGCCCGTATAAAACCCTTTTACCCTGTTATATAAACGGCCATTTCACCTCATCCCTCATTCTGTGTGGAGTGGTCCTTCCCATTATCCCGAACAGGTCTGCATCAATAGACGGGTTTCTGTGTTTCAAAAGTGCCACAACTAGAAGATCCAGAGCAGCCTCTAATTGGTTCTCCATTTCCTTCCCATAAGGAAGATACAGGTACATTTTCTATATGCATATATAGAAAGATTCCTATATTTTTATCTGTAGGTATATATAAAGATTTTCAATGTATTAAGGGCAGTAAGGAAAAGACCCAAGATATTTCCCCCATTAAACCACACAAAACAAAATAAACAGCCAATGGGTCATGAACCAGAAAATTTAATTTCCACATCAGACATATGGGGCAGGTGATGGAGAACTCCCCTTGTCCACAACTCTGGGGAGTCTCCAACTGCCTGGGGGGAAATGGCATGGTACAGATGGGTCTGTGTGTGCTTCCTCGTTCTCATGTCTGTGGCACTGATGAAGGTTGATGCAGTGTCTTGGGTGCACGATCTCATAGAATGAAAGTACTAATTCATTTTAAAACACAACTGATTCAGTCCCTAATACTCACTTTTTAATAAACACAAGCACTAAAATTCATCTAAGTAGTCTGTCAGTAGGCAGGCTGTGTCCAGGGAGGCTGTCCAGGATGGCTTGCAATGACAATCAGCACCAGTTTTCAAATCTACCCCCTCCCTTACGGGGTCCTTATTAGGAGGATTTCAGTTGTGGATGAGTGTCATTGATGCGTCAGGAATCAAACATCCCATGACTGTGAGTAATAAGATTTATTCACCATCTCTGATTCTAGTTGTCCTGAGGAGCTGCAGGTAGATGTGTGCCAGGATCTTGATGGCCTGCTACTGCATGTGTCAGCCACTTTTATAGCTCTCATCCTCTTACTATTTTGTATCCTTGTGTTCATATTTCCTCTCCATTCATACTAATAGAAGCATCTTTCATTACATTTTCCCCCATTACTAGAAGATTCCTGGACATCTGTTTTCTAGTAGGTTGTAGGCACTTTTGTACGAGCTGCAGACAAAAAAAAAAAAAAAGACACCAGCTACCTTTTTTTGATTCATAAGTGTTCTTCTCAAGTCTTCTAAGCTTCTGGTGTTGCCCTTTAGTATTTCAATGATACTCTAATTATCATAAAATTTTCCACTTTCCTGGCCTAGAATTAAAAATGAAGGTTGTAATTCACTTTATTCTATGCAACCATTTAATCTGTGAATTCTAATCTGATCCAATCTTTATATTCCACTTATTTTACTGGATAAAGATGAGCTGGTGTGCTTTTCCAATTTCTTATTCTCTATTATTCATTTTACACTATTCCTTATCTATCAAAGGGAACTCTTTTCAAGCAAGCTGGACAAAAGTTTGCTAGAAAGGGAAAAGAGACTTGCCACTGACAGGACAGACAGAAAGAACTCTGCCAAGTAATGGACAAGGTATTTCTTACACATTTATATAATGTTTTAAATGGTCTTCTGGGGATTGTCATGCAGCATTTATGCTTCAGTGTGGCAGCTGCATCTCTCCTGAGAAGAGTGAGACAGTAGAATTAGTGAGAAGTTTAGTTCTACAAATCCCCTTTATGAGAAAGTCAGGTTGTTTAATATAAAACTGAGCTGTGCATGAATGAAACAGGCATTTTTACAGAGTTCATAGTAACAGGAAGGTATGTTTTCTGCACAATTATTTAGACAGTGCTTTTCATACAATGTTAAACACTGAAATATACAAAACAGACAAGGTTTATCTTCAGTTTTACATTGTTACCAACAGCTGAAGAAAAAATATTGCATTACAGGAGGAAAAACTTCTGTTAAAATATTTTATTATCAGATCATTAAAATAATTTGAAAAGATGTTTCAGAACCTTTAGAATGATCATGAAAATCTGCCAATACTTATAAGAATGCAAGCAGTCCGAGACAGAGTAAATCATGAGGCATCTTTTCAGGACTTTCCATTGGTTTGATTCTTGTCTTCTGCAGCAACCCTAGCATGACATCCAGTTCCAAATACTATGGTTCACATAAAAGCAAAGTACGTTATTATAGCAAGCATTATTAATTATGCCGCAATAGTGCACCTGACACAATAACCTGTCACAACATGATGCAATTGCCCTAAACTTTGCATTCCAAATGCACAACCCCATCCTGCTACACCAGCATGTACATTACCAGATAACACCTCTCACTGAAATAAAGACTGAAGCAATTTTAAAAAGTCATATATCAACTCCTATTATTGTATAGAACAAACCTATTCAGTTGGCGTCACCAGCAGGTATAAATCTTCAGACAAGGAACTAAATTACTCCCCAGAGACCTCCTCCTCCCTCACATTTTGTTTGCAAATGACCTGTCACCCAAATTGCTGATTCTGTTCCCATTCCCAGTTCTCTGCATTTGTAAGCATTGTAATATCATTTTACAGCTTCCATATCATAGCATCTTCTACAGCAAGAGCTCAGCATATTTTGCAGTTAAGTAACAGCTTTCCAAAAGGGAATTATTGCAAAGTGGAGAAACCCTAACAGCCTTCATTTTACAAAGATGGAACCTGAGGTGCAAACAGTTTAACCATAACCTTTTTATGGAAAAGCTGAACATCTGTGCCTTTGAAAACAAGAACAACCCAAGCTCAGCAAGTTTTACAATCAGAACAATGATGAAGGAACAAAGAAGAGAAAGAGCCAACATCATAAGATTTGGTGAACTTTTTTTTTTTTCATTTAAAGCATTCAATTCCCATGTTACTTTAGAATGTTTTAAAAGTAATCAGTTATACAGTATGTAACAAAGGATGTTCAGAGTGAAACATGCACTATGTGAATAAGGCTGGTTTGATATTATGCAGTTAGATTTGTTTAGAAACAAAGAAAATACTACTCAAGTAATAATTTACATTTTGTTATTTATATCACCAAGATGCTCATTACCAGAATTACCAAGTGGATGCTTATGTTCTTTTCCTATTTGAGTTAAGCTCCAACAAGTGGGTAAAGCTTTGAGTGCTCCGGATAGCATCATGCCTTAGAATTCTAAAGGGAGAAATTCAGACTGGGTGAGTGATTTGTAGGAGGCTAAATGTTTCAGAAGGATCTCCTCACAAAAGAGGTATGTATTGTCCCATGGAAGATTTTTTCAAGTGAAATTTTTCAAGTGGCTTCCATAGCAAATGAGGATTTCACCCAAAGTGGTTTTGATGATGTTTTACTAATAATGATGACCTACAAAGCAGTAGCATGGATACTCACCAAGAAGACAGAGTGCAACTTCAGGACATACAGTGGACATGAAAAAATGTAACCTAGCTCTTAAGGAAGGAAGCAAAACAACTTTACTGATTAGAGAGCAAATGGAGGTGAAGAACACAATGAAAACCAGGAACAAACAGTGTTTCAGGCAGAGAAGATGTACTACATAATATCCTCATGTTAGAATGAGAAATAGTTAAGTACATTTAGGGCTGCAATTAAAGAAAAAAAAAAAAAAAGAGAGAGAGAAAATATAAACTGCTCACATTGATTTGAAGTGCATAGTTATGTTGTAACCAGAATAATTATTTTAATAATATCTTCCTTATAACTTAGTCTTGCAATGAACTGTGGGTGTTTGTGAAAATGAAGCTACTGTAAAGATTATATCTATTATTATGCGGAAATGAAGGATGAGATTCATTTCACTTAGCTTTATAAGAGTTGGGCATAAAGTCTAAGTTCATTATCTAGACTGCCTTTGGAGTCAACTGTCAAAGAAGCATTTCCCAACTTAAATGTCTAATATAGTCAAGACTAATAGCCTTTGGATTTGCTCGTCCCTTACCATTGATTATAGAAAAAACCTGAAATCTAACTTACTAGATACAGAACACTCACATAGCTGAAGTTAGCTGATATTAATTCTACCATAATAATATTTTTTGGTATTAAATATTTTTGAGATACAGTATTTGAAATGTCTAACTGCAATTGCATTTACTTATAAATGCATGGTTAAATGTTTTGCAAGATCTCAACTAAGCACTTGACAGGAATAAAATTTGAGCAGATAGTTAAAATTTCCCTGCTTCCTTCAAGAGTGATAATTTGTAAATAGTTCATTTTGTTCAAGTATCAATTAAGAAAGCATTTTAAGTACCTGAGATTGCCAGAATAAACCTTTAATTAAACTGGATAAAGAGATTTTGTCAACCTAGTAGAGTTTTCCCTAGGGAAGAATAATGGATCTTATTGGCATCTAGAACAAATGCTGCATTCCTGACTGTTGTACCACACAGAAAAACTTTTATAACATAGCTGGAAGTCATCTGCATAGCATTTGCAGAAAATAGAAATTTAATCCACAGGCTTTCCTCTTCAACAGTACAACTAGGTCTTTTCAGCTCCAGTGGTCCTTAAACCTAAGCTGGTCCCTTAAAGCAGTGCCACACGAATTCACTCTTCAGTTGTGTAAGTGATTACAGTTGCATAAGTTCTGTGTCAAGACTTCCTGTTAACTGTGAAATACTAGTTGCTGCAGCATTCTGAGTGTGAACAGAATTATATGTGGAAATCGAGATGATAAACTTTGCTGAACATACCATGACTCTGCTGCAGTTGAAGCTGCCTTTGGCCAAGATGCTGAAGAGCAAACTTGATAATCCATTTGCTAAGCTTTGGAAACGAAAATAAATGCTAACAATATCTAGCTTCTGGATTTCCTCCATCCATTGAGAAAAGGTACATAATTTCATTGCAATTTGTATTTCCCCTCTAATCCTGCCTGGCTATGCTGCCTTGTGTTTAAACAGTGGTGTGCGCATGCTCTTCATCACTTCTGACTTTTGTACCTCCACCATATCACATTGGGAGAAGCAGTTTGGGTATTCATATCTTTGGTTGATGTGCAGAACTGAAATGGTTCTGATTTAAAGACGTTTTGCATCAAGACTGTCAGAGTCTGAAAAGTAGGAGACACAGATTTTCAGCTTCGCCTCTGGTCAGTCCAGCCCTTTGCCCCTTTTTTCCCCCTGCTTTCTTGTTATGGTGGAGAAAAATCATAAGGAAAAAGACACCTCCATTATGAACAAGTCTGTACTATATCATCTTGGAAGTTGAGGAGCAGAACCTATTTGTAATGTTTCTCTGGTTCTTGGAAACATGAATGTGAGGTTAGAATCAGATACTTATTTGGGTCTGAGTAAGCCATAAGGGCTAGATGTGAGAGCTAGATTTTGCATTTTACCTTTACTACTATTCAAAGCCACAGTCTGAGGGACCCTCATTCCTCTGAGAAGTAAGTATAATAAAAACAATTGACAATTATGAATGGATAATATACTCCAAGAACTGTGAAAAAAAAAATTCTTCATTTTTCTGTAGATTGCCCTTTTTCCAGGAGAAGAGAATAGCTGGTCAGATACCAATGTGTGCTCGAAGGATAGTTTGACTCTTTATCACCTGTACCCAAAGAATTGTTTGACATGTTCTTCTGCCACTTTGCTGGCCCTACTCCCTCTGCGTGCTTTGCCACATAGATGATCTGTACAGGAAATAGAAATGGTATAGCATTTATTGACTTTTACTGCCTCTTTTGCCTCAGTACCCCCTGTTAAGATAAATGGTTACCACAGCAGCATCTAGTTTGTCTCCTCAGCTCAGTATCCAAGGAAAACTATCACCCTAAGCAAGTCCAAAGTATGGCAGCAATGACAAAGTTATGTTTATGGGAAGCTCTGCTGGGTGGATTCTGTCTGCATGATGAGTGCCCTTTGCATAGTTGCTTAGGCTGGCCTCTGTGGTGAAACATCAGCTCAGGTGCTTTTTCCTATTGGTCTCAGCACGTTCTGCTGTGCAATAACCTCCTTCATTATTTCTTGATTTTCCTCATTTCTGAAATTCTGCATTTGCAGTTTTGCTTGTTCTGCTGCTTTGCAGATTTGTATGCCTCTTTCCAAATTTAACTCACAGTTTTTAGCAGATGCTCTTGTACCTTCCTGTCACTTCAGGTCACCTCTAAGGATGTGATCCTGTGAATGAATCACAGAAAATTAAACTTCTAGGCTTTTTCAAGTATATAAATTTAAGTTTTCTTCAAACTACACCAGCAGTTTCTGGAATTCATTAATCCAAAATTTTATTTTAAAGTAAGCAAATGAAATACAAATATAATATAAAATCTGTGGTCTGAGAAGCTTTTACACTGATCTGACATATACAAAGGGGCAAAGAAGGAACAATGCAGCTCCCAATAGCAACCTTAGCTGTTGACTTGAACTTTTATGTTTTGTATTGTCTGCTCTTTCAAAAGATGCATAAGCCTGAAAATTTTGATTGTTTTCCTTTTCTTCTGTTGATTTTCCTTTCTTGACTGATGGGTACTTTACAGACCAAAAGAGCCTCAAGGACTGTTCATTGTTGTCAGCAGCATACTCTTTATACAGTGGAACATTCAGAATTTAAAAAAAAAAAAAAAAGCATATCAGTGCTTCAGTCATATTTTTACAGTACCTAAGGTGCTCTCCACCCATATAGGCAGTGCCCATAAAGTTTTTCACTCATGGGTCCATATTTTTAATCAGCTGGAGACAGATCAAGGGAGAAACCAAATATCATGCAAAGAGAAAGGCAGAGGTCATCAAACTGCTCTGTGTCCTCTTGAAATAACAGCAGACATGCCAACAATGTAGAATGATCAACAGTATTAGTAAGGTTGATATCCAAGGGACACTTTTCAAGGATGGGATCAATGGTTTTATGAGCACTTAATTGCCATGTTGACAGATGAATATTATCCTGAAAGCTTAGTACAGTATCTATCCAAAATTCAAATCAAAGACCTAACAGATGTTGGCTCTTGTTCATGAGGAAGGAAAAAACTTTGTGAGTGCTCTAAGTGCTCTGATTCTTCGGCATTGAGCTCTAGGGTATGGAGTTTGGGTCATACTGCCAGTTGTAAGGAGTGAAAAGTAAGAGGACACACTTCTTTCCAAAAGTCTCTTATCAAGGACTTGCTTTTTTTAAGCAACAGAAAGGAGGAATAGCTACTTTATTGCGCTTGGTCATATCTCTCTGCTCTTCATCAGAAAGGCACAGAAGCAGGGCTGGACACTAAACAGATAAGCTATGTAAAGTAGATAGAAATACAAATCCTAAGAACATGTAGGTTGTTACCCATATGTTTTACAATAGTTGCCTAAATGTAAAAAGTGGTGAGTCTTTTAAGGAGATCAGACTATATTTGGGGATAATATCTTACAAGCTGAGGAATGCAAAGCCCATTTAATTATATAGTTAGGTTGAAAAATACGATTTCTTTGTTTTTCTTGTGTTATACTACTAATGAAATCTCCTCTAACAAATAAGTCCAAGAGTTACTTAATTGCTTAATAATTTACTATTTCAGCTAATGTAATGATTCTAGTCTACCAATTTGTGGTAGAGTATTTTGCTGATTTGGGTTCTTTATTAATAGAAAATTAATGCAGTAAATTACTGAGATTTATGAATTTCTTTTTCCTTAGAGAAGCACATAAAGATTAAAATTACTATTTGAGAGAAGACTGAAGTTAGCAAAAATTTTTATTACTTTTTGAATAGAAAAGAAAGAAAGAAACAAAGTTGATCTAGAGCCAGAATAATTCACATATACATGGTGCAGTATCTATTTAATATTGAAATGGTGGTAGACAATGTTAGACAATAAAAATTCTCTTACATTTTTGAATAGCCATAAACAAAATAATACAGAGAAGCACCCAAGTGCAGTCTGTTGCTCTAAAAAGCTGTTGAAGCTTTTTTATAAAACTTTAAGGTTTTTTAATTACCTGGAATATTAGTGATCAAAAAAACATATCAATATCTCAACTCGATATATTGCAGCTACAGCATTATGGGAAAAGAACTATTTTATAATTATTTACTCAAATAGTTAACTCTGGCAGGTCTTAACAAATTTATGCTTTTCAGACACCATTGATATTGCATTCTACTGTACTGGAGAATTTGAAATGAACACTTGTGTAAAAACCGACTGGGTTTCCAGGAATTTCCGTGGGTGAATGCAAACCTTTTTGCAGGGCAAGAATCTACATTTACAGATGCCTGATTATTCTACTGCTGTTTCTGTGTTTGATTCCAGTCTGTTATTAAAGGGTAAGGTAAAGACTTGTTAGTGTTTCAGAGCATTAACAATCCAGCTGACAGCAGCTGCTCTTGTTCTTCAACTTTTCATTTCTAGAAATGTAATGGCTATATTCTATTGCTTCTAACTTTGAACAACTTTCAAATTCAACACTCCTCATAGAGCTGGTTCAAAACCTTTCTTGATAATTATCAAAATTATCTCTTGGTAATTTTTGAGCAGTCTTGGGAAGGTCCCCGCTGACTGGAAGCTGGTCAACGTTGTCCCAGTTTTCAAGAAGGATAAGAAAGGACCCCAGAAATGACAGGCCTGTCAATCTCACTGCAGTGCCTCATAAAGCTATGGAGAAGATTATTCTGGGAATTATTGAAAAACATCTGAAATACAACGCAGACATTGGTCACAGCCAACATAGTTTCATGAGAGGAAAGTCCTCCTTATAACTTGATTTCCTTCTATGACAAGGTAACTAACCTAGTCAAGGGTGGTCAAGGGAAGTCAGTTGAGGTAACCTTTTTGGATCTCAGTGTCTCTCACAGTAGTCTTCTGGACAGAATGTCTGGCACACAGCTAGATAAACTCACCATGTAATGTGTGAAGGATCAGCTCATGGGTTGAGCACGGAGGGTAATAGTGAGTGAGGTGACATCAGACCGGTGACCTGTCACTAGTGGTGTTCCACAGGGCTCCCTCTTGGGCCCTGTGCTCTTCAACATCTTCATACATGACTTGGACACAGGATTGGAAGGGATAATAAGGAAATTGGCCAATGACACAAAACTCAAAGGCACTGTTGGACTCCCTCAAAGGCAGGGAGGCACTGCAGAGAGACCTGGACAAATTAGAGGACTGGGCAATCACCAACCATATGAAAGTCAACAAAGGAAAAGTGTCATATTCTGTACCTGGGACAGGGCAAACCCATATGTACATACAGACTGGGGAATGAGATGCTGGAAAACAGTGTCAGGAAAGGGACCTGGGAGTCCCGGTTGATGGCAAGTTGAATATGAGTCAGCAGTGCCCTGGCAGCCAGGAGGGCCAACCATGTCCTGGGGAGCATCAGGCAAAACATCGCCAGCCAGGCAAGGCTGAGGATTGTCCTGCTCTGCTCTGCACTGGGGCAGCCTCACCTTGGATATTGTGTGCAGTTTTTGGGACACTGCAATATAAGAAAGACATTAAGCCATTATAGAGTGTCCAAAGGAGAGCAATGAAGATGGTGAAGGGTCTTGAGGGGAAGCCGTATGAGGAGGGTCTGAGAGCACTTGGTATGTTCAGCCTCGAGAAGAGGAGACTGAGGGGAGACCTGACCTCATTGCAGTTACAATTTCCTTGTGAGGGGAAGAGCTGGGGCAGGCATTGATCTCTTCTCTGTGGTGACCAGTGACAGGACCAGAGGGAATAGCCTGAAACTGTGTCAGGGGAGATTTAGGTTGGATATAAGAAAGAGGTTCTTCACCCAGAGGGTGGTTGGGCACTGGAACAGGCTCCCCAAGGCAGTGGTCACAGCATCAAGCCTGAGAGAGCACAAAAAGTGTTTGGATCATACTCTGAGGCATATGATGTGACTCTTGGGGAAGGTCCTGAGCAGGTCTAAGAGTTGAATTTGATGATTCTTGTGGGTCCCTTCCAACTCAGAAGATTCTGTGATTCTGTAATTTTTTGATTCTTTTTAGATCAAATGTCTGTTATTCCCAATGTATTTTAACAAATTGTAGGGAACAAATATGCAAAATACTCCTCAGCTTGAAAACTTTTATGTTGACAGATAAAATGTCAGTGACTTTTTTACAGATGCTTACATTTGCTAATGTTTCAGAGAAGATATGCTTTTTTTTAAAAAAAAAAAACAAACACATCTTTATATCACTAAAAAGACATCTTTTTTCATTCCAACATACCACATATTTATAACTCTACACTCTAGGTTTTTTTTTTCAAAGATTCTTTTATGTTCACTCAAGGAAATGTTATATATCTTAAAATTCACTAATAAATAGGTATCCCCAATAGCATTCCTCCTAAAATTAATTAGAAAATTAGAATGCAATTAAAGCTGAGAAAATCATAGTAAATTAGATATTAAATAAGTTTTAGATGCATTTACATTTCTTCCTAAGTAACAGTGCTTTTGAGACGTGTAATTCTTTAACTCATCCTTACAAAGCACTTAATGGTGTAGCTTTGCCATCTTTAATTTCTTGTGTCTTTTGCCTGCTGCATTCAATTAAGCTGCTACTTAGTAATAAGAAGAATGACAGAACATGGGATTTAATACTTACATGATGCAAATCAAGATAAATAATGTAAACTATATATTTTATAAATGATGCTGTTGTGCACACTATCTGTGTACATCCAAAGCTATTACAATATGGTAGAGGATATTAAGTTTCACAAGTGTATCTGATTTAAATAGAAAGTCCATGGGTCACTGAAGAGATGATTTTATATGATACCATGATCTACTGAGGGACTTCTGCTACTACTAATTTTTATGGACCTTGGACATGCTCAGCATTTCTTGGGAGTTTCACAAGTTTTGCAGAGTTGAGCCAGGAGTAAAAAACTCATAAAAAATAAGTAAGTAATTATAGGCAGTTACACAAACCCAATTTTTGAAAAAATTTCAAGGAGGTAACTGCTCATCTACAGTGCTCAAAAGTCCGTTGCATGCAATGAAAGCAAAGAATTAGATTACAAATCCAGTAACAGACCAGCACATGAAAAAAATTAATCCAACTCCATCCTATAACAAGATGAAACTACTCTTTCTTCAGCCTTCTGCCAAAATTACAAGAAATTTAGTAAAGCATTCAGCTTCTTAAATTAAGATAATTAAAGGGAGAAATTTCAAGGCAACTCATACAGACAGTGAATTCAGCTGACCAATGTAGAAAGCTGCAACTTCTAAGACAGAACACTTGGCAGTATCTACACTAGACAAGACACAGGCTGAAGGGTCAGATCCCTTTCATCCTTTCTGCTAACTATATTGCTCACTTCCTGGCTTGGTTTAGGGTGTTGATAGCTCCTATAAAAACACAATTCATTTATACTAAGATATCAATAACTTTGCCCTTTCTTAGTCAGCCGTGTAATTAACCTACTATGCACATAAAATGAACAATAAGGTATGGGAATCACTTTGTTTCAAAAATAATTGCTGTATGTTGCAATGTTATATCACACTTCTAAATCCCTGCAAAACTGGCAACTATCATTAGTTTACAGTTAGTTGGTTAGTTGGACTTGCAGGGAAGCCTGAGACAATTACTGCTTTCACAAACCCTCTACTCATATGCTCATACATGCTTCAGTAGAGTTTAACACTGTTAAACACTGGGATTATGCTTCAGAAAACACAAAACTGACTTTCAACTGTTACTGAGTTTTTATATTCAGGCAGAAATATAGTACTGTATATATAGTATGGTACCATACATATAATCTGTACTCATCAAAATGTGAGGGGTTTTTAATGAATAAGAATAAATTGCCAAAATATGGCAACAACTGGGATAGCTTATGAGAATTAGGTTTGATCTGAGGCATTGACATGGTTTTGATGTATGAAGTAAGATGTTACGTTTAAATACCTTTTCACTATTTTCCCACATTCCTGATGAAAATTCAACTCTAGTAACCTCTAAAAAGATAAGTGTCATCATTATAGTAAATGTCACTCCCATTTAATGCAGAAAGGGAGACACTGAAGAAGGTGGATTCATCTGCAGCATTCTACTTTTTATAGTATGTAAGCAGTTGTCATAATGTTTAATGACTGTATTTTTACAAAATGTTGAACAACTTTTGTTCCTATAACATATTAAATATGGACAGTATTCATGGCAGATTTCCTACAGACCACTCTTCACTGTTAAGATGAAGGTACAGAAAACATACAAAATATCTCAGCCCTTGCAAAAATGTTGTGTTCATTCTGTTTTTTCCAATACTTTAACATAACTGCATCTATTCATAGGAAAGGGAGTGGTGTACCTTTTTACTTATATTAGAACTAATTGTATTCTTTACCAAAACACTTTATCCTAAATTACATTTCTGTCTCTCTCTAGTCAAAAATTACTTGCTGAATCCAGACCACCATGTGAATTTCTTCCTTGGAGATTGTTTAAAATATGCTACTGACTAGTTTATACTTGTGGTATATGCATATTCAGCAGCACCATACAATTCTATTTTGGCTCACTGATTGGATGACTAGAATTTTTAAGGATGGGGAAATCAGAGACTTCTGAAGATAGACACATAGAATGGCATTTGTGAGATCACAAATATAGACAGTGGTACAGATATTTTCATGTTAGCTAGTTGTCAAGACTTTTTCGCAGTGAGTGGAGTAAAATTGGCACTTTTAAAAGATGAGTCATCTCATCCTAAAATAGATGATTAAAATAGGTCAGATGAATCACTGGATATTGCTCTCTATTGACCTTGAAGAGAGAGTTGGGTTACTAGCTAGTATGTACACATATAAACTACAGATGTACAAAGTTGGGTGAAAGGAACAGAACCCAGTATATCTCTGGAAACAATATTTTCACTACCAGTTTTAAGAGCAGGTATCAGAAGAGTAGACTAATATCTCCTAAGGGAAAACAAACAACAAAAACAAACAAACAAACAAACAAACAAATTGCTTGCATCTTCGTAGTAAATAAGCTATAAGAGAGTATATGTGATTTAAAGAGATGCCCCATGTCCCTGTGTAAAATATTATTATCATAGTGTTTCAGTACAGCTTATTCACATATTGAGATCATATGTCTTTTGAGCTTCAAGATCGAGAAATAATACAGTAAATTACAGGCTCACTGGAGAAAAGACAAGTTCAATATTTAAAATACACTTAAATTAATTTTCAAAATTCTGATTGGATGTCAAATGGCTTTGCAGTAAACTACAAATTCTTCCAATGGAATTAAAATGTAAACTGCGTACATGTACTAGGTTTTGACTGAGGAAAGTCATAACTGACTCTTTAAATTGTAACAAAAAAGGGGTTACATAGAATGCTTTAACATCTTCAAGCATCTCCTTCCATTAATTTACTCTTCTGCAGACTCCCACAAGGGCACTTTCTTGAAATCAAAATCCAAAAATCATTCATCCTGACAGATCTGCCTGACTTTATCCCCAAACCATCAGAATATAAACAGAAAGGGTAAAGGCAGTATTATGTGTCTGTGCTGTGGTTTGGGTTTTTTTCTTCTATCTCTCTATGACCTTCAGGTGAACTTGAAGACTGTATTCAATATAGACTGAGCTTTTCCTGGCTTTACTTCACCTTCTGTTTACTCGTCATGATGTACTACATCATTAACAACATTTGTTGCTCAGCTAGAAATGAAGACCAAACTATCTCAAATCTGCCTGACTCTAATGGGTCTCCTGAATTCTGATTTAAATAAGACTGTACTAAATCTGATGTTCTTAAGGCAAACAATCTGCTGCCACTTTTTGAAGTCAAAGGGAGTTAAATTCATTCATTACCTTTGAAACATATTCCTAAGAGTCTAAAATGGATAGAGGAAAGCAGTGTTATAAATTCTTCAGTGGCTCTTTACTTCCAGGAGTTGCATAACTATGAAAAATTCTCCAAGTTTGCTGAGCTTGTTTATGCATTAAAGAGATAAGTAGTGCAACTTTGCAAATATTCAGAAAAAATGCTTACCAATTAATGCAATTTCTAGGTGTTCTTGTTTTGACTTGGATAGAGTTAATTTTCTTCCTAGTAGCTGGAACAGGGCTGTGGGTCTTGAATTTAGTACTAGAATAATGTTGATAACACACTTATGTTTTAGTTGTTGCCAAGTAGCGCTTCATCTAAATCAAGAACTTACCAGTTTCCCATGCTCTGCCAGAAAGTGCACAAGAATCTGGGAGAAAGCACAGCCAGGGCAGCTGATCTGAACTGGCCAGAGGGATATTCCATACCACAGACTCATGCTCAGTATACAAACTGGGAGGAGCTGTCCAGGAGGTGCCTGTTCCTGCTTGGGGATGGGCTGGGCATTGGACAGTGGGTGGTGAGAAACTGCATTGTTCATAGTTTGTTTCTCTTGGATTTTACGCCTGTCTCCCTGGGTTTTTTTGTCTCCATTTTCATCATCGTCATAATCATAACTGCCATTATTATTATATTTTATTTCAATTGCTAAACTCTTCTTATTTCAAGCCATGAGTTTCGCCTTCCTTTTCCAGATTCTCGTCCCCACCCCACCAGGAGGAGAGGAGTGAGCGAGCAGCTGTGTGGTACTTAGTTGCCAGCTGGGCTTAAAACATGATACTAGGTTATTGAAGTGTTTACAAATTTGTACAAAAATGTGTTCAAAGTGCGTACAGATTACTTAGAATTTCTGAAATCAGTTTTTTTTTTTTTTTAAAAAAAAAGGGGTTATAAAACCCCCAAACCTATTTAACAAAAAATCACAACTTATAGTAATTATTATCCTAGATAAGTTTTATCCTGGATCCAACCTAGTTAGAGAGGCCAAAAACCATCAAGTATAATAGCTAGATATAGAAATACAGACCCATATTTCAGCATATGAACAATATTGTCTTTATCTCTCATCTTCACTTCATGACAGCGATCCTTTTGTTCTCTATATCATCTTATATACATACATACGTGTGTGTGTGTGTGTGTTTTTGTGTGTGTGTGTATTCTATGTATACATCTTCCCTTGTACTGCGAAGTGCATTTTGTGTTCATTGCAAGGATCAGGGTCAGAACTATGAGAAAGTGACTCTTGTATTGTCTTTACAATGTACCTGTAATGCAAATTGTTGGATTTATCCACATTGTTCTAAGGTGAACTTCACCAGTTTTTCACTGTATTCATACAAACACCACTATGGTTATTTGGTCAAAATACAACTTGAGTATGTGTCATCCTTACAAGAAACTTCAGTTTTTTTCTTGCAGTCATAGTCTTAGTCCCAGAAACCTTCCCTTTCTCTATTGCATGTGCAAGCATGAGTTTTATGTATTATTTTCCTTAATCTACTGATGTCAATACCACTTACTTATGCTTTAGTTCAGCAAAACACCAAAGCAGGTGGTCCCCAAAAGCACATGTCAAACATCTAAGTTCCATTTAACCCAAAGATGATAAAGCAAAATGCAAAGGGAACTCAGTAAGGACTACACTTGTGAGAACAACTCAATGCGCATAGTGGCGCTTCTTTTCTGTTATAAGAACTAAACATACAGGAAAGCTTTGTTGGCAAAAGCAGACTTCATAAATAAGATTTGCATGTTTTTTTTCCTGAAAATTCTAACTAGTCATAAAAAAATGTGAAAAAAACCAAATTATACTCTAAGTAAAAAAACCTCCAAGTTGTTAATAATGCTTATTTCCAATAATCATGGCTGCCAATTTTTTTCTCCAAAACACATATTTTTCTTAATGGTTATTTGGAAAAGTATTCATATAGTAGCCCTTTGTAAGTTTGGGGGGGGGGGGGGAGGAGGGTGTGGTATTTTTTACAAAAATATTCAACAGAGTTTGAAATGTGGGGTTTTTTACATCTTTTAAATGAAAATGTGACTAGAAATATCATTTGAAATTTTTACTTTTTTCATCCCTATTTTTTCTTTTTTTTGTTTTTTTAGTAGGAAGTGGGAAAAGAGTGAAGGTGAAAACTATTTATTTACACCTTATTCTTAGAAGGTTTACATATCCTTGTTGAAATTAGAACAGTGAGGTTTTTCTCCTTTTTTGTTTCTACCTCCATTCTTTTTTTTTTTTTTTAAATTTATTACTGTCCAACTTTTTCCAATGACAAGGTCAAAACAAGTAAATCTTTTGGCTCATTCCATTTAACTTCCAAAATCTTCTTTTCTTGTTCTATCTTTCGGGGGGAAAAAACAACAACAACAACAACAAAATGTGCCACAGAAGAGCTAGCTATCAAAAAGTAGTGTGAGTAAGCCACCATTTATTTTTTTCACAAGGTGCATTTGTCTTTAAGGAATCTCATATAATTTACTATCCCAGAGCTGGATACCATGAAATATGATTTATGGCTCTTCTGTATCAGTCAATAAATGAAAACAATTCATTCTTAGACTTCTACTACCTTTTAAGAATATTAGTCATTACTTTTAACAGCTGCTTGTGGTGGTGTACACATGTAGCAGAAGAAAAATTGTCTGCAGAAACTGGAAGTAAGTACTTTTCTCACACCTGTAGTGCAAAGACTATTGCATAAAAATAAAAAAGAATGTTTTCTCTTATTTATTAACTCAATGAAATTGCAAGCAGGCTGGCTTGGATGAGCAGGGATCTTTTCTTGTTAATAAGGCAAAAAAAGGAAGGTATAGGCCCCGTGGAAGCAAGGTCAAGTAACATGGGAAAAATACAGAGATGCTGCTTTCTGCTGTGAGGAGAAAATTTGTGAAGTCAAAGCTCAACTGCAGTTGAAGCTGCCAGAAATGTGGAGGACAATAGAAAAACGTTTTTTTTTCAAATATATTAATGGTAATACAAAGTATAGAAATACCATTGACCCATTACAGGATGAGGATGGTCTCCTCACAAACAGGGGCAGAGTAAAGGCAGAGATGTTTAATGCTTTCTTTGCCTCTGTCTTCAACACAAATGACGGACCAAGGGGGTTTCAGTGCCCTGAGCTGGAGAACCGTGATTGCGAGAATGATCAACTCCCAATTGACCCAATTGAAATTGTGTGGGATCTGCTGCTCCAGCTGGACTCCTACAAATCTATGAGTCCTGATGGAATTCATCTCAGAATCCTCAAAGAGCTGGCTGATGTAATCTCAAAACCTCTCTTGATGATTTTTGAGTGGTCTTGGGAATCCAGAGGGGTCCCGGCTGATTGGAAGCCGGGGAATATTGTCCTGCCTTTTGAGGGCAGGAAGGAGGACCCTGAAAATGACAGGACTGTCAATCTCACTTTAGTGCCTGGTAAACTTACGGAGTTTATTCTGGGAAGCATCGAAAAACACCTGAAACCCTGAAAAAAACCACAGTCATTGCTCACAGCAGCATGGCTTCATGAGAGGAAAGACCTGCTTATCAAACCTGATTTCCTTCTATTACAGCATAACCCACCTAGCTGATCAAGGGAAGCCAGTTGATGTAATCTATTTGGATTTCAGTATAGTTTTGGACACTGTCTAATATTTTTGATTTTAGAAAGACGTCCTTCACCCAGAGAGTGGTTGGGCACTGGAACAGGCTGGAACAGTGGTCATGGCACCAAGCCCAACAGAGTTCAGGAAGCATTTGTACAGTACTCTCAGGCCCATAGTGAGTCTTATGGGTGGTCCTGTACAAGGCCAGGAGTTGGATTCAATGACCCCTGTGGGTCCCTTCCAACATGGCATATTCTTTGATTCTGTGATTAGGTCTGTAAGTAGAGTTGGATAGAAAAGAACATTATGGTTAATTTTAAAGAAGACTGGAAAAACTAATACTTTTGCAATTATGTTTTCACTGTAAAAATTCAGCTTGTCTTTGAAAACCAAGTACCAAACTTGGGCTTTTTCTTTGTAGATAGTCTTTGAATATAAATCCAAGCATATTTCCATTGCACTTGTACAGAAGTGGCAAAATAATCATTTTTACCTGGAAAGAAAAATTTGGTGGAAATTATTTTCTCTTTTCTTTTTTTTTTATGATATGCTTGCTGATTTATGTAATGCCCCTGGCTCTTCCTTTAAAACCCTCTTAACAGTATTCTTTCAAAATAGTCTTTACATCCCAAACTTTTCTTAGATAGTTAGAGCTATAATGGACAGGAGAAAGCTTTCAAATAAATAAACAAGATGAGTAGAACCTGTGTTGATTTTAAATGCTCTATCCACTTGAATTTTTAATTACCTTTCCTGTCCCTCCTGTCTTAATTATCTGTTCAGATGGGAAGTGGTGTTGAGATGGCATTTTTCTCAGGTACTTGTCTATGAAGTGATGAGTTTACTCATACTGTCATTCCTACTATTATTTGCAAGATTAAGTCAGTGAAGTGGGTTTTGACACCATGTTTTGGATTAGGTGAGCTACCTGAGTCTCAGAAATTAAATTCATTGCTGAAGAAAGCACATCACAGCCTCAAAATCAGCTCTCTGAAGACAGTTTCATTTGTGTCTTTACGTCATATCATTATGAAGTCTGTATTTCATTTTCTTACTGCAGCTCAAGCTACTCCTGTTAAAACTCTCTTACTTATTGATGCATCAAACTGCTTCACCCATGGAGTGAATTGAATCTCTTAGGGGTCTTCTTCACACCCTTCTGTAAGAAAGGGCTATTCACAAGATCGCTATTTCACAAGATCTCTATTTCACAAGATCTTATTGTGCTCCCTAGTAGAGTTTGAGCTCTTTCTTTAGATTTTTACATCTAAAACAGGGGCAAACCAAGCACTTCAGTGCTTCCTTGAACCCTGCACTCCAGAAACCCCGCTCTCTTCAAAAAAGGAGGCTTGTTCTTTTACAAGCAATATTTTTCCCTCTCACTGTGAGGACTCCAAAGCAAAATTACATTCTCAGACTGCTGTATTAAAAAAAAAAAAAAAAATCATTTAAATATAGGCTTTAAAAAAAGGCTTTTTTACTGTGAGAGCAGCTGAATACTCAGGTCACACTACACTGAAAACTTGAGGCATCTCTATCCTAGGTGATACTCAAGACACAACTGGACACAACTCTGAGAAACTACTCTAAATCATCCTGTTTTGAGCAGGGCCTGGACTAGACGATCTCCAGACTGGCTTTCTTACTTCAGTTGTTCTATGATTGTGTGATGGGTGAGCCTGTTTTGCATAACCTCATCTCTTATTTCTCCGTGTATCGTAGGATGTAGTGTTAATTGTTCATACTGTTGATTGCTGGCATTCCTAATAAAACATGACTGAAAGACCTGGTTTATTACTTGGCAGAAATTAAATTTTAAGAAAAAGGGTCAACATACTATATTGCCACAGGGCACTTATATCCCAAAGGACTGACTTTAAAATGAGTGGTAATAGCATCTTATTCAGCACAACTGCAGAACCATCCATTTAACTTTATTTCAATATCTCTCCTCTTCATGTATCACAGCTTCTATCCTTGAAACCATTATTAGAAACACTGACTCTGAAACAAGTTACCAAAACAATCTAATTTCTACCTGTTTCTTTTCAATAAACTCAAGATCTTGTGGGTTTTTCTTTCTTTTTTTTTTTTAATAATATCAGGGATATTTCATTCACTTTTTTTCCACTGATCTAAAAGAAGATAGCTGTTTTACTGCTCTTCTATCCAGTTGTAGAATCAAATAAAAAATTCTTAATCTTTCAGCCATTTAAAGTAAAGACCTTTAGTAGTTAGTTGGGACACAAAACTGTCTTTACCTAAACAAAATTTCTTCTCAATAATTTGTGTCACTCTTCCTAATTACCTTCAGGAATAAATACAACCATATTTAGTTAATTGCACTTTTGTATATGTATTGGGTTTGCATGGCCAGGTTTTGGTAGTGGAGGGTAATTGATTAGTAATAAATTTGATTAATTTCCCCAAGTCAAGTCTCTTTTACCCATGATGGTAAATGGTGAGTGATTTCTTCCTGTTCTTATGCCAACTAATGAGCTTTTTATTGTATTTCCTATTCTCACAAAGTATTAGAAGGTAGTGATAGAGCAGCTTATTTCAAGAACTGTGCTCTTGAAGCACCTTTGTATATCAAAAAGAAAATCCAAACAACCAGATAGTGGCCTCATACAAGGATAAGGTACTGTCCAAAGCATATCACTGCTTTCATGTAATTTTTCTTCAGTAATTTTGGGGACCATTATTACTAGTAATGCATAATTAAATAGAATTCTCAAAGGAACAGCTGCAGGCATCAGCCAAAAGCCTGCAGTGTTTTTTTCAGGGTGTACTCCTTCATCTGTCCTTGCTTCAAGCTTAGCCACATGCACATCCTTGCTATGAAGGTAAGACATCATTTTAGAAAGTGCATTCGCATGTTTTCAACTGCGAAATAAACATTAGCAGTCCAACTTGAAAGCCATATCTAAAACTGTGGTCATGTGTTTCTATAAGAAAAAATAATGAAAGAAAATATTGCTCCGTGAGTTGTTTTCCTGTGCAATTTATATGCTTTTAGAGTCTTGAATACGGGTTGTCTGTGGTGTAAATAAAAGCTGAAAGGTGGGGAGGATTTAGGAGTTTCACTGTGTGTATGGTCCCTCATGGAGCATAATTCCTTCTGACTTTAAAGAATGTAGATGAGAAAGTTGATTTCAACATTTTCCACTATCACCTCAGATGTTCTACCTATCTTGTTCTTGATCAATATAAATGGTATACATTCATTATTCTATGTCCATATATAATTTTACTATTTATCAGTAAACTTTACTACTATAATTCTAACAGATTATTATCATTATGTGTAAATTTATGTTTATAGAGTAATATTGACAGCACAACTCTTTGTGTGTTATAGATAGGGGAGAATTTGCATATGTTTTTTTTGCACTATGGGATGTTTTATTACCATTTGAGAATCTGGTCCTTTTTATAAGAGTGTTTCTAAGTGAAGCATTGAAGTCTTACATGGATTAGTTGCTGAAAGGCATCTACATGAATAGGACATTACTACTTTTCAATTTTCATAGCATTAAAATATTTATCAAAAGGAAGCATTAAAACTTACCATATATCCAGCATTTAATCTCTCACATACATAACTTAAGTGCAATTTAAGTAGTCTTGTTGGATGATGAAAGTTTCTAGAGCATACAGTATCAAGTACTAATTTCTTACCTTAAGCCGTGTTGTGTAATGATACTTTTGGAACTGATGGTTTGAAAAAAATTAAAAATGTCAAAACAAGAGACTATTCTACTGAAAGGAAAAATGAAGAATTTTATGTAATTTGTTTTTTACAATCAAACTGAAATATTAAATATCTTGTTAAGGTCTGGCTATTTTTCTCCTAGATTGATTCAAAGTCTACTGAAATCAAACACAGCTTTTCCACAAGTTCATCAAGTTTTGCCTGAAATTTTATTGTGCCTTTCTATGGTGTTTTGATAACAGGAGGGACTTGAGCAATCTAGAAAAAAAATAAAAGAAATAATGAAAATAAAGATTTATCTAAGAAAAAAGGCAAGATATCTTTGACAGAAAATGTCCTGTCATACCCTCAAGATTTTTATGTAAGTGAAAAAGTAGATTTGTATTTAAAGACGCAAATATATTTATGTCAAAAAACTACAAGAAATACATGAAATATGTAATTCTACAAACCGCACCTGTCAATTAAAGAACAGCAATATGTTCTATTGCAGTAACTTTTCATAGTAAATGAAATTCAAAACTGAATAATTCTATGCAACCTTCTTAGGTAACTGCCTATTAACTGTAGAAAATCCCTTTTTTTTTTTTTTTTTTTTTTTTCCCTAACAGAGGTGCCAGTGCTTTGAATTAAAGGAAAACAAATTAGAACTGACTCTGGAGGGTACACAAAATAATGTTTAAAGAACAGCTGCAGTTTAGTATCCACCTGGACTAAGTAGCAGTCATAAGTTAGGTTCAATGTCAGTGAAAATTACAAAGTGGTATAAGTTTTATCATAGTTTCTGTATTTAATGTTTTAAACACTAGTTCATTTGAACCATAATAACAGTGTATCTATGCATATTTCATTATAGAGAGAATGCAAAAGATAGACCTTCTAAAAGCCTTAGTTTTGACCCAGTGCAGAGTTATTCCAGTGCTCAGAGGAAACGTTGGCGTTGCAGTCTGAATATCCAAGAAAGATGTCAGTAAGGGGTCCCTACATCCCCACAGGTTATACTATCAAGGAAACAAAAAGCAACATTAAGAGAAGAAATATTTGCATGTAGTTAGAACTTTCAAAAGCTTTCCATTCCTACAATGAACTTTGCATGATTTGACTCATTGTCAATAGTCTGCCATTTAAGGAAATATCACCCACTGACCTACAGGATGCATTTAGTGATTCAGAGGTAATAGCAATATCCACATAAAACCTCCAGTGTTTAAAGCCATGGTAAAGTGTTTTTGTTTGTGTTTTTTTTTTTTTTCATTCCTTCCAGCAAAGAAATTAAGCACAACATCAAAGAAAGTGTTTTCAGACGATTCCTGTTAAATACACAGTATTAGCCAGAAGAGCTAGTAGATTCAGCCACAGCACTGTTCTGTGTGGGTGAGTAGATGTGTTTTTTCTGTATCAACAAAGACTATTCCAGAAAATATATTCCTGTGCTGGAAATAAATTCTCCCCTTCTGACCTCTTGTTACCTGTTTTCTCATTAAATCACTCCTCTCTGTAACTTGCCAGCTCCCACATTTACCTCTCATTGTGCCATAGTTGATTGAGAAAAGCACTTAAACTGCTACATGTCAACCCTAGTCCTGCTCCTACACCCCTCAGTCAGCTCAGTAAATCAGTCAGCCCTGCCTCCATCTTTCAAAACCACCTCAGTTCAGATTTCTACAAAATAGTTATCCCTCAGCTCCCAGTTTTCCCTGTAGCCTCTTCACCAAATCTAAAGAAATTCTTTTTTATGTAATAAATCCAGAGAATAAACAAACAAATCACTTCATGGCATCAAATAATTTTCACCCTTTCTACCTAGGCAAGCAATTCACACCCCAGAAGTCTTCTTTTCCCATCTACTTCTAGGGTCTAACTACCTTTAGATGACAGTGCTTGACAAATGTAGTGGGCAGAGCTTTCCCAGCTGGAGTATGAATTGGGTTTATGGGCAATACCTAGTGAGTTTTTACTCTTTGAAACACATAGATATAAGATCGTCATTATCATCTGTTCTAAGATAGTCATATCCTGGCTTTGACCAGTCAGCTATACAGGGAATAATGAAGTTATCACTATGCATTTCATACTGTTTTAATACAATCTGAAACTTCAAAATTATCTGACCAAAGCAATTCCTGTTATTGTGACTGTTTTAATCCCAGATCAATGGAAAATATTTCTAAGAAAATTTCACTTTGCAATTACTTAATCATCCAAAACAGAGCTTTTCCAGGGACCTCAATGCACTGTTGTTGACATATATGATGATATTGATCCAGGTCCACGCAGGAAAATGCACAATGGGAAAGAAAATCTGAGAACCAGGTGTAGTGGATTCCCCTCACACCCACTGCCTGTCTTCTCACTCTCTATACAAATGCGTTCATTCGTGAGAGTGGTAGCCAGCCCTTCTCAAAAAGAAATGTATTGATTACTTTTTTAACATATGCTTGACTGGTGAGTAGAGTGTATAAATAAGGGAGGTTGTCTGCAGCTTTAGAAGGTAGGAAGAAGCTGAGGTTAAGATAACTTTAGAGATTATCATAACATGATAAGCTCAATAGTTACAGTACAACAAGGAAGTACTTTGGCTAGTGTGTAGCTCAACTGTGTATCTTGTGTGACCAGACAAATTCTGATCTTCCAAGGCAGGCATAAATATATATATATATATGTGTAATATATATATTCCACTCACAATTAATTAAGTTGCTTTGCTGCTTTTCATGCTTTTCATATGTGGAGAAGGAAAGAAGAAAAAGTTCTGAGAAATCATCAAGATTAACTGTTTTGGAAGCAGAGATAAATACAGCCTTTTAGAAGGGATGCAGGAGCAGGTGCTGATTTTTGCACACGTATTCCACATCAAAAGTGGCTGCTGAGTATTTTATATAAGGGATTATTTATTAGGCCTGAGAATACTGATTTCCATATGCAGGTTCAAGATTAGTACCTTCTTTGTTTCTTATAGAATTTTCAACTTCTTTTTTATAAATAAAAAATGGGTGAAAAAATCATATGTGTAAATGTTTACAAAAATCAGCTTCTAAAAATATCTTTCTAGATTTTCTATCATAAATACTTTACTGAAGAAACAAATATATCAGTTTTCTAAATAATAGAAGACTTGGGTTCCATACCTATACAATATGATCTGTGTATTAATCTTGTTGAAATTGCAGAAAATTCTATCACTGACTGCCAGTTTCAAAGCAGCTACATGCTGAAAATATCAAATATATGCTCTGCAAAAAGAGAAGAGTGAAGAAACACAAAAATACTGAAAATCATATTTTTAACAAAATCATTTGGCATAGAGAAGCAGACAAAATACCTATAAAACAATGAACAAGGAAAGGAGGAGCCATTCACAACTTTAAATCAAAGCTCTGTTGTTTTAGCTGCTAAAGACATAGAAATGTTGAATTCTAGAAGAGTTCATAAACTCTTTGATTCTAATTTCTTTTGACATGTGCTGACTTGTCAGTTATTATTCAATTGTGAAGGCTAAAGTTTTCCCTTCACAGGAAACTATCTTTTTTCTTATACCAGGAAAGCCTATCTAATATATTTCTACTGTGTTGACATCTTTTGACTGGATGTACAATAAATCTCCTATATGATCCAACATTAACTCAGACCTTACAAGAGTAATAGTTTATTCTATACTCATCCAGAGCCTTTTAATTATTTTTGACTATATAACATCATATGATTAAGATTTATAAAATGTAAATTATATCTGAAATAAGAGGTACCTTTAATTTCTGTATCCAAACTGTGTTACACTAAGTAGGATCTTAAATATCTTTACAAATCAAATTTATTGCTAAACCTGTGATTTTTATTATCACTACCTTTTAAATATAAAAGGTTTCACTGATGTTTTCTTTTAGTTAAATGAATTTAATTTGAAGGTCTAAGTGAAATTTAGGCATTATAGGGATTTTATTATTCCCTTTAAAAAAAAAAAAAAAGAAAATTGCCACTGTAAAATGGCAAAGGTATTAAAAGAGCATTTGCACTACACAGTGTCGAATGCTAGGTTGTCCTGAATCAAACCATATCACGTGAACCACCCCAGTAGTTCTCTGCCATTATCTTGTACTGAAGTCATTTGCAATTCAAGAATAATTTTTTAAAGAAGAAATTTGTCTCTCCTATTTTTATACATCTACAAGTCAAATGTTAGAGTGAGTCATTCCAAGATTAATAAAGGGCAAAGGGGAAAAGGTAAAAAAATATACATATGTTAAGGACAGGCTCATCTGACCTATTTTAGGCTTCTAAATGTTTCTCCTTACAGGTTACTTGCTGTTAGTAAGCATGTCAGAGAGAAGCAGAGGGGATAGGAACTGCAGCTAAGAATATACAATCATGCCAGTGCTACTTGTGGATGTCTCAGCCACAAAGCCAGGAAAGTTTCAAATACTTCCAAATTAGGGGAAAGTTTCAATGTGCGGGGAAAAGAGTATCTCTGAAGTGAATGGTGCAGCACCTTCAGCATGACAGTTCAAGTGAGCAACTTGTGACATTACAATTATATTTGTTAGGTCTTCATTAAACTTCTTCTGAAATAAAAGACAGGGAAATCAGCACTTCTAATTTTCTGTTTTTCAGAGTCCTCTGAAGACATGGGAACCATCAGAGTCGGTGAGCAAAGGTACCATGAGCTGTAACACCTGTGTGTTCCAAATCATATCCAGGGTCCCTGGAGCAGAGTCCATCTCACTTTGCCCTTCTGCAAACATCGAACGTAGTCCATGACCACTCTGTAAAAAACTATTATAAATAATCCTACTTTTCAGCTTTCTAGGATTATTTTGGAATGTCTATACTTCTGACACAAATATAGTTGCAACTGAGGACTGCAGTAATGCAGTCTTTATTCCTGAGGTAAATATATGCTGTATTGGCTATGTCCCTCAGATTTAAGAAACTGAGAAGACTGTTGGGGTGAGAGCCCATCACTTGATTAAGATCTGGTGTCATTCTCATGCGAGAAGGACGTTTTAGGCTTAAATTTTTAAATTTATCCATAAAATAAAAGGTGTGAAGTCAACATCTTCCATACTACCTCAGATTAGAATTACTTGATTTTTCAAAAATTATATAAAGGAACTTGCACAACACAGAACAGTTTTGAGGGTATGATCAGTTCATTTAGGTTGCATACTTTGTAACCAGTTGTTAATGTTGCACACCTTGTGACATTACAAGTGTATTTGTTAGGTCTTCATTAAACTTCTGAAATAAAAGATAGGGAAATCAACACTTTTAATTTTCTGGTTTTCAGAGTCCTCCATCCAAAAAGCAGACCATTATCAAGCTTACTTAATTTTTAAGAAACTTTTCAAAGCAAAAAAAAAAAAAATTATTAGCATTTATAATTTTTTAAAATTACATAGTTTTAAATGCAAACCAGCTGTTCTGCTTTTTAATTATTGGTCTTGGTTGGGGTTTTTTTGTTTTGTTTTTTACTACTTCAAGGATGGCATGGAGAGAAAGCAATGAAACAGGAAAGGAACATGTCAAGTTGTTTGAATCCAACAGGTCTCTGAAACACAACCCAGCTATTGTCTACTTTCAAGTTTAGAAGCCTTCTTTTTAGTAGCTGCTGAAATAGCAGCTGTAAGTGTTCTCTTATTCTTCTCAGTAAGGTCAAACATCAACTATATCAACGACATGCTCAAATTTACTTGCAAAAATAAATCATCTATTCTGGGAAAGCCTATCCATGTAATTATACATTTCTACACTGCCACAATATTGTGTACTGACCATTATTGTACATTTACCAGATTTTTCATTCTCTGAATTGCTTTTTTGGCCATCTCACAGCTCAGTAAGAGTTTTTTCTGAGTTGACACAGTTCTCAAACTGGTAAATCTCAGTAATACTTTTCTGAGTAAATATGTCCATCAGATTAGATCCGGCCATTAACAGTCAGTATCTCTGGCAGCCTGCAAACTAGTTTCATAGGGGTAATCACTGTTTCAAATTTGCGTTTGGTAGACCTTCCAGACTGTAAATTAACTTGTCAGATTCAAATTTTTCCCTAGTCTTTGTGAACCCCCCTTTCATTGTCATTGATAAACTGTTTCCATGTCTGCTATCGCTTACAATAGGTAGTTGAAGCAAGTCTCTTTCCAAGCTAGTAAGTTCCTTATTTTTTTATATGTTTCTTTCAATAGTTAATTTACTGCTGTAGATCTCATTGAGCATAATACTTCAGAAAAATGCTTTCAATTTTGTGATCTTATTTTTGGGAAACCACTTTGATAAGCCCAAGATCAAATTTTTAGCAATGGTAGTCTTCTCTGAGTTTCTGTAACTTCAAGTTCACCTGCAAACAAATGAAACAAAGTCATCCTTCTCTCACTCTCTTTATTCTTTTCTGACCTTCTTCCCCCACCCTAATCTGGATAGAGAAGATGTATATATCTACCAATACCTTAAAAATATGGGCACTCTATATTTCTGAGTGCCAGACTTCTGGCAATTTGGGACACTAAAATTTATGTTGCATTTTAAAATTTTGGCCCAAATATAATAGGCATAAAGAACTAAAAGCATCAGAATAACCAATCCATATTGTAAGCATTGCCAGAGTTATTTCTTGCTCTGCAGCATCACAATTGGACTGTGAAAAGAAAGTCAGAGGCTCAGCCATAGATCACACAGAGCTCTTTGCCAGCATCACAGGAGCAAAGATGGATTGAGGTAAAGAAACCCCACAGAAAAGGTTTAACTTAGTTTTTTCACAGTGCTGAAGTGTGTTTTACCATGTGGTGCTTGGTCTGATGCAGGGTGCAGTCAGACAAGACAGACTGAACTAGTCTAATAGCTTGTTGCTTCTGACAGACCACTCCTCTGAGCCAGTCCTGGTGCTCATGCTGCCCCTCAGTGTGCAAATTCTATTCCTTAATCCAGCAGAAAAAGGAAACAAAGACAAAGATTTCTGATGCATTGGTGAGTTGTATTTTCACACAGAAGAAAATATTATCAAGACTAGCCAGGAAGAACAAGAGAGTGAGTACATAGATGGATTAGAGATGGCTGGGGGAGGTGCAGAAAGTAGTCTTTTCCATCTTTTATCTGGGAATTGTTATGTCACTTCACCAGTCTCACTTGCACCCTCTTTCAAAGGATGCTGATCCACCACATTTGTACTATCTTGCTGAGAGCATTTATGAAACATTATGAAACATTATGAAACTCTGGATGAAATGATAGCATAAATTACATAAGACATAGTAATTTTCTTAACCCCTAAATTACCATTTTGAAAAATATGGGAGTTACAACCCCAGTTAAAGTAACACAGTGCGTAAATCAGTCCAAAAGCCAAAAGCCAAAAAACAAACAAACAAAAAAATATTTATTTATGACAAGTTTCATCTTAATAACAATGGCAATTTTTACTCCCTTGGCAAGTTTGCCTGCTTTTTATACAAAAGATAGAGGTTCAGGACTATCCACAACAGAGAAATGTTCCCAATTTTTGTAACATGCTTTTCCTGACCCTGAGAAGTACCCAATGGGTACAGCTGTCTCTGGAGTACATGGAGTTTACCTCCAGCACTGAAAAGACAACATGTGGTGCCCAGCACTGTCCCAGAGAAACAAAACATGGTCGGACTCCAGGGAATCTCACAGGAGAGCTGTTGACAAACAAATACACTATATTTGCAGATGTGGTGACTCATCCTGATGAAATGTGTATTCTGATTCATCTTATCCAAAAGCAAACAATTAAATTAGGTCACATGAATGGCCTTTATTAAAGTGTCTTTTTCTCTCCAGTACTGTAAGAGAGCAAAGGTTGCCTAGTTTAGCTGCATCCTAAACATCTAATATTTAGAAATCCAGAAGTAGCTGAAATAAATCACCGCATTGGGCAATACTTTGATGGAGGAACCATGGTAAAAAAATTGATTCTGTAGATGTTGATTTGGTTTCCTGTACTCACAGAACCAAAGATGTTGGTCAGGTTTGTTGTTTAAAGGAGAATCTATCTTCCCATTTCTCTACACAAAGCAGTTTTGCTAACAAATCAATGCCAAAAAGACCAAGCTTCTGCTACTGTTCTGTAACTTCTTTAGGTAGCTTTGTGACAAAGTCCAGAAACAGACTTTAAAACTAAGAAAACAATGGGAGTTCTGCCTAATAAACCAGAAGGGAAAACAAAATCTCTAGAACCACTGTAATGTTTCATGTTAGTTTTTGGCTTTTTCTGAGTGCTTTACAACTTCCAGAGACATTAACATTATATTAACTTTCCCATGTGAAATTCTACATTCAGGTTAATTTAAAAGTTATGAATTTTGTCAAGGTAATGGGCCCCTAATGTATTGTACAAATACATATGAACTATTGTTTGCAAGAAATAATTAAGAAAATCAAGGAAAATATCTGTGATTATATTAGTTAAGTGAAAACTTATTCAGACTTAAAACTACGTTGTTTTTTTTTTTTTTTTTTCCTCTATTATAATGGCTGGGAGACTGCAGAGAATGAAAAAACTGTTAAGAAAAGAGAAAAATATCTAAATATCTGGTCTATAAATACATTGTTTCAGTACAATTTCTTGAGTTATTTTCATATTTAATTCAGCTACTGCCATGACGATTTCTCCTGCTCTGCTTTCATCTTTCTAATTCAAAATACTGTTAAGAAAAAACTTGAATGAGAGAATACTGGATGAGAAGTAATTGGTCATCTTGCCCTTTAGAATCAGAGGAAGCAATAAGACATGGGGAGAGTTTCTTACCCCGTGCACATTAGATGACAGAGAGAGGAGTAGGTAATCTAGACAGACTTCTTGTATAGCACAAATCCTTGACTCTTCATTCAGAGATTCAAATTTAACCAGTGTTTGGGAACAAATCGTGACGTCTTTGCACACCTCTGAAATATTTCTTTGCTCATGAAGAAAACAGAGAGAGACTTGCAATTCTAAATATAAACTACTTTATTTCAGTTTCAAAATAATTCAACAAGTGGTACCTGCCACTGTATTTGATTCCTATAGTACACCCCATATAGCAGATCAGTCTTATAGCTCAGCAGCAGCAAAACATTTAGTCAATTCAGTTCTGAAAGGGCACTTCATAGAAATTTCTCATTTACCACTTTGTTGAAGGTCACAGCTTTCCTACTGTTAATATAAACTATTGGTAGACTCATATAAGAAAACTATCACATTGATTCAAATTCAAATTGTAGTCTGAGGATTATTTTTACTTTTCATTTACAAGTTTTCTTAGGAAAAAAGGAATACAAGACCAACGACATTGAACCCACACCCTGTTAAACACGTTAAAAGCAAACAAGGAAGAAAGATACAGCTAAACCCAAAGTGTGGTGGGTTTGCTTTAACATGAAATCCTTAATAAAGCCTACAAAATAAGATTTTGATATAATTTTATTCCCGATCCTCAGTAAAATCACTGGGACAAAATGACAATAATAACATGAACCACGAGCAAGCTGGCACATGGTGAAATTCCTGGTTGAATCTGTACTGAAGGGGCTGGCCACTTCCCATCCCTTCTTCTCACTGGCATACATTTTCAAATTCAGTTAACAGAAGAGGTAATACTAAGGCTTGGTTGAGGAACTCTTTAAGATGTTCATGTCTGGTTGTCAACGAATGTACATAGAAAGTGTATCTACTCATAGTAAATGCTGAATAGGAAAATTTCACTGTAAAAGGATAAAACACCATAGTGTGTGCTAAATTTTTTACCTAAGAACCATAATTGTAGTTTTTCCATCCATTACTGATAGCAATTTTGGCAGCCTGAGAGCAATCATAAAAAATGTTGAAAACACCCAGAAAAATACACTAACTCAGAAAATGGTAAATTTCATCTGCCTTTTACAGAAGCAAGGACTTAAGTAATATACTATAAGTGGCAAAATTAAAATTGAAAACTGGTGATCAAGTAAACTGTTCTTGTTTAAAATTGTAAACTGAGGTATCATCATTTTGAAAGGGCAAATTAATATAATATTTGACTATAAGAAAACCTTGAGGAATGGAGACATGAATAAACAACAGGAGACCAAAAGCTAATTCAAGGGCAGAGGAAGAAGAACACAAAGATTTGTATTTCTGCTGTGTCTCTGAGCAACAGTGCTCAGAAAAAGCAGGTCAGCTCACCAGGTGGTAGACTGTGCAACTGTTTGATGCTGAACTCATCTGAGGATGCTCTTTCTGTGTAACACACATATCTAAGGAACAGTTTAAGTAGCTAATGCAACACAGAAAATTTTGTCTTTATGGGAGGGCAAACTCAGACAACTTTTCTGGGACATTTTCTCAGTCCAACCCCTCTTACACTACAAACACCATATTCCCATGAAATTCATTGTTTTTTTCATGGGAAACATGAAGGACTTCCCTCAACACTTCACCCTCACCTCAAACCTTTTCAAATAGCATATACAAAACCAGCTTCTGAGCCTTTGAAGTCTCTACCAGTATTTTCCTCCATCACTTAATTTTCTGCCCTATCTATTTTCTGCCCACTTTGAAATTGTAACTCACACTCTTCCTATCTCAATACCATACTCAGGATATTCTTTAGAGAATCTCAATACCACCACACAATTATTCCAGCAATTTCTCCCCAAAACTGACCATGTACTCTCCCACACTATCTTTTAGGTAGGTTATATAATTTCTGGACTGGAATAACAGACTCTTCTACCATCTTCCTACTCAAATCCATTTACTCATAAAAAGTTACTCCTATGGTGAAAACAAATGTACAAACAAATGAAAGAAAACTCCAACAGGTCAGAGACAGGGAGGTTTTCTTTTCTTCATCGTACCAAAACTAAATTATGGAACCATAGTAGTATACTTCTAGCCTTAATTTTTACCAGTTTTAATCTGTTACGTGCTTTGGCTAAGCCAACAAAATTGGTTTGAGCATGAGAACAGAATGTGAACAGTTTAACCTGCAACTTTATCTAAGTATTATGGGTATGATGCATAGATATATACTTCCTAAAGCACCATTTGCCTCAATTTAGAGGGAGAGGTGTATCTACTCATCAAAATCTGTGACTCTAACTAGTGCATAAATAGGTACAACTGGCCTGCCTTTTCCATCTGTGTTTAAATAATCCCAGGTGACCTCCACTTTTACTGCAAATTAAATATTTACACATGCAGTCATTTACATATTCATACAAAATAACAAACAGAGAACTGGAATAGAATTCCTATGACACATATAGAAGGAAATCATGCTATGCTGTGCTATGCTATAATATAATAAATACAATAAACATAATATAGCACACTTAATTTCCAACAGTTGTTTTCTTGAAAACCAGAGCATTTTACCTACATTTCCTTTCCAACTTAAATTTATACCTGGACAGTTTCTTCCCACTTGTTCTTGAGCCAATACTATTCTGTAGCTTAAACACTTCCTTCCTGCCTCTGGATTTACCATCCTCTTGTATTTAAAGACAGCAATCTTATCCCTTCTCTGCTTTTGTTCTGCTAAAATTCTTAGCTCTTTCAGCAGTCTCTCATGAAATAGACTCTTCCTTCCCCTGAGAATCATAACAGCCTGTTTTGTGCACTTTTTCAAATTCATCTCTCCTGACTATGAATGAAGAATTGAACACAATATTCCAGATCAGGTCTCATCCAAGCCTGCTACAGTTGCATTAATATTCTCTCTCCCTCCACTGGAAATGTCTCCCCTGACACATCCCAGTCTTTTACCAGCTTTTTTCACCGTCACTTTACAATAGTAGCACACAAATTATCCTGTGATTGATGAATGCACTCATCTACATATCCTTCCCATGGCATCCCATTGATAAGCTCTAAGATTATTACAAGGGCTTTGTTTGATTTAGTTTATTAGTCTTTAATAATTAAAGTCCTTTGTATTTCCTAATTTTGTATGCTATTCTATTTACATTATATCAATCCTAATGTCAATTGTCTCTGAGTAACATCCTTTTACTACTCAATATTAAACATACTGGCCATTTTCAAATATTCAACACATTTCATTAGAATATTTTTACTTTTTAGAGTGAAATATATAAACCACAACATCAAAGAACCTGCATCTTGAAAATGACTCTTCAATACTTTTAACACGTAGCTTAAGATTTCTTGGTTCAGCATCATCCATTTCTTTTCTTCCTGTTAGCTGTACTCGCTTTAAGCTTTTTATATTTATTTCAGTTTTTCTAGCAAATCTCCATGTGGAATTATTGTGAGCTTTATTAAAAGGTGAGTTATGTAATGATCCAGCTCAATTAGATCTTCTAAAATCTTTCTGTTCTAAAACATAATTATCTTTTGAAGGAAAGATGTCTTTTCAGTCTAGTCTAATTTACTTTTTTGAAAACTGTTCCTTATTGGCAGATTTTGTGTTTTTCCTGTTGTTTTCTTCAACACTTCCAATTGTCCAAATGAATACAAATTTCCTATTCCACAATCCTAACAAGTATTTACTTACCGCACAATGGTTTTTTCTCCTGCCCCCTCCAGCTCTACCGCTCCCTGTATCTTTCTGGTTGTATTGATGCCCCAAATCCTTACCATCAGATCCATGACTAAAAGTGTCATTTATTTCATAACTATTCATCATCACAACAATTTTATTTATCTTTTTTAATTTAGTGACTATCTCAGTTACAACAATTTCTATTTCTACTCTTTTTTCCCACAGCACATAGACAGCATCACCATTGCAATTAAAAATTTTAACCAGTCATTCTCTTTATATTGAGATTTAAAAGATTTGTTCTATTTCTTCCATGTCCTTATGACATCATAGCCCTACTTCTACTTTCATTATTTTCTTCTTTATTTGTTTTTTTCTTCTGTATAATATTATTATTTATTTTAGCATGCATATTCTGTTATTAAAAACTAGGAGAAACAACAACAAAAAGAAGAAATTTGCAGCCAAAAGAAACTTAGTTTTCTACATGAATTTTTCCGTTCTTGCTGCTGACTCAGAGTACCAGAGATAAACTGAGCACTCAGAGGTATTGCCCGTAATTTAAACTCATGCTCTCTCTAAGATGTGGAGAATTCTAGTATCACATACTTCTGTACTCACTGAAAAGTGTCATTCATGCAGTATTTCCAAGGTGATTTTCACATAAGAGATTTTTGGGCCATGTTTTTCCCCACTCCCTACATAAAGGAGCAAGGGGATCACCTCAGGAATGCAGTCAACAGGACTTTGAATCTATAAAGCCCTGTATTACTAAAAATGCTTGTTGGTTTCCATCCTATAATAGTATTCAGATAGTCTATTTCCATTAGCTCTGTCTTGCTCGGTTTAAGAAGCACAAGAATAACTCTTTCCTCTCCTTCATGGACAGGAGGTGGGGGGCGCAGAGAGGGGAGCAGGGAAGAGAAGCCCAAAGGGTAAACTGCCTTGATACAATTTTTAATTTCAGAGAAAACTCCATCTCCAGGGATCACCCTCAGTGTGACAGACGGATGTTGCTAGGCTTGCTTCTTGACTTCCTGTGGAAGGTGTGAGCAGGAACTGAACACCCCTAAGCACCACAAATTAATAGAAAATTCTTTTGTACAGTTCAAATGGCAAGCACTGTTCAAATATTGCAGTCCACTGAGACAAGCTGTATTTACAAAAGTCTGCATAACTGCTGAGAGTGCCACTGTTTAAAAATTTACACCATCCTCCACTCTCACCTCAGCAAACCCACATTTTCAAAATTAATGAAAAAAATAATAGAGGCTCCAGTTTTCCTGTTACCCTTGAGGGCCACATATATTAATAACTGCTACAACATGGTTTGGGTTTTTGTTTTTTGTTTTTTTTAAAAGTAAGATTTTGAATTATTTGGACATGCTGCAAAGCTATCTGGCACTGTGTGACCTAATAGAAAAGCAAACCTTAAGAATTTACTATTATACAACAGTAACATGGAGAGATAAATACTCTGCTGAGAGGGAAATGTAAGCTGCAGAAAATTAATAATAGCCATTTCTCTATGAAAGAAGAGTGACCTACTCCTAGCTAAAACTTCTTTCTTTCTTGTCTAGCATTTCACAGTCTCCCTTATCTCCTTCCAGCATGGAGCTACATATTTCTACTTTCCCAGCTGGCATTCAGAGGCCTTCAGCCCTTTATATTTGGCATAGGCAAACAGATTAGAAGGGCTCTTTTGGAAAAGATGATACCTTCTTTTGAGTTCATAGACCAAATGGCACCTTTCTTTTTCTCCTTCTCTGTTCCTCCACTGATCTTAAAGTTGACATTTATTGCATCTGTAGGTAGGATGGTAAAATAACTATGGGATATACATACACATATAGGAAAAGCTATGGCAAAGGCTTGTAAAAAACCACAAAAGAAGGAGAGAGAAGTGAAGAACAGGAAAATACTTCACTGCATTTAGTGCTTTTGCTGTACAAACAATTGGGTTTGGGATGTCACTTACAATATTATGAGCCCTAGATAGGCCAGATCAAGGTGTAAACTAGTCCTTTCTTTGTTATGAACACATGGGTTTGGGGGTTTGGGGGGGGGGTGTTTATTTGTTTGTTTGTTTGTTTTTTACCAGCAGAAATATTTAAATTTGTATCAGCATTCACAGATATATTTCTAGAAAATCACAGATATCATATGCTGAATGTGCACCAGGATAACCAAAAGCAAGATAGTTTCAGAACGGTTGCTGTGCCCAATATAATTTTCACTTTAAAAAAAACAACAAAAAAAAAAGTTGGAGAGTGTGAATCCCTTTCTTTCTTTCTTGTTTCTCCTGCTAATCATTTCTTTTCACTATCTCACGTCCTCATCTTGGATCCTTTGCATTACCACTCTCATCCAAACATTGTGCAAATCCAGTGGTAATACAAGAAGGGGAAGTGGCAGAGGTCCATCTTTTAACTTTTTGCTTTTGCCTTCTCAGAACAGCATTAGCCTGATACAACCTAAAGTAAAGAGACTAGCTTGATTCCTCCTTTCCTTTTATTAGTGTCTCACTGGCTGGGGATTGGTGTCAGGAATCAATCACAGGAGATGGTTTCCCATTTGCTGAAAAGTACAATGTCTTGAATGGACTGTGATATGATCAACTTGGGACAATGTAGACATGGATACAAAAGAGATATGGAACTGCCTGAAAATGTTTTTTATTACAGTTTAACAGAGCTTTGATGATAAAGTTTTCTTTTAAGTGACCACATTATTTAGACAGTCCCTAGGACCAGTAATCTTGAGCAGCAGTTCTCCTGCAGTTTCAGTGACCATTCTGTGATCCTGAGGACAGACACAGATAAGCGAGAACTGAGATTTTGCTTTTGGTTGGTGACGGATTCTTTTGATATTATCTTGGGCAACTTACTTAGGTTTTCTGCTTCTTATTCCCCTTTCTACCAAAATGAGTATAGTTTGAAAATCTGTGGTCTTTGGGTGCTACTATGATATCTATATATGAAGGATATTAATATATGACACTAGAAAAATTAGCAGTTAAAATGAAAAACCAAAAAATTTTCTATGTCAGTGGAAGTACACATGAAAACAGAAGCTGTTTCTACACTCAGAAAGAATATCAAGCTTCGGTGTTAGGTTATGGCAGTCTATCCTCAACCACTCCTTCTATAAGATGCGGGAAAAGGATATATATATACAGATGTTTGATTAAAGAGATACTTTTGAAGACGTTTTAGAAAACCTTTGGTTGTCATTTAAAACTTGGTTATAAGGTGAAATATCATCTTTACAGACAATAGGCAAAGTTTGATTTATAATTTTGAAAAAGCAGGAACAAAACTTCTGGGGTAAAATTGTGAGGTTAATATGCATTATCTCCATGAAGACATACACTTCCATAACCCTGTACTTTCAGGGTTAAAGCTGGCATTTGAAAGATATACTAAAGGTATAGTAAAGTTATCTATTTTGCCTCTAAGTAAGAAGCATTTAACTTCTAAGAAACATGAGGAATGCTTTGAAGGAACATGTGAAAGGTCAAAGTTATCTCATGTTTTGCCACACCTACCACTGATAAGCTAGAGAGTTAAAAATAATCACGATGTCCAGCTGCATTTTGGTCTTAATGTGGCCATTGATCCTGAAAATAATTGCAGTAGGCCTCACAGAAATCTGAAATATTGTCACTTGGGTCAGTAGCAGTTCCCCTACCTTTCCCTCTAAATGTCACAGTGTTTATAAATCAGCATCTGTGAGTTCTTGCCTCATGTGGAAATGTGGCATAATGCAGTAATTTGAAAATGGAAAAGAAATTGTGGAAAATCAGCCTCTTTATGTGGGGTAGTCCTAGCTTCACGTTAGCAAGCAGAGATTTATGGCATTACAAAAAGATTGATTAGTTCATCCCACATGCATTAGTGAAGATTTCCTAATATGAAGAGTTGACTCACACCCCAAATATTTTTGAAGCCATGATGAAAGGTAAGACCCATGGGAGACCAGAGTACATATTTGTTCATTGAATGTCAGGTGTGTTCCCAATAAAACCATGCTTACAAAGGTATCCCTTGGAAAAAAAAAAAAAGAATTAGTTTCAGACAGATGTTTTTACTGCCTTTCATAAAGCCAGCAGAACATGAGAATAGCTGTGAATGGATCCTCACTGTGTGATTTTGTTTTGAATTAACACTGCTTTTCTCTCTGTATTCAGCCAGCCACAGCAGGTGGGGAAGCTGATTTCCTTTGTTTAGTTTAGAACTGTAAAACTAGGCTTAATTTTTACTCTTTTTTTCTGGGAAATTTTGCTGCAGAGAAGACTTCATTGGTTAAGGATAAAACATCAAGAGGGAGGGCAGAATGCCATTGTGTAAGATCTATAAATACATGTTGGGTATATATATATATCTCATAAATGCAATTAGACTAGGAAGTGCTGTGCTACTGTTATCTTCATGGAACAAATGTTACTAAAAATTTCTCTGCTGTTTCTCCTATCAGATGCATCTGTTTTTTCCAAGTACAAAACTGACTTTAGAAGCTGTTATAATAATTTTACTCTTCTGGGAAAAGTCCTTAGCTATAACTACAGCTTGCAGTGACTCCTATCAAAAAAGAAATTAATCCTTCCAGGCACGATGGACGTGCATGTTGTTCTTGATGTGAAAAGGTGTGAAAACACTGGTTTGGGCAATTTTTTTTAACACAATCTACATTGGGTTTAACAGGCTACAAATAGTATTTAGTTTCCAAAGATCTTCAGAGGTCCTCTGTGCTGTACAGCTCTGTTTCTGCTTTCTTCCATGAGGAATCAGTTAACGATACGTTGCTTTTGAAACGTAGCCATCATGTTGCATCATGTGACATGTTTAGACAAGAGCTACCGACCTACTATTAGGTTGGTCTGTAAGAGTCCATCCCAGTCAACTCTGTATATGATTTTCATTATCACAATGGCAATAGTCTGAAAACCAACATAAATCACTGAATTAAATAATCCCTAAGCATGCATCAAACATAACATACAAAAGCATTTTAAATGCATACAGAATACACCAAGCCCCTAGTGTTATAAATTAGTTGAATTGAATTATTTGGAATGGGGAATAAACTTGCTAAGCCTAAAATGGATGCACCAGGAACAAACAATTAGAGCAATCAATGGCAATAATATGTAAATAGGGCATCAAAGATAGACTGCTAGAACAGTCCATAGGGCTTGGCATGCAAATACATACATCACAGAGTGGCTTTATTTTATTCCAATCTAGAGAATCAAAAAGACAAAAAAAAAGGAAAAAGCAAATACAATACCCAGCAAAAAACAGACTTCTAAAGAGAAGGGAAGTGTGTTATGCAGACAAAAAATGTTTCTCTTGCAGAGAAGCATTTCTGGCTTTGATACACTGCATTTTCCCAAGGCTTTAACCCGTAGCAAGCAGAGGATATTTATGCAGTCTAATAAAATGCAATTCTTTGTGTAGCTAATAGTTTTTTTCACTCATAAGTTCCACTTCTGAGGAGTGTTACAAACATCAGTGGATATTAGGCCTTTTTGATTGCTTGTTTTCTTCTCTGCTAGATATTCCCTAAAAGCATGTATTTTTTGATCTGAGTAGGAATCAACTGTAGTGTCCGTAACCTGGGACTCTTAAGCTGTCCCTAATTCTGATTCCTTTGAACTGAGTTGTAACATTATCTCTGCCATTAGCAAAGACATAACTAAGAAAATATTATTTGGAAGCTTTCTTCTTTTGATTTTCCGATTTTTTGTTTTCCTCAGATTCACCCATTTTTGGCTTATAAATAGTTTGACTAACAGTAACAGAGACATCTGGGTACAGACAAGTGAAATAACACCCTCATTCATGAAAAACCAGAAAAATAAAATGTCCACATTATGAGGAGTTTCTCTTATTCAATGTTGCTTTCTATGCAGTCAAATATCTATTTTTGTGATATGTCATAAAGAAAATATTTTTTGTGACTAATGCATGGCTTTCTCCTTCTATATGAGATCCAGCTGTAGAACATGCATAGCTAAAATTCTTGTCCGTAGTGGCTGTTCTAGTACTTGAACTGAAAGATTGAACCTTCACTTTCAGAGCAACAATGTCAGTTACTTAAAGGTGATGGGTTTTTTTCCATTTCTGCTTAAAAAATAATACCAATTTCAGAGTTATCCAAATCTCCCTCTCTGGGAACAGGTTTTGCAGCAGGATTGGTCTGAACTGCAGATGTGCAGTAACTGTACAAGCCTCTGCTGCAGTGAACATTTGTGCAGCCAGAAAGCATTCCCCCAAAAGTGGCCAATAGGGCCATGATGAAAGTTTTAGCTTAAACAGATAAAAGAATCACAGGATCTTTTTTAGATTTCTGACACTCAAGGCAAATATACCCTCCAATTATTCTAGCATGTCTGGTCTATCTTGCAATTAATATTATTCATAAAAGATCATGAATTTATCCCTTTTTTGCACAGGAATATTTTTTAAATCTCTTTCTTTCTTTCTTCTGGCAGAGGAAAAGGAAAAGTATTTCTTCCACCTCTACCCCAGAACATGTCCTTTTTATCTTTCAATTATTCTTTCATCAGCAGTGTCCTGAGACTTGATTCCATGTTGAAAGAGAGTTGAATTCTATCTATTCTGCTGGTGACATTCCCTCTATACTTGTGTTTATTTAGCCTGGAGCACCAAGATCAGTACCTGCACTGATGTGATGTTGTACATGGCAGACAACCACTTTTGTGATGAACTAAGTAAACAAGAAGTTTCTGGGAAGACAACTGCAGGATTTGTCTGAACTGTTTTGATTACTTTGTAGTTGCTTAGTTTCTTTGAGCTAAAGTTTTCCATTACTTGGCTCATTTGACAATTCATTCTAGAAATAAATTTAGTAACATCATGCTATAAAATGACTGTTTTTCTGGATTCTGAGAAGAAACATTTGCCTTTCAATGACCTTTCTATTATAAAACATACTGTGTTGTTAGAGTGAGGTTTTGTTAGGCTGGGCTTGGCTTACCCTTAAGATTTGCAATTTCTGCATGTGACTGCATATGAAATTTGACTATGCTGCAGTCTGCCTAAGGACTACTGTATGAGGAGTTAGTGACCCACATAATGACTAATCCAGACCTATGCTTCTATATCATGGATACCGCATGACTGATACTTAATCAAGGCATAGATAATCAACGGTCTAATTAATCAATTAATACACAGTCTGTAAATTTATTCAATATACATGCAGTCTGGGTGTACTTAATCGAAAGTATGCATATAATATTGTCTTGCTCACTTGAAATATTAGATACATCTCTTCAAGAACTGTAGGTTTATTAATGAGATAAGAATATTACACCATGCCATCCATGGGCCTCTCTAAAGCTAAGCCAGTATCATAGGTTTCATTGCTCACAATGATTGATGAAGCTGTACTGTGAGCAAGACTCATTAATGACACCAGCCAACTTAAGCATGGTGAACATCACCACGGATAGGATCTGTGAAGCATGCTATGCCTTGATTGGAGGTCCACACAATGATATATCAGAAAAGTATGTGGTATTTTATAACTTGCTATTACCTTCCTTAGGCTTTTAGTAAACAGTTATCTGTCTTGAAAGTGTATGTACCATTCTTACTGGAATTCAGATAAACCAGCATCACCTGGTGCAAACCAGTTATTTTTACTGTGAAAGTTAACTGCATTAAAAAAAAAAAAAAAAAAAAAAGAAGTGTTCTGTCTTTAGGTAGTAATGTCTGAGACACATAAAATTAACAAATAAAAATTACTAAGCATATGAAATAGCTATTTTCTCTGCAATCTTTCATGTTGAGTAGTCTAAAATATGACAGCTACCATTATCTGGCTAATTACAGTGACAATTTCCTGAGCAAGTTTTCTGAGTCTTTTTTTGCCATGAAATACACTTTCTTTTATTATCTAGCATACTCCACTAGCTAGAAATTCCTTTTCCTCCCATTCTTAAAAGTCTAAATACATACTTTTCTTCATTTGAGTCAATTCACTTTCTTTCTTTTATTTAGAGTCCTGTAGCTCACAACGTTCCTCATGGGTTAGTATCAGGTCTAGTCTTGTTCAAGTTATTCATCAGTGACTGAGATGTAGGGACAGAGTGCACCTCAAGCAAGTTTGATGATGATACAGAATGGGAAAGAGAAGCTGGTAACCCAGAGGGCTGTGACATCATTCAGCAAGACCTGGACAGGCTGGGGAGTTGGGCAGAGGGGAACTTCATGCCGTTCAACACAGGCAAATGCAGGGTCCTGCACCTGAGGGGAAATAACCCCAGGCACAAGCACAGGCTGGGGGCCAATCTGCTAGAAGGCAACTCTGCACAGAAGGACCTGGGAAATCTGGTGGACAATAACCTGTTCATAAGCCAGCAGTGTGCCCTTGTGGCCAAGAAGGCCACTGGGATCCTGGGGTGCATTAGGAAGAGCATTGCCAGCAGGTCAAGGGAGGTTATCCTGCCCCTCTACTCTGCCCTGGTTGTGGAGCAGAGAGGTTGTGGAGTCTCCCTCACTGGAGGCACTCAAGAACCATCTGAGTACAACCTCATGCAATGTGTTCTAGGATGATCTTGCTTGAGCCACCACTGTGGTCCCTTCCAACAATACTCATTCTGTCATTCTGTGATCCTGTGAAATCATTTGTCCAATACCTGTATTGATCCAGAGAGCCACCAGGTCTTGGATTGTTATTAGTGATTGATTCTTTACTCTCTGTCAGCATTTTCCTGTCCGAGCTAGAGAAAAAATGGAATTGAAAAGGCTGAAGATAACCTAGAAAGGAAAATGTTGTTTGCAAAACATATTGGAACATACAGTTTTATAAGAACATGTGCAACTGTTTTTTAAGTTGCACTTATCACTATCATCAAAAATATTGTATATAGAAACAGCCACCCCTTGTAATACACAGTTCAGAGGACAGGATAGGTGTATTTTCTGGTCTCTGCACCTTCAAAAGGAAATGCATATTTAAATGTCCATTGGTACTTTTCTGCAGACTTTCTATATCATTTAAGTGGGAAAAAAACCCAAACACCAACACCATCAAAAAACCCTGGTATACAATAACATCCTGCTTTTTTTCTTATGGTAAACTTCACTAGCCTCACACAAAGGACTTATAAGTAAATCATGACAGAAAATATTTTCAAAGACTAGGAATTTTTTCTCCTGCAGAGAGTATTTAGAAGTGAGAGAGAGCTAGCAGTGACAAAATTTGCCATCAATGGAGAATTTTTCCCCTCAGACATCTCTGATCTTTATTTCTGTCTGTCTGACTGACTGCTCTGCACTCTCAAGTATCATTTTCTATGATCACCACTCAGAAACTAGTAAATTCATATCAAATTTTAAGACTAAATGTATCTCTCACAATGCATTAAACTACATTTTCTTCCCCTCTTGGAGTGATTTTTTACATTGTGCCTGCAATTTGGCAAACATAGACCGGGTGTGCCCATATACACCTGTAAGTATTGTTACCTTGATCAGAAAGCTATAAAGTGTTCCATCTAAAAGCTTCTATCTGAAAGAAAAGCATGAATTTGTTCACCTTTAAAAGCTCTTTCTCTCTTTATTGCTGGTAATGCATTACTATTGGTGGTGGTCATCCTAGAGAGAGATTTTTTGCAGCCCTCTTTTGTGACATTTCATCCACCATACCAGCGAGACTGCTTCTTGATTCTGAGATGTTTTCTTTGATATGCTAATAACACCATTCCATTTCTCTAGAGGTTATAGGAGACTTCTGACAACACTTTGCTCTATTCCACTTTCTGCAAACCTTGCAAATCCCATGTCTGAATAGAATGTTAAAGTAGCATTTGTGATGATGATGCATCCACATACCTTTTATAAATGTGACAGCTAAATTATTCTGTTAATTGTAAGCATTTCTCACACTTGGTTCTAAATTTTCACAAAGAAGTTTTCATTCTCAGGAAAATAGAACTACTCACTGGTATCTGGCATACAATACGTATAGTCTTAATTCACCTCTTTGTGTGTTTAATTTTTACTGTAGTCCTGACATAGATATTGTTCATTTGTTTTTCTCAGAGTTCCTTCTTCATTAATATCTTCTCAATAATGGCTTTGATTGTTCAACCCAATACAATGCGTGCTTGTATGCCTGTTAACCAAGTTATTTCCAGAATTTATATTGAAAACAATTATTTTCTTCCTGTTTTCACTATATAAGTATTTCAAAGGTATTAGCAAATCTGGCTTCACAGAATACCTGTGATCTTAGATTGCTGGATCAACTTCATTTATAGCTGAAGAACAAAATTGCCAAAAGCCTATGCTAGAATTACTATTTTCACATACTGTGAATGTTTAGATTTTGAAAGGAGACATCGGGGATTCTCTTTTTAAACTACTTAACCAATTCACTTAGTTTAATAGAAGAATAAGTGTGCTGCACCAATGGAATTCAGACCAATATATCTCTAAACAGCTTCAGAAGAGATCACAAGATGCAGTCTTTTCCTTCCTGAACTCCATCTGCTTAGTGCCAAAAGCATACAAACTTAGGTTTGCAGATTATGGCTCAGTATATTTCAGTCAACATCTACTAAACTCTAGAAGCCCACCTCTGAAGCAGTGTTATCTCCAGAATTACAGTATTTCTTTCTATGTATTCATCTCCTGTTTCCTCGCAACACTTAATCTTCAGATCTTTGTTTTCGATCTCATCAACCATGTCCTATGGTATTAGGCTATTAAGTATAACAAAGTCCTGGTGTATTTATAAATGTTTTAGACAAAGATTTGGACAGGAAAGATTATGAGTTTGGAAATAAAGAGGTCACAAGTAAAACTGAAATACACAATTACAATGTATTTGAGGACATCCTATGCAAAATGTACTTTCTAGGGTAGTTTTCAGACAGAAATCTTTTGACCACATATTTCCAAGGCATCCTCATCTCACTGCATCAGTGCTGGAATTCTTCCTTTATTCTGCTTCCTCCCAGCCCAGGTACAGATGGAGTTCCTGCTTTAATTCAATTTGGATGCAACTTGAATGACTTTTCTGTAAGATTAATAACTCTGCTGTTCAGAATCCTTTCTAAGTTTCACCTACTGTTCCTCTTGAGGAAGAAAATATTGCTATTTCAGTTTCAGTTTCCTCTTCTCAGTAATAATCAATACACAACTTTAAAATCTTGTAAAGTGTCATATATCATAAAAAGAACATGAAAAAAAAATTGCACATCAGTTCATTTAAATCTAAAACCTCTAATACATCATGTGTTTCTTATCAAAACTGATTTCAGACATAGAAATAAAACATTTTCCAGACAAGCTTCCTCCTCTCTAGTTCCTTCCCCTCACTTCTCTAGACACATATTTTTGGACATGCTAAATGGAATCTCTATCCACTCCTGATGATAAAACATCTTTAACAAAAAACTGAGATGATATGTTTTGTTTTACATTTCATAGCATAGGTGTGAATGCTATATGGCATCATATTCTCTTTCATGCTTCACACTCCATGGCTCTGAGGGTTTTTCTACTTTTGCAGAAATTTCTGCAGGTATTCAACCCATGAGGGAAGGAAAAATTCTTACTAAGTGTAAACTAGTTTCAGGGAGCTATTGTAATAGAGAAGCTCCTGTTCTTGTCCATCTTAGAAGAAACTTTGGAAAGAACTTCTGCTTTTCTTGGCTTAAATCTTGCTTATGCTGGTAATCTACCCAGAATAATTCCCAGTCAAATAAGGCCCCATGTAATGTAACAGGTTCAAGTTTTAGCTCCAAAACTCCAGTAGTTCTTAAAAACAGTAGTTCTGATTTTTAAATGTAATAAAAAATATTGCTTCTTTTCTCCCCATTGTTTTTATTTAAAGAAACTATCTAGCAGTGTTACCTGACATTTAAAGAAAATACAAATCTATATGGCCTAAAGTTACTGTCATGGTGTAGAAAATTTCAGCCCAAGTGATTAAAGTTTCAATACAAATGACAAAAGATAATGGGAATTGTCTGGTAACCTAGCTAAATATATGTCTAATTACAGACACTGATGATGACTTTTCATGTAATATGCCTACATTTTTCACTGAAAGAGTAGGCTTTTTTTGTTTCATTCCTTTCCAGCTATTGCTGTGTCTTTAGCACATGGGCTTTCTTGTATGCTCTTTATTCCCTTAGCTTCATTATCTCAGTTTTTGATTGATCATATGGCAAAACCAGAGTTCCTGTGTGGTGAATTCCTGACTGATATAGAATTGGTCATGAAATGAAACAAAGACCACTTTTAAGATCACTCTTAAAAACATTGATCCTTGATTTTAACATTATATCCTTGATGCTTTCCTGAATATATGAATTTTAGCTTATAACTTAGTTGTTTAAAGCGTTATGTTTTCATGTCATTACTATTCATTTGGAAACCTTCTGACCACATATTTTACGGGGACTGGTAACCTACCCTTGGCTCTGTACTAATCCCAATGAATGAAGCAGCCAGCACCTGATTATTTCACTGTCAACCAGCCTGTCCTATGAAAATGTGCTGAGATCACTGCTCAGAGTTAACCAGCATAATAATTGCTATTTCATATGCTAGTATTGTGAACTGAGGTTTTTAACATTTCTTTCATTCTTTGGTAATATACGTGTTGAATTTTTTCTCCATTATTTTTTTTTTAAATCAAAAAGCCAAATAGCATCATATTAATGATTTTAAAAGTCCTTTACAAAGTGTTGGCTTGGATGAAGCTTCACATTGGTGCAAGTTGTATTGAGATCAGAAAATAATGAAGACATTTAATAATACAGAAAAACTGTTGACAACTATTACAGAAATAAATCTTGTGGATTTTTCAACCAGATAATTTCCTGTCATTTCAATAGCAACAAAGTTCCAGTGTCAATGTCATGAAGAACTGAAGACAATTGTGTTTTCAAGACTATATTTCCTGACTGCATAGTTTTATATCTCTGTGATCATTAATTCCTACATACTGTTGAAATACAATACAAATGTAATGAATCGATTTTAACCTTCTTTGCTAGCAAATTTTTTACTTAATACATTGCATTATCAAACTGTACTCTTCAATCCTTTTTGAATCTTCAAAGTTTTGAAAGCTGCATTCACAGACAATCTGTATTCAACTTTCTCATTGCTTTTCATCTTTTCAGTAAGTTCATACTGAACAGGACTTTTTGCAAAGGCTGCCTTGTGCAAAGGCTGCCTTTTACAAAGGCTTATGCTTGCTATATCTAAACATTTTGGCCAGCTATGTTACCTAACCTCTCTTCCTGTCCAGTTCTGTCTGGCTGAGCTGAATTCTCTTAGATTCAGTTAACGTGCACTGTGAAAAAAAATGTTCTCTATGATTCTATGTATTGCTCACTTAATTTGAAAAGTTAAATATTTCTCCTTCTCTCGGAAATATTTTCCCCATTTTTAATATTTTCAGTCAAAATCCTTATTACCAAATGTTCCATCAGTTAGTAGCGTCTGTTAGCACCTGTGTTAGACACTTTTTTAGCAACAGGTCATGTAATTGCCATTCTTTGAATTGTTGCCTGATTTAATGTATTTCAGAGAAGCCACTATTCTTTACCCGACTCCAATAACGCACATTGAGGTGGTCAGCTTTTGAAGCCACTTAAGGTAGTTCACATGCTGAAATTCTATGCAGAGTACTAGCATTCAGAGGTCTTAAAAATATTTTACTTGTAAGAAGACATGTTGCAATGCTTACAGATTTGTGCATCATAAATCAAAGATTCATCAGAGTAATTTAGGAACATTGGAAAATGTTACACCTATTTCCTATAAACAAACTGAGGCACAATGATGAAAAACACCTGGCAGAGAAATTTGCTGTAATGCCAGAAAATGGAATAAATCTCCTACCACAGAAACATTTTGTTCCTCTTCTAACAGGGAATGTAAAAATTAAACACATATTTAACACCTAACTATATATGCACTATTATACCTAAAATAAGTAAAGCCCCCAAGCTGATGCAAGGCCATATGTGTCCTGAAGGTATTGTGCTGGAGAAGAAATGGAAGCCCCCTTCACATATGATGGGTTGATCATGTTGGTATTTCATCCCAAATCAAACTGAATTGACAGCCAGCTCAATTCACATCTTTTTCAGAGGGCTAGGAAACTTTGCCTTCACTCTCCCTATATGAATAAGCATTGTTTTACCAGACAACTTGCAAATATCAGAAAGGGCAAAGAATCCCATTTAAGTGCTTACTGAGGTATTTTATGGTTTGATTTTGTTTTTTCTAGGTGCAAATTCAAGAATGCCAGTATTAAATCCAATGCAATCATACCACAGATCCAGAAAAGAGTTCACTTACTCTAAGGTGGGTTTTGCTATCAAGTTCAGGAGTTACACAGTACAGCCCAGGCAGACACATATAAAAATTCCCTGAATTGGAATGATAAGCAGAAAATCTCTTTAGATTCTGACAACTCAAAAAAATCTCTTATGAAATATTTTTCCAATTAGACTCTGTTAGGGATACATAGCAGCTACAGTCACTATTTCTCTAAACAACAGGATGCATTTGAGTGACATATTCCAGAATAAAATTTTGATTTGATTTGTGCTTTTGTAGTTGTTGTTCAGATAATCTATGAAATTATTTATTTGTGCATATTTCTCCTTCAAGGCCAGTCTGACACAAATGGGAATGCTATTCGATTACACCTCTAAATTCCATAGGTGGGCACCTGAATAAAAGATGGTAAATATGAGCCTGAATCACTGCAAAATTGACTACAGCTATCACATTTGTGATAAAGTACTGGCTTATATGTCTCTGTGTTGAATGTGGATTTTTTTTTCAGTTATTCAGTGATTAAATTGCTAATTTTTTTTCCTCTCTCCCTTGCAAGTCTTGAAAGACACAGGACATATTCTTCAAAGACATATGTTTTTAAAGGCAACACCATACTGGTTGATAAATGACAAGAGATTAGTAGAAAATATTCTTTTCTGACAGCTTATTCATGTTCAGGCAACAATCTAGGCTACTTATGCAGTGCTTAGAGATCCTTCTGTGCTATGCATTATACAAAACCAAATAAAAAGTTAGCTCCTCTAAGACTGCTTTTAATATACTTCTAAGATGAAAAACCAACACAGGAATAATAAATGAATCAGCAGATTCATTCAAAATTGTTACTATAATCATTTATCAGTGGCCAAAAGATTTCTTTTTTTCATTTTTTTGTGTTTTAATGTTGCCAGTAAAAAAAGTCACATTTTTTTCAAGAAGAAACTTATAAATGGAAAATTTGATTGACCAGTATTTTCACTGGTCCACCAAAGAGCCTCACTAGACACAGTTTTTAAAAAGTTTAAAATTGTAAATTACTTCTCCCAAAAGTTCAGCATTACTGTATAAGGTTTTCATTAAAACCATTAACAGAAGGAATAAAAAAAAACAGGTTCACTCATGCAAACATGAGTACAGACTGGAAGAGGAATTCATTGAGAGTTGCTCTGCGGAGAAGGACTTTGGGGTTCTCATAGATGAAAGGCTTGATATTACCTAGCAATGTGCACTTGCAGCCCAGAAAGCCAACTTTGTCCTGCACTGCATCAAAAGCAGCGAGGCCAGCAGGTCAAGGGAGAGGATCTGCCCCTCTTCTCTGGGGTGAGACCACACGTGGAGTGCTGCATCCAGCTCTGGGGTGCCCAGCACAGGAAGGACATCAACCTTTTGGACCAAGTCTCCTATGAGACCTCTCCTTTGAAGACAGGCTGAGAAAGCTGTGATTGTTCAGCATGGAAAAGAGAAGGCTCTAGGAACACCTCACTGTGGCCTTCCAGTACCTGGAGAAGCCTTATAAAAAAGGAGAGTGAGTTTTTACAAGGGCAGGTAATGACAGGACAAGGGGGAATGGTTTTAAACTAACAGAGATTTAGTTTAGATGTTAGGAACCCTTTACTCTGAGAGTAGTGAGATATGGGAAGAGATTGCCCAGTAAGGTTGTAGTTGCCCCATCCCTGGAAGCATTCAAGGCCACGTTGGATGAGGCTTTGAGCAACTTCATCCAGTGAAAGTTGCTCCTTTCCATGCAGGAAGTTTGAAACTAGATGATGTTTCAGGTCCCTTCCAACACAAACCACTCTATGATTCTTTGATTCTATGATCTTCTTTGAGGAACCTTTTGCAGTCTGCGACACTCAGTTCTACAGCCTTGCAATGGCAAGAACAGCATTCAAATTGGATGGACCATCCAGTCTTGCCCTTTCTTGAACCTAGTTCCCTTAAAATGAGGTCCCTTGTCTGCTAGGGATAGCATAAGGCCGTAGAAACAATGGTGATTCTAAGGTTAAATGTAGCATTAAATTTTGAGGCTTATTTCATTTAAAGTTACATTAAATGTACTCCTTGTGCATAACATATATTAAATAAACTAAGAAATACAATATACAGACTACAAGCATTAAGTCATACTGCTATGGCTGTACAAAATTAAATGCAAGGAGTTATATGTCTCAGTCTTCAGTCATCTTGAATTTAAAGTAATAAAAGCACATTTTATATACAGTAAAAATCTCTTTTATTGTAACAGAATGTCTAGTAAGATTCTGGCTTGCTTCTCTCTCTGTGTTTTCCTCTTTGTATAATGCTGCAGTCTATACAGTCTATAACAATGTAAACTTTTTTTCATGAATTGCTGAATAAATTAAATTATATTTGGTTTAACAAATATGTCGTCAAATAAGTAGTACCTTCATTAGAGTATATTATGAACATTACCTTTATTAAGGCCAGTGGCATCCTGGCCTGTATCAGTCAGCAGGACCAGGGCAGTGATCGTGGCCCTCTACTGGGCACTAGTGAGGCGGAACCTTGAGTACTGTGTTCAGCTTTAGGCCTCTCACTAAAAGAAAGACATTGACAGGCTGAAATGTTCCCAGAGAAGGGTACTGGAGCTTGGGAAGGGGCTGGAACACAAGTCTGGTGAAGAGTGGCTGAGGAAGCTGGAATTGTTTAGCCTGGAGAAAGAGAGATGAAAGGGGGACCCTTATTCTCTCTGCAACTACCCAAAAAGAGGTTGTAGACAGGTGGAGGTCAGTCTTATGTCACAGGTAACAAGCAACAGTATGAGGAGATGGTCTCAAGTTGGACCAGAGGAGGCTTAGATTAGACAGCAGGATTTTTTTTTTTTTTTTTTTCACAGAAAGGGTTGTCAAGCATTGGAAGGGACTGCTCAGGGAGGTGGTGGAGTCACTATTTCTGGAAGTGTTCAAAAAACATGTGGATATGGCTCTTGAGGAAATGCTTTAATGGTTGACCTGGTGGTGGTGCTCAACTGATGGTTGACTTTGATCCTAAAGGTCTTTTCCAAACTAAACAATTCTACAATTCTATGATTCTATTTCTAAAGTAATATAATGCTGACTACTGTTTATATAGTTCCTGTAAAAAATCTGTATACTTTATCTTGAAAAGAACCTTACAATTACATTGCACCAAGATTTGAATATGCAGCAGTAAGATTTGTAAACTGTTTTGCATTTCCTGAAGGGCAGCCACAGTAGAGAAGCAAAAATGCTAAAATGAACACGTGCAAGCTTTGTGTGAATGAGAAGCAAATAAACAAAAAGTATAGGGAGAAATGAGGTAACCAGTGATTAATAAAGCATATCACCAAAATTCTCAAGTAATGACAGATGTATTTATTTCATTGATACTAATAAAACTTATTATTAAACTTTACAATAGGCCTAAGTTCCTAGTGCCTACTGAACTGAATGTAACACAAATGATGGTAAAAGACAGGTGTTACAATCTCTCTCACCCAAAGAGACATAACATTAAATAAAAATAAAAAAAAAAATAATAAAAATTGTACAGCAATAGAGTGTGTCAGAAAATGTATTTGCCAAGGCTCAGGAAATATTAATGCCATTGCGTAATGTAATCATGAGATTTCATCTGGAAACTCCACAAATTTCTAGGTATCCTCATCCAAAAAAAGGAGAACTTAAAAATTACAAAAGCAGGAGGGAAAATTTCATAGCATGAACAGGGAAATGAGAAAGGTTGACTTTACAGAGAGCACTCAAGAGCATGACTTGCTCATTTTACTAAAATGAAGGCTGTGATGTGAAGAGGAGTCATGAGTGATATTTTACAGAACGAAGGAATGAAGGGATGGTGTAGGAAGATAAAGTAGGATGGTGTCAGAAGGAAAGAGAATCAGTGTGGAGGTAGAAGAACTGCACAAACTGCAAGATAGACTAACACAAGACAAAATGAAAATGAGACAGAAATAAATTCAGGTTGAAAATTCAAGGAAGGATTCTGTTATGACAGAAGTGAGCTTCTGGAACAAGCTTCTGTTTGACATGGTGGATAGAGGGGAACCCATATCTTAATTTTAGGTGTTCCTGATAAGGACAGCACACTAATAGCAGGGAGCTTTAGTTTAAAGGCCAGGGCTTTCTTGCAGCTGCTAAACTTCATATTGGTTCAAGGAGTGCATCGAGTTTCATAGCAATGAATCCTGATGAAACAATGGATCAGACACATAATAAAAATTACCCTTAATCTCCAGCACTGTATTATAAACCTTACAGAAATTAATATAGGCTTGTTGGAATTTCTGTTCAGCTCTTAGTCTCTACAGTCAACCTCTAGTGACATTCAGAACAGCTGACATGGTAGATTGAGTTCAGACACGTGAGGAAGATCGCAGTACTTATGTGCTGTAGTCTGTTTTCCTACTAAAGACTTTTCATAAGGTATACTGCACAGTGTGTTTGCTCTTAATCCCTGAAACCTGACAGGGTACAGATTTTTATAGATACAATCACCATGGTATCCCAACACTTTCTATATTGGGACACTTCAGCACTTGACTTGATCAGAAACACTCTTCTGATGGATTTCCAGAAGCATATCAATACTTTTATGATGATTTTACTGTGTAAAAATGGATGAAAAAAATCTCAGCTAGAAAAAGAAATAGTATTATAATAATTCAGGTGACACATCTTTCCACACTTTCTCTGTTTCTGGAACTGAAAGAACTGAACCAGACAAAGCCCTGAACTGCATATTCTAGAACACCTAACAAATTTTTAAACACAGGCTCAGCAGAAAATGCAGTCAACAGCTTCCAATTTTTCTTTTTGCTATGGCTGTATGAAAGTAATCCAAAATCAAATATTGTTCCCAATATAATACAAAAGCTTTGAAAGACAAACCTAAACTGAAGAAAATAATCTCATTGACTATGTTAAATATGTTAGTTGTGCTTCTTAATCTTGAAGAAAAAAAACATCGTCTAGATTTTGTTCCTTTAATAGCTGCAGGATGACTCATAATAAACTGGAAAAAAGCTAAGCACTGTGTGTAGCACGCTGAGAGCTATGTGTATAGAGCTGTTCATAGGGAGAGACTTGCACTGCACAATGCAAATATATATGGTACAACCACTTCTTGAGTGTTCAAACATCTAACAGCAATGCAGACATGAGCAAGTAACACTGGAGAAACATGGGTGAATGTAAGGCCATGGACCAGTACTCACCTGCATGCGCACTGCTCTTGTGCAATTGTTGATATTGTGAAATTACTTCTTTCCTTCCCTTGGAGGTGTTGATGAAGCCAAGGATTTATAGACAAAAGAGGAATATGCAGATATAAATTGAAACATATACCATGACACCTCAAGAGGTCATTTCAAATTATTCAAATGTGCAGACTTTCCTAAATGGGACAATTTTCCTTTACAAGAATTATAGCAAGTGTTAATTTCCTGGAGATTTCTAAGAAACCTTCATAAGTGTAGGTCAGGAAATAAAAATCAGAATAAAATCCTGCCAATCCCTTAATTATTTTTTTACATGTTTCCAAGGAAAGGGATCTCTCCTGCAAACAGAACTATTCATGCCAGACTTTGTTTCAGAAAATGTCTAGTCTAATTCAACAACTGTTTTATTCAAAGGTCAGCTACAGGAGTTGTAGGAAAACCTCTATTTCACACAACATGATGCTTCTACAAAAGTATAACACATATTCTTAAATCTCTTTCTTCCAGCCTTGCTCCAGCAGTGTAGTAACTTATTTCATAAATAGTCTATGTCTGCATGTCATTTGCATTTTTTGTGAAGACAAACTATATTTTGTCTCCAAGACATACTTTTTTAATTGAATACAGTAATCCAGAGACTACTGCGTGGTTTGTATATGAGTTGCAACGTCTGGCCTAATGTGCAGGCTGAAAGTGAAAAAATTAATTACCTGTAATACTCATGCAGCTAACTTCTCTCTTCCGCTCCTAAAGTAGCAGCAACTTTAGATTTCAGAAGTTTAGGAGTTCTGGATAATACATAAAGTCATAACTGAGACACTGGGAAGATGATGGATGAAAGAAGTTTTATAAGTTTAAAAAGAATAAAATTATTAGAAAAGGAAATTTTGGAACTAAGAGCAAAATAAATCTTTGCTGTAACAACAGAAGAATCTGTTCAAAACTTGTACTTCAGCATTTCACTGATACATATGGTAAATGTTTTCAGAGTAAAGGAAACAGTAATTGGATATTTACAGATATATCAGAATCTTCAGAGATATTTTTTTTTAATTTAATCTTGTAATTCATCATAAAATAAATGTGTTACAGAGCATCAGTGGGAGATGAAAAGGGGAGATAAAATTAAGACCAATATATGAAAAGTCCCCCCAGCCTAACAGAATGGGGTGCATTTCCTTATCCTTTTTCCAAGCTTTTTAATATGTGAAGACAAGTGTAACAAGGGAAAGCAGCAAACTAGTTAAAGAAAGGCTGCAAGCAAAGTGAAGTATGGGCACTTTGCTGGTGTGATTGGAAGACATATCTGTCAAGAAATATTAAAAAGAAAAAAACAAACAAAAAATGTAAAACATTTTATGCCATTCTGTGGGTATAACAAAAGTGGATGAACCTCATGCATAAGGTACTGACCAAGTGAAAAACAAGAGAACTTTGTTCCAGGCAAGAAAACCAAATATGAGTGAAGATTTCCCTCTTATCATGAAAGCAAACTATTCAGAATGCTGTAAAATTAATCTTGTATTTTCCCTCAAAGAACAGATAAGCTTCCTTTTCAACTATTTGCATTGACAGAAGATACTAAGTACTGGGCAAAGAGGAAAAATTGTCTTTAAAACAACTGGAGGGTTACCCTGATCATATAGTATAAATATCCTTGGTTTCTGACTCACCCAGAAGAAAGGCCTGCCATGATTTAAGCTCAGCAGGCAACTAAGCACCACACAGCCACTCACTCCCTCATAAGTGATAGTGGGATAGAGAAAAGAATTGGAAGAGTGAAAGTGAGAAAACTCCTGGGTTGATCTAAAGATGGTTGAAGAGGTAAAGCAAAAGACACAAGCAAAGCAAAGCAAGGAATTCATTCGCCACTTCCCATGTGCAGGCAGGTGTTCAACCATCTGCAGGAAAACAGGGCTCCATCACACATTATGGCGACTTGGGAAGACAAATGCCATCACTCCAAAAGTCCTCTCTTTCTCTTCACCCAACTTTTTATAGCTGAACATGATGCCATATGGTCTGGGACATCCCTTTGGTCAGTTGGGGTCAGCTGTCCTGGCTGTGTCGCCTTCCAATTCCTTGAGCAACCCCAGCCCACTCACTGGTGAGATGGGGTGAGAGGCAGAAACAGCCTTGGCTCTGTGTAAGCACTGCTCGATAGTAACAAAAACATCCCTGTGGTATTAATACCCTTTCCAGCACAAATCCAAAACACAGCCCTGTATGAGCTAGTGCGAATTAACTCAATCCTAGCCAAACCCAGTACAAAGAGCCAGAGAGATTCACAGGAAAAGCAACAATAATTTTATTCAATAGTATTTTCTAACCCCAAATCTACTTTTCCTAGGCTTCTTAGTAGTATCTTCTATTCATTAAGTTATTGGGGAAAAGAACAATTACCTTCTTGTCTGCCTAGTTCAGCTATAACTAAAAAAAAAAAAAAAAATCTGTTTTATTAGGGAACATTCAATTTTACATGATTATTATTATTTTAAAATTTTAAGCAAGTAATTTACATATTTTCTATATTCTTCACTGGACACTCTAAAAATGTAAACTCTTCAAAATCTCTTGCTGCAGATCTACTTTTTTAAACTGGGAAACTCATTCTGTTTTTCCTCTTGCTAAATGACTGGAATGGTCAGAAAAATTTAAATGGAAACAGCTTTCAGTAGAGAAGGTAATTCTGAGAAAAGAATTTTAGGGGGATTTTTTTGGGAGGAGTGGGGAAGACTGTTAACAATGAAGGGAATAAAATGTGACAGAACAAGAGCAGGAATTAAACCTTCTTTAAAATTAATTAAACCTTTATTTCTTCCCCATTATTTAATTTACTTAATCTGTGTGTAGACAAATGCAGTGGTCAGATTGAAATATAAGCCCTGTTTTCTTGCTATTTGAAGCAAACAATCAGATTTTGTAAGGGCCTCTTACAGCACTAATAAGTCAGAGCCCATAGATTTGGGCAAAGAGATAAGGTTACATTGTAATTTAAGGACCTGCCTCTGAAAACTGCTGTGAAAAAATCTTAGTACCTTCCTTTCCAAGACAAGGATCTTGTAGACGTCTGTGGATATTTTTGTGCCAATGCAATTATTCCTGGCAAGGATACCTCAAAACACTTCTCCAAAACTTGCTCTGTCTTGTGACAGCTGCTGACCTACTGACAATTATTGACAAGGGCTAAGCACAAAAATATCACTACAAGGTAAGAATAATTTGAAAAGTCATTGTTCAATGTCCATTTTTTCCCAGCTATAATAAATACCTTGTTGATGTTGTAGTTGTTATATTCTGTTTAACAGACTTCAGAGACCAAGTGATAAAATGGTAGATCAAATTCAATAGCAAAGTGAGATGTAATGCAACAAAGAAAATATATCATTATTGGTGGATGCTGGGGATTCCAGTCCTATCACTACAAAAACCTGTGAGAACTACTGTGCATAATTCTCTGAAAATTAAAACACTCAACCAGGAGTTCAGTAGCAAGTGGATGTTAGGGATCATTCCAGAACAAATTGATAACACCATACAAGAATTCATTATGTCATCTTTTGAACCAACGCTGTTCCCATATCAGAATATTTCATAAAGGTCTGGACATTGCAAAAAAGTATACTAGATGATGAACACAGTTACAGAATATTTTGTGCATGACAGGAAATGACATAGACTTCAACTGGGAAAAGGAATATGATGTTTTTCAGGAAAGATCTGCAAAATCACTATTGACATAAAAAAGAAAGAAAGAGATGTCTTTATATATCATAGCAAAACAACTAGAGAACATACCAGGAAAATTATCAGGCAGTAAGTGCCAATCAAATATGAAATGAAAATGAAATTAAATAAAATGTAACAGTGAAAATCATGACCACAGAATGCCATGAAATGTTAAAATACAGGGGGGACTTCAGATAGGTTAGACATACTCATAGAGTGTATTTATGTTGCTAGGTACTACATATTAGAAATATGTCAGCAAGAATGTGGCTAGCAGGACCAGAGCAGTGATCATCCCCCTGTACTCAGCACTGGTGAGGCTGCACCTCAAATCCTGTGTTCAGTTTTGGGCCTCTCACTGCAAGAAAGACATTGAGGTGCTGGAGGGTGTCCAGAGAAGGGCAAGAGAGTTGAGCAAGGGTCTGGAGCATAAATCTGATGAGGAACAGCTGAGAGAGCTAAGGGTGTTCAACCTGGAAAAAAGAGGCTCAGGGGAGACCTTCTCACTCTCTACAACTACCTGAAAGGAGGCTGTAGTGAAGTAAAGGGAGTTTTCTTCTCCCAGGTAACAAGTAATAGGAAATGGCCTCAACTTGCACCAGGGGAGATTTAGATTAGATAGTAGGAATTATTTTTCATGGAAAGGGTGTTCAAGCATTGAAAAACACGGCCAGGGAAGTCATCATTCCTGGAAGTGTTCAAAAAACATGTGGATATGACACTTGAGAACATGGTCTAATGGTGAGCATGGTGGTGACGTTGGGTTGACGGTTGGACTTGATTTTTAAGTGTCTTTCCAAATCTTAACAACTCTATGCCTCTATATGGCTGCATATAAATGTAAGCCAGATTCTTTATGCTGTACTAAACTTATTAAGCAGTTCTTCCAGCACAGACATGCATTTGTCAGCATGAATCAGACAGTTTTAGTCGTATATCTCAATTCAGTGAACTACAAGAGTAATAACTAGCCTCTAGTTAAAAAGCAGGCACTTAGGATAAACTCAGACTTGGTAGATGAGGGAAAAGTGTGGACACTGTCTGCCCTGACTTCAATAAGGCTTTTGATACTGTCTCCCATGACATACATACAAAGAAAAAAAAAAATAAAATAAATAAAAAAAAAAAGCAGATGAAGCTTGAGCTGGAGGAGCAGTGAGGTAGAGTGGAAGGTGACTAAATGCCCAGGCCTAGGGGGTGCTGATCAGTGGTATACAGTCTGGTTGGAGGTCAATAACTAGCCAATGTACCCCAGGGGTCAATACTGGGTCTGGGGGTGTACCATCTGAATTAATAATCCAAATGGAAGGGTGGCATCTATCTGGTGACACAAAGCTGGAAGGAGTGTCCAGGCAGGAGAAAGAGACTGACAGGAAACTCATAAATTCCAGCAATGGCAACTGCAAAGTTCTGCAGCTACTGTGGAATAACTTTCCCCCAGGACATTCTGAAAGTCAACTGTCTGAAAAGAAGCTTGACAGAAAAGGACCTGGGGTTCCTACTGGATGCCAATTTGACCAGAAGTCAGCAATGCACCCATGCAGCGAAGAAGGCCTATAGTGAGGTTAATTTCAAAGCAGTGTTACAAATGTAATGCTCTGAACATACAGAAAATACACACAGATGAGGTTATGTTTATCATATCAACAGCAAATCTATAACTAAATGGAATTGTCTGACTCCTCCCTTCTGCAGCAGAATTTCTCAGTCTTCTTGATGCTACTTTGAACATTTTGAGGCTGGCCACAGTGTTGGTCTCTGTGTACTTTATATCATGTCAGAAATATATAGATAGGCCATGCCCATAGAATACATCATTGTCAAGCCTTTAGGGTACACTGACCAAAATATGTGCATCTCTGTAACTATATAACCATAATTTGAGACAAATATGTCAGTCTTTTGTTTCTGCTAGAGGCTACATAACTATATGCGAGGAAAAGACTTGCTCAAATACTTTATTTTCTTTAAAAACATAAACCGGATCTATTAATATTAGAAAGTATTTATTCACAGAATGTCTGAGATTGAAAGGGAGTCAGCAGAAACAGTTTTCAATGTTATTATTTCCATAATGTAATCTTAGGTCCACATATCATGAGAAACAGTACCACAATATATTTTGGTTTTCTCTTTAATGGATATTTTGCAAACCAATTTTTTATTGCATATCATCAGCTAAAAACTCAATGCCTTCAACAAAACTTAAATAATGACGCAGCTATTAATAGCTCATCAGATTGATTAGTTGCTTGTCCCTCAGCTGAAGGGAATTCTGCTCTTTTATGCTACTCAGGAAACATCAAAGTGAATAGCATTCCTAAGAACAGAAGAATTTAATCCTAAATACAGCAGTAATTTCAAACTGCAACAAACATTGTGAGATAACTTATTCCACAGTACCTTCCAACTCCAGGAAGACATCAAAAAAAAGGCAAAAAAATACACCAATCAAGTGAGCAACTGGGTTCTTATGCTTCCAAAGCATGGTTCTCTGTCTTTCTACCTCAGAAATGTTAGTATCCTGCATTTTGACCTAACAATTCCAGATACATTAGACATTTCTGAGTATCTGATTAATTAAGCAAAGAGAAATTAATACAGTCTTAGAGAGATCTTGACAGATACATGTATTGAGGCAGCAACAACCTAGTCCTGGAAAATTAGGAAATACTCACACTCAGCAGTAACCTTATCTATTGTAGATGTAACAACAAGACTATCTAGGTCACATAGGCAAGTGTTTTTAAGAGTAAGTGTAGCATTACCTGCTTGAAAGAAAAATGCTGAAAGAAAAACTGATTCCTCGCAGAGCTTCTCTAGTAACTTGGCTGATCTAGAAGCAAAATGATTTTTTTAGGTCTAAATAATAAAATAATAAAAAAATAAAATATTAAAAAAACACATTTGCTAAAACTATCAATGTAATAAAGAGAAAATATAAACAACAAATGTATAAGTAGTCTGTTCATTCATGCTCCACTGTCAGAATATGAAATGTATTCACATAGTAGAAACAAGTACAATTCTTTGGTTTAGAGTACCTGCAACAATAGTTTAATGTACATGTGCTGACATCAGAGTGGCCTGATACAGCCTGAAAATGGACTGAAGACTACCTCACAAGAAACAATGCAGAAAATCTGAGCTACTGAGGGAACCACAACTTGGCCATGCCTTGTTTTAACTAGTTGTACAGCAAGAAATGTGAATGTTTGTGCAGTTGCAAATTGTCTCTAAAACAGGCAGTTGACATCAAAATGGAACAAGAGGGTTCAGATAGGTTGTGGAGTCACCATCCTTGCAGATATGCAAAAGCCATCTGGACATAGTTCTGTCTTGGGACTTAGGTGGCCTTGCCTGGTCGGAGGGGTTGGACTGGCTGACCTTGTGACAGCCCTTCCACCTTTGTACCCTCAGATGGTTCTGTCAACATCTACAAACTTCTTACCAGAAACACAGACATAAGCAGAAGTACAGAAGGAAAACAAAATGATTAACACATTGGTGAAAATGCTCAGTAACACAACAGGAAAACTATAACCTGTATTGTCATTGACTGTAACAGAAAGAAAGAAGATCCTCCTGGACTGAGAACATAAGAAATTATTTAGAGAGTTCAAAATAGAATAAAAACAGGCAAAACACCTACTCCAGTCCCAGGCGGGTCTTATGTAGGACACTGCCTGCAGTACCTGAAGTGAAAACTGACTGGAGAGGTCTTTTACAAGCTGGCTTGGTACTATCACTCTTAAGTACTAAAACATGCATTGTATAGGAAATACTCTGGAATGTGGCTGGCCTGCCATGGGGACTACACAAAGTAACAAGTGGACATTTTCTCAGGACATAAAAATCAAAATTACCTCACAAGTTCCTGTCCTCCAGGTTCTCTCCTCTCTACATGAAGATACAGGGAATGGAGAAAAGGATGAGAATGTGGAACACAAAGGACAGTGGTTTTTAACAATTACTTCAGGGCTTTTTCTTTCTAATAGGCCCAAACTAGCTCTTGATAATTAAGATTCCATCTTCCAGTTTACTATTTGAATAGGAAATGTCATACTAGGAAATAAGTCAACTGGACTGCTGTCTTTGACCTACAAAAAAATCAATTTTTTATACAATGGTGCACTGCCACCAGGAGACATAAGAGTCTCCCACATCAGAGTACCCAGCATGAATTAAGGCATTCTTCTATGTTGTGAAAACTACAGAATCAAACCCCATCAGTTTTCAGAAGGGAATCCTGTCTATTGCTCTAAATGGGCAGGATGGGACAGGATTTTGTAATCTTCAACACAGGCTTTAAGCACTCAGGTACTCTGATTTATTCTACTAAAAAGAAACTATGTGGTGAGTTCAATAGTGCTTCTGAAGCAGCAGATACTCCCTGCAGATTACCAAGTGTCCATTAAAGGGAGATGGGGATAACCACAAATGCCTGGCTAGCAACCTATTTTCCACATATTCTGTGCCACTTAATTATACATATATATATATATATGCAGACTTGAAAACATCCAAAAGCCACGTGCTTGCAGAGCATCTTATACAGGAATCTCTCAGACAGGTTTTCAAAATACTGCACAGAGTGAGAAGCTGGCTGCTTGTCATAAGGCACACATTGCTAATGCCTAGTGTAAAAAGTTCAAGCAGTAGCAGTGTCTATTTGAAGCAAGCTGATTCCTGTCACCCCAAAGCTCTGCACAGACTTTCACTACAGAAACAAAAACTAATAACCAGTATTTCTCTGGCAACACCATACATTTATTTAACAGGACGAAGGAACCTTGTCACAAGGGTACAGCAAGATAAGGGATACCTCTAGGTGAGGCCAGCCAGGGGCCACAGTCCTACACCTACAGGTGCACTGTCCCAGAGGAGGGCAGGGCAGAGGGGGGACAGCACAGGGTCCTGTCAACAGTCCAGTGATCATCTGGAAATGTTAAGGCAGCATGTCAGCACCAAGGTCAAGCCAGGAAGTGCACATCATTTTCTAGGAACAAGAGTAGAGGCAGAGCCCTCTACAACAGGACTCAGACAGGGACTAGTGGTCTAGAACTAGGCTTAAATGGAACCCTTAGTCAAGAGGTGTGGAGAGGTCCCAGTCGAGGCTAGTCAGAGCCATCAAGGACTATCTGTGTCCTCAGGACCCCTATCAATATGTGATGTGAACTCTTCCGCCCCTAACAGTCATATGCAAAAATATTTGTCATTCATCTGAGATGCACATCTCAAAAGTGGAAAATGGAAAGTACTGGGCTGTAAAAACAGCATATTGCCCTTTGTAAGCTTAGCTCACTGTAAAAGAGGTATTTTCATGTTTCCAGTGAAAATCTCTGATGTAGCTAAATTGATTTACAAAAGCTTTTAAAATAGAAATGTCTTGGATTTTTAAAAAAATGCTCATTTTCTGGCACTCTCACAAAATGGAGGTTACATGCACCCTTACTTCTACAACAAGCAACTCATCCAAACAGTGGTGCTTCTATAATGTGAGCTGTTGGTAGCACTGTGCAGAAAACATAGAGCAGAACCAGGTGCCTGAGCCTTAAGGAAAATTCAGCAATAATGCTTCTACCTTGTTTTGCATCTCCAGAATACCTTACCTCATTAACTACTGTTAGCTGCAGTGGTAGCACAGGTGAGACAGTGATGCTGTCTCTGATTATAATTCTCACCCACCCAGTCTACACTGGGAATTTACATCAGCATCCACCTGTTTCCTTCTTGTCTCACTGGTTGTCTGCTTTCGATAACCAGTTTTCCTACCGTTCATTTCCCTAAAAAAGACTAAGTAATCCTGACAGTCTACCAGCTTTTGAAGGCATCATCACAGCGTGACATTTTCAAACCACGTTGTTGATGCATGATCCGGCTTCAAACAAAGACTGACTCTTGCCATAGAATCTGACTGCATTACTTACAGGTTATATCTTGCTATTGCTTTGCTTGCGAATCAGGATATATGTAAAATCAAGATATATGGAAACATTTCTCCACTAGTCACTGAGAAAGGTTTTTCTTTATTTTTTCAAATCATTGGGGACTATCTTGCATCAGTCAATTTTAGCCTCCTGGAATAATCAAAACCTCTTTAAAAAACAGTAAGCTTATTTGAAAATTTATCTGTTTACTAATGGAAATTGCTGATAGTGATTGCTTTTTCAAAGCTTTTATTACTTTCCAGTCCATTTTCTAATAAAATTTACATCTGTAATATAACAACAGGCACATGATCAAGTTTGTTTATAAAAAGAATATATACTAGATGGAAAAAATCAATATGCTAACTTGGTATTGTAACAGCTATAGTAGCATTTGACATTAACTTCAAATAGTTGCTTCATCATTTCTGGGCAGCGTTCACAAGAGGGAAAAAACTCTTCCAATGTTCAGGTAAATGGAACTATACATAAAAACTTCTGTAACTGATATGACTTGGTAAAAAAAGAAGTCTATTAAACCATATTGTACTGGGTTTGCATGGCCAGGTTATGCTAGTGGGAAAGGCTAAAGGGGTGGCAGCTTTCAGAAGCAGCAAGAAGTTTCCCTTATGTCCAACAGCCAGTGCCAACTGGATCCAAGATGGACCTGCCAGAGGCCAAGACTGAGCCCATCATCAAGGGTGGTAGTTAGTGACTCTACGATAACATAGTTAATAAGAGAGAACAAATTAGTGAGCAGAAGTAATTGCAGTCTGAGAAGAGAGGAGTGAGAATAAGAGAGAGAAACAGATAACAGCAAAAAAGAAGGGAGAGGAGGTGGTCCAAATGCCAGAGCAGATTCCCCTGCAGATCATGTAGGAGATCCCCCTGAAGCTCATGGAGGGGAGTAGAGATGAAACTACACCCCATGCAGGAGGACCACAGCAGAGCCTGAAGGAGGCTGTGACCCCAGGAGAAGCCCATGCAGGAGCAGGATCCTCTCAGGACCTGTGGCCCCATGGAGAGAGAAACCCATTCTGAAACAGGTTTACTGTCAGGACTTGTGACCCCGTGGTCATATAAATAAATCTTCAGGCCTAAAGACAGGGTAATATACAGGCAGCTATTAACTTTTTAAGAAATACCACTCAGCAGTCATTTTCCAGTATCAGTCTAGAAACCAGATCATCTTTTTTTTTGCATGATAAAGGTGATTTTCCACTACATAATTTTATATGCCTCACTTTCTTAGAGATTTTCCAAGTTACATACCTCTGTATCTCACAGTCTTCTTCTGACCCCACAACAAGATATGTATTAATAACTAAAAGAAACCCCTAACTTACAACATTTCTGAAATTTTAGTAATCCTAATAAGTATCATGGCTGTTGACTAAAATCCTCTGACTCTGAAACTATCTGTATGAGCCGATTACTTAGGCTTGAAGAAAAATCCAGTAGCATGGGAAAAAAAGAAAATAAAAATGAAAGGACGTGTCTGATTACACGATGCTTCTGTTTCAGTTGGAGACACAAATATTAGCCTATCTCTGCTCCAATTTCAATTTTGTTGTATTATCAAGCATAACACCATTTCAGAAGAACAATACCATTAACACTAAATCTACCACATAAGACAAGTCTACATTTATAAATAATTATATCCTTTTCCTGAGAATATTTAGGTGTGAATCATAAATTTGAATGCTTAATTTTGTATCTGTATCTCCTCAACAAGACTTTTATAGGTAAAACAGATATTTATAACTGAAGCAACTCAAACATGCCTGGATAATTCACAGTATAAGAAGAAAAAGAAGACAGTGCTTTTTGCAAGTATGTCTCTTTCTTTGAAAGACAGCTCACTTTTTGAGGATCTTTCTTACTGTCAAAGAATCTGAATGCTGGAGTTCTGAAAAACTGGTGACATGGCAGGAAATGTTCAGCAGAGAATTTAATTTCAAACTCATTAACTTCCTGAAAACAATGACAGGAAGGTGGTGATCCATTTCTTCAAACCTAAGTTATGATCCTGAACTGAAACAAGAGCCCATTTCACAAGGCAGAAATGAGACAGTGCTGGATTTCATGAAACTAAGTTTTTAAATAATACACAATAAATACAAATGTAATCTTCTTTTAAAGCCTAGTTCTACACCTGTGCTCAAAAAGCAAGAACTGCATGATGAATTGTGCCTTAGAATAAAGGTCAAAGTATATAATATCAGTCAGTCAGTCAGTCAGTCAGTCAGTCAGTCAAGTAAGTGTTTGCATTGATTTTCACAGATTGCTCTTTGCATGCACAGGTGTAGGATTTAAACCATTTGCTGATGCACATTATGAAGCATCACAATGGTCCTTCCCCATACTTCAGCTTTCTACTTCACGTGTCATCTTAATATCTCATCCTTGCAATGTGACAAATCATTCTGCATTGTATTAACCTTGAGTAATTTGTCAGAGATAGTAGGATTATTTGCATCACAAGTTATAGATGTCAACAATCTTACAGGATCAGGTCCATTTTGTGTAAACATTTGAGACATGTACTATGTGTAAGGTATATTTAAATTGTGTGGTTAAACTTGATCCCACATTTGTGAACATAATACATGAATAGTCAAACTTTTCAAGTTTGCATATCATAATTTCTTAAACTTTTATTAACACTAACTGATAGGTTGTTTAGATGTGCTGACACATTCGGGTTCATCCTGTGTCAAAACCCCCTCTAAAGTGATTGCAGTAGGCATTGACCACTTGGAAAGAATTTGAGCATGTCTCAATCTTTCAGCTATCACTGGTTTTCCTGTTACCTGACATGCTTCTGAGCCAGCTCCCACTTCTCTATTTGGCTGGGGTTTGGTTCTCTATTAAGGACTTTTAAGAACTTTTTTGGTGGACCATCCAACTAGTAAACTTTATTTCCTCATGTGCACCATACCTGAAGGACTCTCAGAACACTTTAACATATATAACAAGAGCAACTAAATTTCTGTAAGATGTCTCTCTTCCTCAACCTGAGAAAATATTTCTAAATGCTGGAGAAACATATTTTACTAAAAAGTTCACCAACTCAATGTAAGTTTAAGAGTCAAAGAATAACTATGAAAATTGACAGTGAGAGAAAAAGTCACAACCAATTTCCATGGAATTTTATTGGAAAACCAGTCTGGGTTTCAATTTTCTGTAGTTTTCAGTAGTTTTGCATATATGAATATGGCTATACATTAACATTTCCCCCCCTCTGCCATTACTGAATATTTCTAGAGCTACCAAGGGAGAAATACAGCAATTTTGGCTTCATGCAAAACAGCTAAACCTGTAAAAGGATACAGTAAAACCTGTACCCTTCCAGACCATTTCCTATTATTTTATGGTATATTGGGCACATTGAAAAGACTTTTTATTTGACAATTTGACTATGTCTTTAGGTTCAGAATTAGCTTCTTATATTTTTTTCTTCACTATAGACATCATATATGTCAGTATTTTCACTTGCATGGAACAAGTGCTCTCATGCTGTGAGATTAGCTTTCCTGATGTGACCGAAATTTCTTCCAGAGCAAGATGTACCAAGTCCAGGGAAAACACCAAAACCAGCATTCATTTTCTCTTCTTTTTCTCCATTTGGACTAAAACAAAGTTAAAGTTTTCTAACTTACTATGAATAGAGTACATGCTCCCCAGGGAAGTAGTCACAGAACCAAGTTTGATGGAGTTCAAAAAGCTTTTGGATGATGCTCTCAGGCAGATGGTGTGACTCTTGGGGATGGTCCTGTGCAGGGCCAGGAGTTGGACTCAGTGATCCTTCTGAGTCCCTTCCAACTCAGCATATTCTGTGATTCTGTAATCAATCTGTTCAAAAGACAGTGACCATAAAGGGGAAAATTTAAGAAAAGACAACCACTGTTTCCAATATAATTTTGAAGAATGAAATAGTGAAACAGCAGTTGCCCTGTTAGAACAGCTTTGTTACTTCCTTCTTAGTGTTAAGCTACACAAGAAGAAAAGCCCTACAATATACACAGCTAAAATAGTAAAATCAAGCAGTTAGAACTGTGATAATCAAGGAATTGGAGCTGCATTTGTGATGTTAAATATGTTCCTTTTAAGAAATTGTGTACTATAACCTGTCATTACAAAATTACTTTGAACATTTTCCACATAATTCTCATCCAGAGTGTAGTCATTATTCAAGTGAGTAAATATTTAGTGGCAAACTTCAACCCATCTTTGTCTACAATCAGAATCATAGAACACTTTAGGTTGGAAAAGAACTACAAGAGCCTTTATGGATACAGGGAGATCTGATGAATATGTTACAGTGATGCATTGGCCAATAACATTAGCAAACACTAAATTTGAAATATTTTTCCACACTATGTTCCCTTGAATATATGTAACATTTATTTATATGACTGAACAAGCACAATTTTTCTAGGGCTGTCATTTCTTCTTCTGGGGCTATACTGCCTAAATGCTGAAAATATCCAAAAATATTGAATGTGGAAATCTGCATTGCTTGGTGCTCCTGGTAGCTCTCAGTACTGCGAGGCAGTCTGTAATAGATGGAAATGGGGAGGCATTTCATCTTGTGCACATGGAGTAGCAGTAATTATTCATAATAAATGCAAAAGCATTTTCCCTGAGAATCAGTATCTTTCAAAAAACAATTTGTTCTATATAATATAATATATACAAAATAATTTTAAAAAGGGTAGAAAGCCTACTGAATGTAATGATGAAGATATGAGAGGGATTCAATCATTTTACTGACTGGAGAGTTAGCATAACCTACACACAGACACACACAAATCCTTAATTTGAAAATGAAAGAAGGAGTGAATAACAGTTCACAAAATTTGTCAACAGCAATAAAATAACAGATTCTCAAATTAATAGTATCGTTCATGTATTGCTTCATAAAACTATTAAATGTGTTCTGTTAATATTCAGACTTGTGCCAAAGCGCATGTCACTTCACAAGTTTTCTGAAGAGTTTCCTTTTGAACATTCTCTGCACATAATTAAGTGATCAGCTGAAAATGAGCTGTCACAGACAAACACAAGCATATACAGACAAGCGCAGAGGAATTACAGACACCTGTTTCCAGGATGGTCCCTGCTGCGGTGGTTTCTGTCATGGACTGAGCCAGGGACACCAGCTCAGAAGTGGCTTCATGCAGCACCTCTCCAGCTGTCACCAGGAAACCACACAGACCAGACCCTCCCTTCTGGTCTCCTCTTGTTTGACAGGTACAGCTGCACTGGGTCAATGTGGAGAGGTTGGAGGGGAGAGTGTGCTTCAGGGGTGGCCTCCGTGAGAAGACACCAGAAGTGCCACTGCGTTGTACAGAACTAGTTTCATCCATCTCCAAAACAGATCCATCTCTGCCCAAACCTGAGCCCATCAGTGATTCTGGTGGCATCTCTCTGATAATATATTTAAGAAAGAGGCAAAAAGTGCACAGCAGCTACACGAGACAGGAGCAAGAAAAATGGGAAGGAAATAGCTGTGCAGACACCAACGTCAGTGGAAAAGGAACAGGAGGTACTGTCCCAGGTGCTGAAGCCGAGTTTCCCCTTCAGTGACCACTGTGGAGAGGATATCCAGAACCATGGAGGATGTATCCATGACACAGCAAGTGGATATTTCCAGAATATAGTTTTCACCATGAAGAGATGACTCTGGAGCAACGGAAAAGTATGGACTGACAAAACTCTCTTCCCCTGTTATTCTAAGAGGTCTCTATGAATTTCGCTTACTCTCAAGTTAAATAGACAAATATCCTTTATTATACTTGAGAAAGAAAAATAAAATCATACACTGCACACTGACCTTTACAAGAACATTTTGTTTTTATCAGGTGTACCCAATAAAAGTCTTAAGTCTGATTTTTGATCCAAAAACTTTTTAGACAGTTCGAGCAAATAATTCTCACAAATATTTCATCCATGTAAAGTTTGTAATGCATCATATCGTGTACTTTTTTCCCCCAATTAATAGGTTTTAATTAATTTCTTTCAGAAACATCCAGATCAAGTAATAATTTGTGAAAGTTAAAATGAAAGTTCCAACTTCTCAGTTGTTGAGTAGCAGACAATTGCCAGTGAAACCTAAGAAAATAATTTTAAACTTATTAGCATTTTTCAGTGTTTCTTGAATAACTTTTAAGATGCAATTATAAAGAAAATCACATGTTTCAATGTGCCTACACTGCTATCCTAGAAAATTCTGACCTGGGCAAGATGCTAGAGTAAATGACTCTTGGCAGCTTTGGCTTAGTAAGTCCAGCTCTATGTAACCTGTGAGATGGATTTTCAGAGTTCTCCCTGCACTTCATGCTACATGTATCTGGCTACTTCATTTGAAGTGCATGTTTTAAAACTAACTTTATATCTCTAAGCTACACTGGCATCACAGAAACAACTACCACCTAGACCTATTCACAGATGATTTGGTTGCATATGACATGACAGCTGCTGTTGACTCCATCTTAATATCATTAACCTATGAAAATACATTCAATATAACTGCAGTCTGCAACGCTGAACTTCATAAAGTAGTTCAAATCATTGTTTGTTGCAGGTCATTAAGAAACTAGTAAACAGACTATTTAACAATGATGCTAATGTAAATTTTCCATGACAGCAGTCACTGGTATCCTGCTGACAAATGATAATGTCATTGCAACGTGTCCTTAGAGCTCAGTAATTACTTCTGTATTCATGAGTGTATTTGGCTGGAAGTTTACCTGATCTGAATGTAAAATCCCTCTGCAAAGTTTACATGTGCTAAGTGCATCAGGTGCATGTACAACAAGAAGGTGTTCAAAACACCTCTAAAGAAATAATCTGTTCACCTCAGGCATTACACCATATTCTTCCTGCCACTCAAGATTCTTCCTGAAATACTCCTTTATTGAACTATTGCTTTAGCTCCTTACTTTACAAGACAACACAATAAGAAAACATTTCAAGGAACAAAAAGTAAAATACTTCCAAAGAAGTGCAAAAAACCCACCCAAGTTAAAAAGGGTCCTGGCTACTTGTGTAAACCAGGGTTTTGATATTTCAAATACTACTAGCATAGTTTGGAGCACAGTTTTGCCATGATGATTCTTTTAAGCTGCTTTTGAACCTTCCAAACTATTTGAAGAACAACATCTGAATTTCAGTAGTTAAGATACAATAGCTAATATTTCTAAATGCGTTTTACATATTAAAGTGTCCACTACTTGGTTAAATTTAGCTCCAAGTGCATAAACAAATAAATAACACTGTATTTGAAGCATCAGTGTTTACACATGAGAAATAATATTAGAGGCGGATAGTCTCAGAAAAGAAGAAATTATGTCTCTTTAAAAGAGGGATAATGGGAACTCCAAAGAAAACAAGACACTTTGCCTAACTACAGACTGGGTTAAAATGGAATAGATTTGTACATGGAAAACTTGGAAACACCTGAAGAATAACAAAATCAAACTATGTGGATTTTTCAGTGACAAACTATATCAAGCCAAGCTAATCTCCTGGGATAGCATAAGTAGAATACTGGGCGTGCTGGTTTTGGCTGGGATACAGTTAATTTTCTTCATAGTAGGTAGTATGGAGCTGTGTTTTGAATTTTTGCTGGAAACAGTGTTGATAACCCAGGGATACTTTTATTACTGCTGAGCAGCGCTTACACATAGCCAAGGCCTTTTCTGCCTCTCACCCCACCCCACTCCACCTGTGAATGGGCTGGGGGTGCACAAGATGTTGGGAGGGGACAGGTGACCCCATCTGACCAAAGGGATGCCCCAGATCGTATGGTGCCATGCTCAGCACATAAAGCTGGGGGCAGGAGAAGGTAGGGGAGGACTTTTGGAGTGATGACACTTGTCTTCCCAAGTGATCACTGTGTGTGATTTATTTCTGCTTTCCTGAGGATGGCTGAACACACCTGTCTGCCCATGGGAAGGGGTGAATGAATTCTTTGCTTTGCTTGTGTGTGTGTGGCTTTTTCTTTCCTTATTAAACTGTCTCTATCTCAACCCACGGGTTTTCTTCTTTTTACCCTCCTGATTTTCTCCCAGATCCCACTGGTGGGGGAGAGAGCAAGTAGCTGCATGGTACTGAGTTGCCAGTTGGGCTTAAACCATGACAAAGGGAAGACGAATAAGTTTGCTTTATCTTCAGTACAGTAAGAAATTTAATATTTTTTCCAGACTAAATTCTCATAGGAAAATAAGGGAAATGTCATCTGGATGAAAAAAAAAAATATATAAAGACTGCGTGTGACTTCTTGGAAAGCTCTTTTCAAAGACTAGATATGAGTGCCAAATGAGGATTTTCTTTCAAACTGGTTCCCTTAGAGATTCCAGGCCCAACTCTGTTTAACACTTTCATTAAAAAGTAAGGATTGAAAAATAAAAAATAAAATAAAAAATTGGATGAAGCCAGAATATGTTGTCAAGAATTTTGCAGGTAAGATGTGGGTGGGGATCATTTTCTTCTACTTGTTTCCAGGGAGAAAGCAGCTAAGCAGTGCTTTCAGTGCCATACTCCCAAACACATATAGTCACTCTGGAAAGAATACAGCAGAAAAGAGCAAGAATGAGAAGAGGACTCAGAACATACCAGAGTGAGGGAAGACTGCAGAAAAAAAGGTTTCTTTTAGTCTAGGCAGGCAAAGACTTGATAGATCTTCCAGGGTATGGAAGATTGTTAATAGGAAAGACAATGATCAATTGTTACCAATTGTTCATGTGAAAGAAAGACAAAAAGAACCCAGTACAACTTGCAGTAAAGACTATATAGGTCATATATCAATAAAAAAATTGAGAGGAAAAAGCTTGAGCAGGACACCCTCAGAGAGTTTTTTGGCAGAAATTCTAAAAAAAGTACCACATAAAAACCTCTGTAGGAAGATCTAGCATATTTGATCCTTCCTCAGAGCCAGAGGACTGGACTATGTAACCTTTGGAATCTGTTCCATCCCTGCACTTCTAATTCAATAACCACATGATGTGCTTTTGTAAGGACCACTTACAGATTTTTTTAAAAGGGTGCTCTAAGTGACATAAGGTTAGATAATTTCACCCTTTCACAAAGTAGCATTTTCTTCCCCTAAAGGCACCCTGGCTTCCCTTGTGCTTACTTACAGGTTACAATGCTATTTAGCACAGCATAAGACTGAGAAAGTTAACACAGAACGAATGTTGGGTAATTTTTATAAGTATGTATGCATCAGTTATTCGGACAAAATCTAACCTGTTTTGAAAGATGTTCCATGAATAAACTTTCTACCAATAATCCCTAGCTTCATAGAATATGAATCATTGTATATAAAATATTAAATAAACCAAAAGCTTAAAAAAATAATTTCTTTTGAGAAATTTAATGCTAGATGAGATCATTACAGCACTGATTTTCTTCATATAACTTTACCTAGTAATGCAACAGACATACCCACCTTGATGTTGATCAGGATAATGCATCTTCATTATATATTTTTTTAAGAAACAAGTGGATAAAAATGGACACATCTCGACTATCAGAATATTTGCAGGAACTTACACTTTTGAATAAATACCAGGTATGCTTACAGCATTTAAGGCATCAAAGACTGTTCTGATTTTCTAGGAAAACAGATTCTAGTTCTGCAAACACAGCACATGGCTATAGCTGAATGACAGCAATTATCTAGTCTGCAGCTTTTGTGGTGTCGGGGACGGGGGCTGGAAGCCAGCTAGAGCTGAGCCAAAGAAACAGATTTATTTGGGATAAACTTTAACCCTATCATAGAGAGAATAATCCAAGTTTGAATACAGAAAGGCCAAACCTGTGGGTTGAAAATGCATCTTCTAATCATGGCAATATTGTATGAGCTCTAATTAATGTGAAAATTAAGCAGAAAATAGAGAGGGTGTGCGTCTGTGTGTTTTTTAAGAAAAGCAGTACATTACTTGATCCTATTTCTTTTCCAAAGCTGATAAATAGCTTCATCTAAATAACCAATGCTTTCATATAAAAGTATATATGTTATAATGGTAGCATATTTATTTCTCACACAGATATAGGTCTGTTTGGAACTGGGAAAGCTAAGAAAAGATCACTGGCGATAGATGAAAAGTATCATTTTTATTGGCAATAAACATCACTAAAACTAACTTTTACTAGCAATTTCATGTATCAAACTGAGTTACATTCTTCTGTAAGTGTGATTTTGCAGAAACAGCATTGAAGGTTTCCTGGTTATCATGCTTGAAATATTTTTTTATAAAATTTGCTTCACTTCATGAGTTAAAAAGACAGGGCAGAGGCTTCTTTAGCAATTTGTCTGTTCCCTTTCTTCCCCTGGATCTGGAATCGTCCTTTTTGCTCATCTAGCATCATCAGTACTGAGGTTTCTGCAGCTGAAGCTAATGTGGTGATTGCCTGACAGTGGTGGCACAAGCCACACAGAAAACACCTCACCCTTTCGCATAGATGACAGCACTAGGGAGGTGAACAAGAGAAATGAGCTAAAAACTATCGCCTTCAAACAAAGGTGAACTTTGGGGTGCTTTTTACAGGAAGTGACAATTAGGTCAATACAGCAAAATGCTCTGGGTAGTGAACAGAGTGAACAGAGGCCATTCTTTATGCTGTTCTGACATCTTCCTCACTCTGCTGTGTAGATTATGTCACAGAGGTTATGGCAAAACATTTTAATGAGAACTGGTATGAAAATGAAAAATATTTTCTGTCAGCTCTTGGTAAAAACACCCCAAAGTACAAAAATATTTAGAGGGGGAAATATTTTTCATTTCACAGAAACAGTGTGTTGTTTTCAATAATTTTGTTTGTTTGTTTTGTAGGTTTTTTCTTTTTTTTTCTTTTTTTTTTTTTTAATTTAATTTAGAGAAAACCAATTTTTATTCATAATAATTCAAACTCTAAATGTCTGTAATTATCTAAATGGAATTTCTGCCTCCTGATTTTCTTCTGGTTTCTTCCCATCTCATTCCACACTGGATTCAGTTTCACTACAAAGCGTTCAACTGCAGGCGGGGTGTCATTGTTACTATGGCTGTTGTTTACTTAGAAGATTTAGAACCAACATCCTACTCCCAGATATAAAAAGCGATTTCTAAGCATTGCATGATTCAGAAGGGCCATATGCATGCCTCCAGTGCGTGGTAGAGGAACATGTGGGTGAATGACCTTTCTTAACCTGTACTCTTCCCTTTCAGAGAAGGACCAGACTTTTCAGTATGGGTGATTACTAGCCAGACTCCTCAAATATACCCAGGGGAACCCTTCCTTGGCTGCTTTAGAAATTAATAGGTATACTCAAATGAATAGGTATAAAAAATGAATAGGTATAAAAAATGAGAATGAAATACCCTTATTTTAAACACTATTTCATGTAAGCTTACATGTTGGTCTAACTTGTACAGTACCTAGAAGACTAAAAATAACTAATTTTGAACTCAGGAATTATTATAAGTGATGGGCAGAAGCTGGCATTAACAAAAGTTAATCTTTTTTCCCCTGTATAAACAAGACCAGATGGCCTTAGGTGGAAAGAATTTAAGTTGGTACATTTTCTCCACACTCACACCTCTAATTGTTGAGGAAATTGCCCCATCCTTCAGAATTGCCTGTCATTTAATACTGCAATAAGCTGTACTCAAGAAAGAGACATTGCTTCAAACTTTTGTGCTTTCCCAGGTACATCCCATGATGCAGTCCATGTTATAAAAACGGGCAGAAGAAACCTATTACACCATTAAAAATGTAACAAACATGAGATCAAATTTAAAGGGCATAGATTGCAATTTTTGTTCTTGTATCACATTCTCAGGGACTGAAGCTGTCTGGGAAGTATTGCAGAAGAATCTCACAATACTAATTGATTGAGCAATAAAATGGCAGAAGAAATTCCATATCAAAAAAATGCAAAGCAGTGCACGTGGGAAAAATAATCTTAACTACACATGCACAATGATAGGCTCTAAATTAGCTATTACCACCCAGTAAAAAGATATGGAAGTCTTTGTGAATAGTTTTCTGAAAACATTGTCTGCTTGCTGAGAGGTAAATGACATTTTACAAATGATTAGAAAAAGAAATGAGTGAAACAGAAACCAGTTTTATACCTGAAGAAAAATTTGTCCTATTCAATGTGTCCTATTTTTCAGAGGAAGCAGAGATAATAGTGAAAAGGAGGACTGATGTTTAGTTTAGACTATAAGATATAGGAAGACAGAAAGAGGTGACTGAAGGGTGATCTTATAAAGCTATATAAAACTATGGATGATATTGCACGGTAAATGATTTTTACATCTCTCTTTTTTTTTTTTTTCTTTTCCTTGGAGAAGTGCCATGGAATGGTCATTATAAAATAATGTTTAATACTAAATAAACTACTTTCTTAGAATAGGATTATAGAGTTCGTTTGCATAGGATGCTGCAGACACTGGAAGTAAATCCAAGGAAATAACTGAAGGTGAATCTTCAACACAAGGATCTCTATAAAATCTTCAGTTTAGAAACCTTAAAGCCCTGACTGTCAGGAGGTGAGAGGACTCAGCAAGAAAAAACTTCTTCAAAGTCCCTCAAAGTTTAAATGAAGGACTGCTCAGCTTCTAACACTCTTTCGTAATAAACCTCTACCAGTTAATGTTACACATAGGATACTGTTATAAATGGACAATAAGTCTAACTTCATATGGCAATTCTTAATTAAATCAGTGTCACCACATTTTTCTCAGACTGATACAATCCAAACTGATATCATCAAGATTTAAGTTATAATCAGGATTTAATTTTCCACAGGATGATCACAACTTCTCCTTTCATGATGTCTTACACTATCCCTTTAATTGCATATAGTCCTTAGGTTTGTAAAGAATGATGTTAGCATGCAGCACAGTAGACAGGAATAGGACCAGTGGATGAACATATTCAAAGCCAGATGCACTATACTACAATTGTTTCAGAATCAAAATAACATACTTAACGAATAGCACTATTAAAAATAATTAACTGTTCTCTCTAGCACAAAATTTAGATGAATGAAAAATAATAAGAATGAAAATGTGAGAAAAAAACCCTTTCAAAATGCAAGAAATTTCTGTAAAGCAATTTCCTGAAATTGAGTTCTGCTACTGAAAGGAAACTATATCTTGTGCACTGCTGATCTATTCAGTCATGCTGGAATCACTTCAAAAGGTGATGTGAGACCATGCCAGAGGGTGGAGTGTAAAAAATTCTACATAGATGATTTCTATTTTTTTTTTTTCCCTAGAAGTGCTAAGCACTTCACAAAACATACAGTCTTGTCCCAGAGTTTACTGTCTAAGGGACCTATTTGACAGGTATGTGAGCTAAAATATTTCATAAGGTGAGAAAGCACTAAGAAAGGGAAGGGTGTAAAGTCAATTGTTTTTGCCATCATTTATTTATTGCTGAAGCATTTCCAGTGACCACACAGTGAAACTGCAATGAGACCTGCACTTGAAGCAAGACAAATTTAAATGACTGAATCCTTTTTTGGGATGGATCTCTGTGCCCAGATGGTTGTGCCATGGGGAGCCGTTGTGGCACAGACATTTGCCTACTCTGAAGGAGCTCATTAGGAGCACTGGCAAAGAGGCCAGGGGCAGGGTGTTGTCTGTTTTCATGCTGTCGCTGCCTCTGTGCACCTGGAACCTGGTGAGGAGGGGTGATCATGGATCTTTACTTTTGTGTATCTTGCTACTGAAATCGCCCTTGTCTTTTCCTCCTCTCTGCAGCCCTAATTGTCACAACCTATCCTTTTATTTATTATCTTTCACACTTAGCACAGCTTTGCTTTCCCCTTCTCAGTCAAGACCTCTTCTCCCACACAAAGTTACATGTCTCCAGGCACATAATGACTATTTAATAGATGGTGTAGCTGGGATTTGCATTTTGGATGCAAGAACATGTAAATATGAATCGAAGTTGCTACTTCATTATGTGGATACTTACCTACTTCGTATGCTTCACAAACTCTGTCCATACTGCAAAGTGTCTGTCTCCTTCATATCCTGCTTTTCCTCTGGGATTCCCATAGGGTGAATGCCTCTAGTATCGCCTTTGCAGTTTTATTTCTCCTAGCTAACATACAGCCTTCATCTCTGCTTCAGTGTAAAACTTCTCATATTCTTCCAGTTCCTGCAGGGTCTTTTCATACATGCATTTCATTCAAGCACAAGACTATCTGATCAAGAAAACAGCCAATGGTCTCCAAACCTTGCCAGAGGGGAAAAAAAAAGTCATATTCATGCATCTTCTGCAGCAGGAGTCATCCATGGGCTGCAGCAGAAAGTCAGCCTCTCAGCTGATTCTCTAAAGAGTGAGTCTTCTCTCTAGTGGTGGCCTCCAGCCAAGGCTGACACGAGCTGTTGTGTGCCCTAAGGCAAAGCAAGCATCCTCCACCAACAGCCAGCACTCCCTAGATAGACCCCCTGTAGACTATCACTTCCATACATTCAACAAAACATATTTCAATAATTTCTTAATTTCTCTGATATTTCATTGTGGAACTCAGAGATCTGTCTCTTTCCCTTAATCATCAACCACAACCTTCATAGTCTGCCTGAGGGTAACTAGGGAAGCGTAGCACCTCAGTTCAGAAGAGGCTTCATGCAGCACCTCTCCAGCTGTCACCAGGAAAACCCACAGGCTCTCCTTTCTGATCTCCTCTTGTTTGGCAGGTACAGCTGCATTGGGTCAATGTGGCGAGGTTGGAGGGGAGAGTCTGCTGCAGGGGTGGCCTCTGTGAGAAGACACCAGAAGCTGCCACTGTGTTGGACAGAATCAGTTTCATCCATCTCCAAAACAGATCCATCTCTGCCCAAAGCTGAGCCCATCAGCGATGCTGGTGGCACCTCTGAGATAACATATATAAGAAAGGGGTAAAAACCACTGCATAGCAGCTGCATGAGAGAGTGAGAAAAATGGGAGATTCAGCCCTGCAGACACCAAAGACAGTGAAGAAGGAGGGGCAGAAGGTGCTCTGGGCACTAGAGGAGAGATTCCCCTTCCCACTGTAGACAAGACCATGATAGAGCAGATATCAACACTGCTGGATGACCCCACACTGCAGCAGGCAGGCAATTGAAGGAAGCTGCAGGCCACAGAGAGCCCATGCTGAAGAAAATTTTCGGTCAGGAACTGCATCCCGTGGAGAGCCTACACTTGAACAGTCTGTTCCTGCAGAACTGCTCCCAGTGGGAAGGACCCACTCTGGAACAGGGAAAAGTCATGAGGAGAAAGGAGCAGCAAAGTGTTATGAGTTGACCAGAACTCCCATTCCTCATCCCTCTGTACTGTTCAGGAGGAGGCGGAAGAAAATTCATGAAAGAAGAGTGGAGTTGAGCCTGGTAAGAGGGGAGGGGGGAGGGAGGGGGAAGTGTTATAGCTTTGTCCTCATTTCTCACCATTCTACTCAATTCCTAATTGGCAATAAATTAAACTAATTTTCCCTAAGATGAATCTGTTTTGCCTGTGATAGTAATTGTGAGTGATCTCCCTGACTTTATCATGACCCATGAGCTTTTTTACCTTATTTACCCACCCCATTCTTTTGGGGTGAATAGGAGAGCAGCTAGGTGGGCACTTGGCAGCCAGACAGCGTCAGCCCACAAGAGCAGCAGTGAGTCTAAAATCTTGTCTCACCTTTCCTCCCCTCCAGCCTTAATCTTGATTACATCCCTATTACCTTTCCTGTTTCCGTTTTTCTGTAAGATAAATACAGTGATCAATTACTTGATCATCTACCATTCACTTCTCAAAACTTCCTGAAATGGGATTTTTCACCTTTGACACAGCAATATTTTTTTCCCTTGTGTCTTTTAAACAAAATTGCTACAGTATGGGCTCATCCCCTTTCTTTCTTCTGCTTTCCACAGCTGCAAAAATGATCCTGAGCAGTCTGGGCAAGGGAGTGTCAAGTGAAGAACGGGATTATTTCCAGGAATAGCACTGACTGATACCATTACAGGAACACTGGGTTCATGTCTGACAGTCAACATTAAAAACCAAAGCTAGACAAATGCAGGTTTTAACAAATGAGAGTAGATATCAACTAGAACAACTTACCCCGGGAAGTGATGGATTTCCTGTCTCTTGGAGTCTTTAAATAAAGATTGGATATTTCACTAAAATATATGCTCCAACAGAAATTACAGATTTGATGTGGGAAGCCCTGGGTAAGATCCTTGGTTAGTTCACATTAGACCAATGTATGGTCCTTGTGGATTTTCAAATTAAATTTGAATTAACATGATGCCATCATATTTGAAAAAGACCAAAGCATATTCCTCATCTTGGTTGGTAGGCAGTAATGTGCTGTTCCACAATAATAGATATATGTCTAAAGTCCTAATATTTAATACATATTTGGAATAAAATCACATGAATATGTACCATCAAATTAACCAAATATGTTTTACCTGTTACCAAGTTCACTTGCTCCTAGTGTCAAAGAACCAGCCAACCACAGAAATATTATCTAGTTTTCATTACTTACTACTTGGATTTATGAAGTCAAAAAGCTAAATGCTAAAGGATGGAGAAAAAAAAGGAACCAAATTTTAGAAAGAATCTAAGGAGACAAAGGAGGAAAAGCAAGGAAGAAAAAAAGAAAATCAAGCAAGAGCAAAAGCAGAGGTCACAAAAAGCCATGGGTAAATAATGTGAAACACAAGCCTGAACATTCAGAGAAAGGACTAGAATACGTGGAGGGAAAGTAAACGGAAGTACATGATTTACTGAAACAAAGGAATGATTATTCTAAAATGCAGGTAAAGTCTGTTTGTCATTGATCTGCAAAGAAATCTCTCAGAAAGTAATTTATTTACAGGAACTCCACATTCCCAAACAGACACACACACACACAGAGTCACACACACAGTTGCACATGTCCATACTGATAAGTCAGCTTGTTTGTCTGTCTGTCTATCTATCTATCTATCTATCTATCTATCTATCTATCTATCTATCTATCTATCTATCTATCTCTGCTTTCAATGCTCTTTGCTTACTCTTCTGAGTATGCGGTAGATGCTGAGTAGCTCACAATCATTCTTTACAAATCATTCATTCTCTGCAGCAACTAAAGGGGTTGCCTTTCACCATAAAAGCAGGAGAATAAACTAAGTAAACCTGAGTAAAAGGAGGCAAAACTCTGATCTTAGAGCAAATGTGCAGAGCCACAAGGTTAACCTTAAAAATCAATATTCTTTCATATTACCAATTAACATTTTAAAATTATGTTATTGGAACTCCACTCAGTTCCCTGTGACTGACAAAAACCTCTGCAAAACCACATATGAAACTAGAAGCTCCCTTCTCTGACATACTGCTATTGTTGGATGATTTCATTACCTATCATTTATTATATATATATCTTTTAATTATTAACCGCAGTAGCCCCAGACTTCTGGCAGGTCCTCTGGGAAACTTCCAAGGCTTGAACAGAAAAATCCAAAGAAAAAAAAAAAAAAGGTCTAGACACAAAAAAATGCTCCTTTTTTTTTTTCCCCACTTAAAATATTAAGAAAAAAAAAAAAAGGAAATAAAAGAGAGAAAACAGGCGGCGGCATAGGAGCAGCGAAGTTTTCCTTTCATTTGCTCTCCCTCCCTTTGGCATGAGTGCCCACAAGCGCTGAGCGCTTCCCTGCTCCCGTCCCTGCGCTCCATCCTCTGCCGCAAAGCCCGGCGGCGCGGAGGGGGTCCCGCTGCTCCCGGGGGAGGTGTGGGGGGACCAGGCCTGCCCAGCCGCGTCCCCCCTCGGCTCCGCAGCCGCTCAGCACATGCAGATCCGCCCAGCCACCTTCATTAATAATAATTGGTACTTAATGACAGCAGCCCCGGACGCGCGGCGAGGCGCCGCAGGGGGCCGAGCATCCCCCGCCCCGGGGCACTGACCTTGCCTGGCCCCACGCCCGCGGCACAAACTTCCGCGCCGCTGCGCGCCCGCGGATGGGCGAGCGCCAGGCGAAAGGGACGGGAGAAGGAGGGGAGGGGGACTAAATCAAACCACACACGCACCCACACATACACTCCCCCTCCCAAGAAAAAAAAAATTAAAAGGGAAGAAAAAGCCCCGCGGCTGTGTGTGCGGCGGGGGCTGCGCGGAGCGGGGCGGAGCGGGGCGCGCACGGCGGTGCGGGCGGTGCGGAGCGGGGCGGGGGGGCAGGACACGGCGCATGTCCGCCCGCACCGCGCCTCGCCAGCAGGCGCTGCTCTGCTCCCCCCGCCGCCAAACTCACCACCATCTTCTGCATGTGCAACATTTGCAGCCGGACAGAAGCCGCTCCCCGGCGATGGAGACTGCGGGAAAAATCCGCCGCGGCGGGATGGCTTGCTGAAGCGGCAGCGGCAGCCGGGAGAGAGGCAGAGAGAGAGCGGGAGAGGATAGCAAACAAATACTAAGACAAAACCTCAAAAAAGAAAAAAAAAAAAATAAAAAGAAAAAGGGGGAAACCTCTCTTTTTCTCCCCCTTCCCTTTTTTTTTTTTTTTCCCCCTTTTATTCCTTATTCTGTGTGTAGCCTTCTCGCCCTCGATGCCTCTTTAAGCAGCATCCAGCGAGCGAGCGGGAGAAGGCGAGACAGAGAGGCAGAAGAGAAGATGAGGATAATTTGCAGACAGCTTGTCTTGTTGTTTTCTGGCTTTTGGGGACTAGCAATGGGAGCTTTTCCTAGCAGCGTGCAAATAGGTAAGCGCTGCATTGGGCTGCGTGCGTGTGTCCAGGGGTTCAATCCTTGGAGAAGTGAGTTGGAAAGGAGGCTCTGAAAGCAGTTTGCAGATTTCTCCTCCAGCACCATCCCATTTCCATGCCTTCACGAAGCATCCGCGTGTTTGTGTGTATGTGCCTCCGAGTGCCTGTGTGTGTAAATACATCTGTGTGCGTTCGCGTGCGAGAGGGAGGATGCTTGTCTTTTGCAGAACTCGGTCCAGCTCCGGTGTGCTTTATCGGCAGGGGAGGAAGGCACTCGGGGCTTGATGCGCCTTGGCTGCTTCAGCTCCCTCCCGCTTTTGCCTGACTCCCGAAGGGATGGAGAGTCCTGTGCAGCGGAGGTTGCGGTAGCCGACAGGGATGGGGGATAAAGGACAGCGCAGCCCTTCGTTCCCTTCTGTAGTTGGAAAGTTTAGGGTTTTGTAGGTGTCTCCCTGTAGACCTGTGCCCCATCCTCACCCCTTTCCCATTGCCTCCGGCTTCCCTCCTTTCGGACGTGTTTCGGATGGGACGCAGCTATCTGAATTCTTTCCAGCTCAGCTCCATCACTGCATCATTTCTCGTGGACTTGTAAAGATGCTGCTAATAAGGCTGAGCTGCTCTCTGCTTGCACATGGCTGCAGAGGAGCAAAGTTCATTATATTCCTCTTCAGTGCAGATTATCTTACACTGAGTGGGTATTTTCTTTTCTGCTTTTTTTTTTTTTTTTTTTAATCCAGAAAGCATCGTTCCCCCTTAATCAGCCCGCCACTTAATGTGAGAGGTTGTTGAGCAGCTGATTTACCAGTGTGTTCGGTATCAGGGAGATGGAGGCTAAACACTTTAAAAGGTCACTGTAATCATGACAAATCTGTGTATTTATGTATGAAAGGCTGGAAACCGAGAAGTCAGAAAAAAGCATGAATGCATCAGAGAGGTTAAAATCGATTGAGGACAGTGATTTAAAGGCAGTGGTTGTGATTACGAATATGATTAGTTCTTTATCCATTAAAGTCTTAGGACTTGCCTTACAGTGCAGCTTTGGGAGACAGTTGCTTGGTCTCACAAAATAGTAAGTAGCTTGCAAATGATTTACCCTGGTTCTTTTGCTTTTTTGCTTTTTTTCCTGTTTTTTTAGGTGGTCTCTTCATCAGGAACACAGATCAGGAATACACTGCTTTTCGATTAGCTATCTTTCTTCATAACACCAGCCCCAATGCATCTGAAGCACCTTTTAATTTGGTTCCACATGTAGACAACATTGAAACAGCTAACAGCTTCGCTGTAACAAATGCCTGTAAGTAAACATGCCACTGATCTGACCACCTTATGGGTAAATTGCAGTGAAAAGAGTAGGAAACCACATCGTTATCTTGCATTGTAAATACATCACTAAGTCTGTCTGAGGTATAGATACCCTTCGCAGAAGAGCAAAAGGGGCAGCAGTCCTTGGTAGTTTCTAACTGGAGCAAAATCCTCTTTCCTGCCTTCTGCTGACTAACCTGATGTGACATTTACTTTAGTGTTATTACTGTAGTTTCTTGTTTCAGGGTTTCTATGGAGATGAATTTTGTTGTTGTAAAGAAAAATTATGAATGTCTCAATCAGTCCATAAACCCCTCAGTTACTCTTGTTTGCTTTTGTGCATGGTGTGCCTTGCACGTATTTGAAAATATGTGATTATATTTGTACTCACAAATGCTTTTCTAATGACTGGAAAGGAGACAGGGAAGCAGTGGTGTGCAGGATAATATATCTGAGTTGCTTGACGCTGCAGTTGATCTGATGATGTCACTTGAGGCAGCCCTGCTCTTATATTCTGGGTTGTAAATGTCTCTTACCATTTCGTAATGCATACATCCTGTGGATATGTCTCTATGCATCCATACATTGGTGCCAAATCAAGTTAGTATCTGATCTACTTGATTTCACAGACCACCTCAACTGGAACAAATATTCTCTTCCTACTATATATTTTATAAACACATACACACCCGCATACACACAGATGCACATGCACAATGAGAGGAAAACAGAACAAGAAATGCTCTTACCAAACGAGGTAACATTTAATTTATTTTTTATTAAAAAAAGCAAGGTATAATTAGCTGAACTTCCTACATTTCTATCACTTCAGGGTCTTTATCAGTGGTTAAAACACATGCTGGATACTGTTTAATGTCAGAGAGTGGCAAAGCATTATTTCTATTTGTTGTCATGTATGTCTGGCTTCTTAAAAGGAATTCATGTTATTATGTAAGACAGTGGTATACAGTGTGGCAAAGCTGAAGGCTGTAGTAGTGTTACTACTTTGATGTTCATATTTCAGGACTCTATAGGTTTTCCTCTGTGGCTCTTAAGTTTTCAAATCCCTTCTCTTCATTCAAGAGTGAATTGCCTCTAGAAGTAGATGCCCTGAGCAACATTGCTGAACGAGTTTAAAATAGAAACATACTGGAGAATATCTTAGTGTGCATCGTGCCTTTAAAATATGTGCTGTGTTTCTCTCACTTTCTCACTGCCATCTCTGTGGCACCTTTTAATATGTAAACATACAATGTACTGTGCCATTCTCATGTATAATTTATTTCCTGATTACTAAATTTATTTATCTGAGTCTTCGGTTCTCCAAGTTTCAGATGACCTTGCCACCTTATTTAAGAGGAAAAGCTGCTGAGCTGCCAAAATGGCTCCATTCATTTTACTCAGGAAAGACTGATGTCCCATAAAGTGTGAATTCTATATTAAGCAATGTATTAGTTGTGTTTAGCGTGAAAATCAATATTGCCTTTCCATAAGGCGAAAACATTTCAAAAGGTGCTTTAAAACCGGAAGGAGTCAGATCTATGCAGGTGTAGTTCAAATGAGATTATATTACAATATGTGTCAACTCTTGCAGGCACTGATAATATATTCCATGAAAATAAATGACATGGTGGCTTTTTAAAACTTTCATTTTTAAGCGAAAGAGGAGGGGACTAAAATTTTTTTATACTAAAATCAGTAATTTTAGGTGAAGTAAATTATTTTAAATTCTGCCTACGCATCTAGTTCTCACAAATAATTTCTGAGGCTATTGTTACTTTTTGGGTTAAGGATATTGCTCAGTATTTCCATTTGAATGCTAATGAATTAATTCTGATTTGCATAAATTTAAAATTGTCTAAAATTGGACCACTTCTCTGTGTAAGACTAGCACCATAGAATCAAATAGGGTTTCCCCAAAACTTTGCTCATTTAGACTGTTTGCAGCAGATTATTTTCTCATTCCAACCACCTTAGGCCATGTTTGTCTTACATTGTTTTAACTGGGGAAAACCTGTCCTGTTATGTGTGCTGTCATTTATAGAAATGGTGATTCATAATCTGATCTCTTTTTATTTTAACTGAACCTAGTTTGAGTTCCAAAGAGTTTAATGGCTTCAGAAATGATGAGTCCTTACGGTATGGGGTGAACAGAGAAGAAAGGGAAAAGTAAATTTACATGTGTATGTATGTGTATGGTCATACAATTCTGTATATATCTGTGTTAAATAGACATAATCCTACAGGCCTTATTTATGCTCGTACTTTCCACTTAAACCCACTCATACTTTTGCATTAGTCCAAGTGTGTATTTATTTCTATATTTATATATTTTGCAGTCTAGTGCCAATAATCTGGCTTCTTTTTAGAAACATTCGAATACTGAAGGATACGTTTTAAATAACAAATCTAATGAAATGTAGGAAAACTGACTGACAACTGAATGAACATATCTCATGTTCCTTAAGCTAAATATGAGCAGAATCCTGCAAAAATCAATTGTCTGATAGCTGGAGGACACTGCCTTCCATGTGATTGAATTTCCTGGCTTGACAGAGACTTCTAAAACGCAGATGTGTGAGATTTTCTAACCTAATTAAAGAACCCCCACCATCAGCTCTGAATTAAGTGATTTCATAGCAATATGAAATGATAACTCTTTGCTAACTCTTTGCTGAACCACTGTGAAACGGTGGCTTTGGATCTAGCTGTTTATGTAGAAATTACTCAGAGCACATGCCCTCAAATATACAGTAGAAAAGCCTTAGAGCTTCTGGACTGAGATGAATATTCATGTGAGTTCAAGCATAAAGCTCTGAGACATGACCAGTTACCTCTATTTCTGTTTCCATTTGCTTCAGAGGTTACTTGTTAAGATTGAGGGCCTGCCCCCTTCCATATGTTAGGGACAGTAGACAGATTATTCCAAAAAATTATAGATGATATATTATCAGGTAACTCACTGCAACATTAGAAAAACTTCTTTTTTGTCCTGTTCATCAGATAAAAAATATATATCTGAATGTTTACTCAGGAGTAGCTTTGGAACTGGAATAATTTTATATGTTCAGTGTAAAAGCTAACTTCTAATGGTTATTTTACACATTTTTGTTGTCTTCATACAAGCCTAGAACATTATTATTTTTATTCTAAATCATAAATGCATATGAAACAGGTTGCTTTAGCTGATAGAATCTGTTGTAAGTTAGTAAAATGGATCAGATCTATATCAGTTTGGAGATAGTCCTCTTTCTTTCCCCTTTGCATTTGGGTTTTATTTAAACTCTGTTCATTTCTTTTGGACTACATACATTATTCAGAGAATCCCTCTTACTGACAGAGCTAAAATTATTGCAAAACATGAATAGTACAAGATTCTTACCAATCAGAACACAATACACCAGAGCTGAAACATTTGTCTATTGGCATACATTGGTTTGCACCTTATAAGCAGGAAATTCTGTTTGCGATTAGAAATCTACCTTCAGCTTGATTTCAGGTGTTGGAGCAATGCATTGATTTTTGGAGAGGATTGTATATATTTATTCTTTAGCTGAATGCAAAATAATTCTCTCCCTTCTATGCACCATCTATATAGTATATGAGTATATCTCAGCAATGCAGTCAGTGTGCTTGAATACTTGAGAGGTAGTGCTACAGTTTTACAAAGAACTATTTCCCTTCCAGCTCTTGTCTTGTAGTTGAGAATATTTCTGTTGAAGTTCCAAAAATCTTTAATATATAATCAGTCTGCAGTTCTTGTACAGAATTGGTTTGAATGGGGAAAAAAGAGATTGATTCAAGTCTTTTATTAGTATTTCATCCTAAAAGTAAAGCCTTTCTCCTTGAGTCTGTTTGACTTCATGTGTGTTCTGAGATGAATATATACCTTAGAAGTGTAATTTAGGGTAATTCAGACACTCCTTTCCTCTTCTGCACAGTTCCCTTCTTAGTAGCTTTTAATCCCAGTAGAGATAACCCCCTCAAAATATAACTGTTTATTATGTGCCTCGTGGATCAGAAGAAAAGTCCACTGGAATTAAAAAAAATTGTATCTTGGAGTAACTTTCCTTTGACTCTTTTGCCCTCTGGATTTATGTGGGGTTGGCGACCTGAAATTGGAGGGTCTATTTCTGCCTCACCAGTGGGAATGCAGTTTCTGGGGAGATCTACTGAGGTTGGAGGCAGCCCTGAAGGCAGACAGGAGCCTCCCTCATCAAGCTCCCCTCTCTCTGGATCTGTCTCTGGGCTTGTGCTTACTTGTGAGGGGAGAGGCAATGCCATCTTGGAGTTAACTTTGTGCTGAGACCTCCAGAAAGCTGAGAAAAGAGACTGAAATGTAGTATTGCCCTTATATTGTGACTATCTGTCATTTTACTTACAGCAGTTTCAGCTTTGATTTACTAAGCTGCATCATAATGGGATTTTCATTAAATTTGGTTATTAATTCTGCTTTATAATTACAACTCAATTTAGCAATAGAAGCATAACCTTAGTTGAATAATCAGTGTCATTTAAAACCATGGTGTTCTTTATTTAGAAAGTGAAGTTTCATGTAGTTGAATGATATTTTGCTAGCAAGAGCTGAGCAGTATTCCCAAGGATGCAGTTTGGAGTATATTGAGAGTTACCGTAAAGGCACACCATAGAGTCAGGTTTAAACTGCAAAAGCAAATAGTGTGCCAGTTGGCTTGAAAAATGGAACTGGGTTAAATTGTAGCCTTCTAAAATAGAATCGATTTAAAAAATGCATTTGAAGTGAATGTTTTGCTTTAATACATGAAGTTTATCTCAAGCTAGACACCAATTAATGAAAACAATTTCTCTTAAAATTTTTACTATTAGCACTTGCTGTTGGAGTCAAAGAATGTATGTGCACTTCGGTGTCATCTGTCATAAGAAGGATTCTATATATTTCTAAGATATAAGAAGATCCATATTCATAGCATTTCATAGCTCTAAATGTGATACTTGTAAATAGCCATACAACAGAGAGATCAACTATCAATAGATCCTAAATCCATCAGAGTCTGGATTTAGTTTTCAAGGTTATTGTTGGAAAAGTAAATGATGGGTCTTTGCTGAAATGTTTCTACAAATTTCTACATTGAAAATTCAGAACATGCATTTTACTGGCATGCAATGCGACTTTTGTCCTGTCATGTTACTGGACTGGCTAAAACTAAACGCCAAAGCTTTATTATAACCTACAGAAATAATTTAGTCTTCATTTCAGAGGTTTAATAACACAGACTGTGTTCCTTCCTTCCTCCTGCAGAAGCCAATGCAATGTAGTACTTCTTGTGTAGGACAAAGCACTTTAAAAAGTAAATTAAGTTTATTAACTTTGGCTTTATCATTGTAATCTAAGTTTGTATGCTAGTCAAAATAACTCATGCATTTCATTTTTAGGTCTTGATTGTTTTGAGACTTGGTTGTTCATGAGAGCAGATGACTTCTGCTTTGATTTTTTCAACAGTTTTAGATCCTACTATGAATTGTTCAAATTCAGTTTGTGAGCAGGTTAAGTTCTCTGGATTTAAGCATGTTGGACCAAATAATTTCTCATAGTTCTTATTCTTTAATAAATGACTGATTTAAAGGGTATGAAATTTGTGCTGGCGTGTAAGCTAAGAAGTCCATGTGATTGCACCAGTGTAATTTATAGGAAAAATTGGCCTCCTCTCTGAATTTCTATTCGTCTGGGTGTTTATCTTGAGGCAAAGTTTTTGGACTAATACAGTACCAAGCCTTCTTCTGCAACTGAAGTGGACATACCAGTTACGTGATGGGACATAAAGTCAAACTAGATAATTTATTCTTGTGTAAATCAAAAATTGTTCTGAATTTTGGAAAACAAATTTACTCAAATATATCTGGTCACAGTGTCTTGTTTGGAAATTTTGGTGTTGCTTTACTTTCAATGATTTTCTTGAAAGTTTTATTATCTTCCTCTATTAGTTCATGTTCTTATATATATATTTTTATCTTTATTATTATCATGATCATTATTATTTTAAAGATCTTAATGTTCCAGAGTCCTCAGCAGCCCTTGCCTTCCTGGTGGGAGCTGCTTACTGGAAAATCTGTCCTCTATGCAATAACACGTGGGTCAACTGTGTTCTCTCAGTAGTGCCACTTCTTTGCGAGGACTCTGTTTCTTCCTTCTTCTTTTTCCCATGATTCTGATGAAGCGCCTGTCTGACTTGGTCAAGTAATTGCAGCTGTTTGGTTTCTGGTTCTTTATGGTAAGAAGATGGAACCAGAGTGACACATTGTCTTGGCAATGCATTGGAAAGACCCAGCTCACCCTTCCTCTTCACCAGTTTCTCCAAAGCAGATTATAGAAAAGCTTTCTGTTGGACTCAAGGGGAATACCAGAATACTTACTGCCATACTATTGTACTGGCTGGGTTTTGACTAGTTATGCTAACATTAACAAATTCCAGTACAAATACTGGCCCTTGTCCTGCAGTTATTTCCCCAGACAGAGCTGTTTGTGATTTAATTGTGGACTCTACTTGACAAGTGATTGCAGATTGAAACCTGTTATAAAGAAGGAATTTTGCAAGGTGAATATGTTCTCATTCTTTCATCTCATAGCTCAAATTTTTAAAAGTATTAAATTGCTTAACTCCTATTATTTTTAAAGTCCAAAATGTTTAGAAATTGGACCCCCTGGTACATAATTGCCAGTTTTCAAAGATTGTCATTTGGGGTACTATCTTCTTGTGTTCCACAGACTATTTCAGTGTTGTATTTATATGCAACAATTGCTCCTGGAAGATACAGCCTTCTGCAGTATATAGTCTCTCACTATATTTATGGACAACATGAGTATGACTGCAGGTGATTTTTTTCTGTAAATACAAATACAGCACAAGAGAATCAAAAAGTACTTACACTTTTCACTAGCTTATTAGATTGTTTGCTGGGAAAGGCTTTAAATATATTTTGAATACATACTAAAATATATAAATATTTAACTACTACTAACAGTTCCTCTGTTTCTCACAACCAGACCCTCTGCAGGGTAGGTTCTGTGCCATTTCTGTGTGCGTGCTCTTCCAGTTGCTTTTATGGTGTATTTGCATAGTACACTCTTCAGCTCATAAAATTTGAACTTCATTTTTATTTGCACGTCATCTTTTTGTACAGTTCAGGTATGCCTGGTGAATATCCATCAAATAGGTGTTTAGGAAAGTTCACAGGTAGGAAGACTTAATTGCTGATTAGAATTGAGGCTTTTATGCTTTGCCACAGGTTTCAAGGATATGGAATTTACTTTTTCACATTGTGCTGCTAAAGATGATGCATATGTTAGTATTAGAAAGTATTATACAAAATAATTAGGCATTATTATACAGAATATTCTGGTTTTGTTAATTTCTTTCACAACTATACATTATGCTTTGTTGTTGGAACTAGATGATCTTCAAGGTTCCCTTCCAACCCAACCCATTCTATAACTGTGATTTCTTTTTGTTAATGATTTCACTGATATCACGTGGGGTTTTTTTCAATGTCAGGGTCAGACTTGTTTCCCCAGTGGGTAAAGTGATTCGTGTCATACATATTCAAGGCAGCAAGAGAGGAAATTCTTGTAGAGCAAAGAAAGTACAATGCATAGTGTATTATTTGTCCCTAGAAGCTTCCTTTTCTGCTTTAATATTCCTGATGTACATTAGAAGTATTTCACGCTACTAGTTAATGTGAGATATAGGTCTGGATGGCGCTGTGTTAAGGTCTGGAAAATACCGAGTTAAAGTGAGAAAGACTTTATCAAGCACAGATACATTAATGCAAAATTCATGAGAAAAAGCTATAATTTTTAATTTTTAAAAGCACATACCTATCAGTACACTGAGTCCTGTGTTCCCTCAACTGTGCTGAGAGGGGAGGGTAGAAGGAACAAGATTTTACAGACCCCTGGTTGCATCAGAGTAGTGTAGGATCTTTCTCCACTACTATAGTGATTTGCTCCAGGTTTTCTGTGTGGATTTGTTCTGCAGAGGCTTGCTAATAAAGGCCTTCAGCCCTGATCATTTCCATTTGTTTAAACTGAGAAGAATGTTTACGAGTGGACATTTCAGAAACACTGCAGTTGGGAGGATAATTTCCTTTAAAAATCAATAGTCATGGGCTCTTGCCTGACTCAGGAGTTTTTCTCACTTCTCCAAATAGAAAGCACAAGCCAGGTAAGAAGCTGGCTTTTGGGACTATTTGCATACCCTGTTAATGCTGTCTTGTATCTAGCTGCTTGTGTGGCCTCCAGCTGAGAGCTGGCCAGGGGTTTTTCTATCTCAGGTCCTTTTTTTTTAAAGTCGGCATCTTTGTTCATTGCTTCTCTTGGGGGTAAAAGCAGCAGAGTGATACTGTAAATGGTATATTATTATTATATAGATAAGAAATGGACTTGCACAAGCAAATGTCTGAGGAAAAGAGCATAAGAGGCGTGGTGTGCTGGCAGGACCTGCATCTTCATCTCTTGTGGGATTACATGTGCCCCATATGAAAGTGTGTGTCTGGAAGGTCAGGGGTAGGGCCATATGGAAGTGATCCATGTTCTTACAGATGAGGAAGGAAAGATATGAAAGCAGTCTGGGGGATGAAATGTTGTCTGATGGCCATGAGTATTATTGCTTCAAAGAAGAAAAAGTAAAGGTCAAAAAAATAAGTGGGAGAGTGGATAGCGTGTAATAATGTTTGCAGTTGTGTTCTAAGGCTATATGGGGCCATTTTGATCACCCAGTCTGACCATCAAGATGCTTGCCAGCCAGCCTCAATTATTTCCTCTATTCAACCAATAATTTCTCTTTTCAAATAAATCCAGTGTTGAATTGAAGACTGAAAATAATTGCAGGTAAATCATCGTGTCATCAAGGCATCATTCGGATATGTTATTCACCGCCTTTATCTGTGCTGAATGTAGGAGTCATACAGAGTAGGCACGCAAAAAAAAAAGCCTACTGGGTTTGTTGCTGGTCTTTAATTTAGAGAGATATCATAAACAGCATGGTTTGCATCCAGTTGTCACTGTTGTGCAGCTCCCAGAGCCCCTGAACTTTGTTCTGGCTGGTTGGTACTGTGTCTTGCCTGCACAGAAGGGTGGTGTGGAACACCTTTAGTAGCGTGGCTTATGCAGTGGCAAGGCATGTAAGGACTTACTGGGGCCTTTTTCAAGTTCCCTTGAAAAATAGTTCAGGTGGACACAAACGGTGGGTTTTTTCCCCTCTCCCGAGGAAGAACATCTAACCCCACAGAAGGGACTGTGGCTTGAAGCAACAATAAGTTTGGTGGATATGTTCAAAGACTTTTAAGTACGTTTTTGCTAACAAATGTATGGCAATCCCCATTATTTGTATTCACAGACTTGTCTACCTACAAATACAACTTAGTGGTGTCATATATGTTACACATATTTTACTTTCTATGATCCACAGAGGATATGAATCTATTACTGCTTTCACCTGGAGGGATTGGGCTGTTAGCTTTAGATACCAAGAGTTATGCATTTAACTTTGGAATTCTCAGGTTTCATCTGCTTTGTGTGTTGCAGGAGATGGCAGCCTGAACACAAACATGATGATGAATGAGATTTAATGCACAAGAATATTTGCAGAAAGCAAAAGACTGAATAAAGGAATACCAGAAGTGCTCCCATAGCTGTCTTTGATGATCTGTTGCACCATTCTGAATAGCAAATGCATATGGAAAGAGGAAAAAAGGACAAACCTTTTCTTTCCTTATACCAAAAAGTCCTAAAACAGGGAGAAATCGTAACAGAAGACCTCAACAATTAAGTATTGGTATACTAATAGCTGTACTTACAGCATCCTGTTTGCTATTGCTCCATCCATTTAATGGTTTACTTAAATTATTTATTATTCAGCTGAAAAGTGACAAGGTGTTTTCAGTTGACTGGGAAGAAGAACAGGCACAGTTAATACAAATGCTCGTGTGCAGCATAGGATTGGCAAAGTTCAGCCAGGCATTGTGTGAGATGATTTTGAGCCCAGGTAGAAGGTGGCTCTGCCCTGGTTCTTTGGGGACCTTTGCAAACTCAGAACTGATAGGTTAGCTGGAGTAAGGACTTGAATGAGTTTGAGACCTTGCACTTGAAGTTGTTCTTTGCCCTCCATTGACCCTCAGTGAGGAGGGAGAAGGGGTTCAAGACACAACAGGAGCCGTATATTTAAGGAACACCATTATTCACTCTTGGGATAAGAGGTTTCAGAGAGTGGAGACAGGACTGATCTATAGCACTGCTTGCTGCTTGGGTGAAAACAGAGCAGGAAGGTCTGGCTGGTGCTTGTGAACCAGGGATTGCAGCTGGTGTGAGCTGACATAACTTGAAAAACTTCAAGGTGAATGTGGTTGTGCCGAGCTGAAAACTTACAATGAAAATAGATGGGGAAGTAACATCTAGTCCACATGTCCAGTGAGGCACAGGAGGAATTAATAGATATGGAATAACTTAAGACTAAAAAATACCATTCAAAGATACACAGAGAAAATTCTGTTCTCTTCCATCAGCCATTCTCATCTCCCTTCATTTTTTTGTTACATGCCCTAGCTTTTCATGACAAAATGGGAACAGTGTTCAAGAAGCACCACCAGTGGAAGCAGTAGACATGGTGCTTCCCCAGGCTGTGCACCGCTGAAGAGCATCCCAGCTTCCCAGCAGCTAATGCCCCATTCCTACCCCACAATTATGGACAGGCTGTTGTGGCTTCTGGGTTTGGCATCCAGAAGCCACAGCAGCTTATTAGCTCCTGTAATGCATTGATTACAAATAGCCATCAACTTAACTACTGTAGGGAAAGGAGGGAAAGGTAAGGACCATAAAACATTTATTTCTTGGTTACAAATAGAAAAGAAATCACATCCTTACATGACCTCAGAAAAACTGTGCCTGTTTCCATCTCTTATCTTACTCCCCCCTATCTGCCTTAGACTCCGTAACAGTCAATACTTCAATATTTTGAGGGAGTGAGTGGAAGGAGGAAGTGGTGATGCTGTACCACAAAAAACAGTTTATACAGATGAATTGGATTGCTTCCCTCCATTTTTCTCTGGGTCATGGACAGATGTTGAAGGACTCCTATATATTTATCTCCTGATGAAAGTCCCAGAAAGCCCATCAGTCTTTCAGTTACTGTTTATGGTGGGTATCTTGTGCACTTCAGAACAGCTGGCAGACACCAGAGCTTCGCACCTTAATCACATTTTCTTTGTCAGCCTTTCACATACTGTGCTAAATGGGAGACTAGTGGAAAATCCTTTGAGCAATTACAATAATAGGATAATAATAATTATTGCAGTTCCTTGCACTTATTTAGTGTCTGTGAGATTAAAATGAGATCCAGCATAATGTTACCCCTTTGAAAAGCTGTGGATATCCCCTGCCAGCAGCATCACCTTGTGAAACTGTTCTCCAGGGCCTCACCTTCCTGCTCCCTTTTATTTGATATGGTAAGGCAGGGCTGTACTGCCACCTTCCTATTCACATCTGTGAGCAATTGACTGCACAAAGGAAGTCATGAAAGAGAACGTGAGTAAGGGGAAGCAGCACCATGAACAAATTTTTTCCTCTGTGTGCCTATAAAAGACAGGAGAATATTAAAGGGTAATCTCTCCTGTTCAGAGGGAGCATGCTTACATAAGACATTTTCCTTTCTTGACTGCACATCATGTAGATCTTAGAAGTACTAGTGAGATGTAGCTGTGTGCAACCAAAAATGTAGCACACGGATATAGCTTTAAGCCTATTGGTTTCTTAAGGTATGCGTTAAGATAATGCACTATCTTCCTATCTGGTCCTGTTTGTGAAAGTATTGTCTGCAAACTGTTGGATTATTAGCGCAGTAAGTTAGTACTTTCTGTCTACTGAAATAAAATGCCTTGGGGTCTTTTCCTGCCGCCCCGCCCCCAAAAAAAGTGTTTTGCGTTTAATTAAAATTATAAAGTTCAACATCAAGCTGTCAAATCATTGTACCTATTCTTAGTGCTGTGATGATAAGTTCCTTAAGGATGTGTGTGACCATAATAAGCTGGTGCTATAGTTTTTTCACCAAGACAAAAATAGCAAAGTGATTAAAAATCCTGGATTTTTTTGTTGTTGGGGATTTTATTTTGGTGTGGTGTTTTTTTTTTTGTTTGTTTGTTTGTTTTTGTTTTTGTTTTTGTTTGTTTGTTTTTGGGGTTTTTTTTGGGGGGGATGCAGAACAACTCCAACTTTTATTGGGAATCCATCCCACTTTCTCACCTCTTTCAGCAGACAGAGATAGAGGCATTCAAAACCTGTCAGAAGACAGGAACACATCTATCTCCCTGCATCTGTAGCATGGGTGACTGAAAGAACTGTGTTTGTCACTTCCATTAATGTGACTATCTTAATGCTTGACTTCAAGAGAGAAAATAATGGCTCAGACTTCCTAAAATCCAGTAGGTACCACAATTCTGGCTCGCTGTACAGCCGGTTGTAACCCACAGTAGACCTCCATGGAGGGCAGCCTGGATGTGGCCATTCCCAGCATCGCACCGGATGAAATATCTTTACCAAGGCCAGCCATTCATCATTACATGAGAAGGCAAATGTTAAAGGTTATCCTGTAGTATTTCTCACTCTCCTCTGTCGTCATTCTTACTAAACAGAAGATGTTTTAGTCCCTGATGTCTGTTTGGATCTAATCCACTGGAAATTATAACACCTGACAGTGATCCCAAAGAATTGCATCAGAAGTTTGCTGGAGTATTTTGTTTCTTACACTCCTGTGTCTGCCCTGGTTATTCCATCTCCATTTGTCTTTGCCAAGGACATGAGGAGAGCAGATGACTGGCAACCTTGTCCTTCTTGGGGCCTTTTTTCTCCTGCACCTATACTTCTTCCAGGAGAACCCCCATACAGATTAGTTTTTGGAGCTCAGACTGTTCTCTTAGGATTTTTATTTGCATTTTAAATTATGCACTTGGCTGACAGTATTTGTCCCCAAGAAAGGAAGTTTGGGGTGATTGGGACAGATCACTGAGACTACACTATATCATTTTGGGATGGTGTCTTAGGTTTAGCTGCAGAGGCAGACACGTGCAAAACCATTTGGTTTCTTCTATCTGTATGTAGAGAAAGCTTTGTAAAGTATTAAATACCTTTAAAATGCTCTATTTTGGCTTTATGTGAGGAATTGTAAACCTTTAGGAGATGCTTTTCAGGAAAAGGCTTTAAGGTACGTAATCCATTGCACGTCCTGTCAGGACAAATTCCAATACTCTCTTGGAAGCATGGATGGGAGTTAACGTATTTAGACCAAGTTGTTAATTTCTGATTGAAATTGTTGCCCAGAAGTCTCTGTAAATGTATATAGTTAACAGAGAGCTGTCCTGTACATGTATTTTTATACTACTTTCAGCTAATTCAATGATCGAAATACTAAATCTAGCACTCAGACAGCTTTTGGATTTATGACAGTCCCTGAAGGACTTTGGCTTACAGTTATTCATATAGGTAGTTTTTAAAATTTATGACAGAAATAATAACTCTGTGATAATATTCATCCGATTGCTTATTTAGAACACCCAGTGTGAGAACAAAAAAATGAGCAGCTAGAAATTCCTGGGGCAAAGCTTTGGCTCAGTGCTCTGCTGTCCCTCACAGGATGGGGAAGCCAGAGACATTTCAAAGACTTAAGGCAATTTTCAGAATTTGCAGAGTGGTAGAACTGAAGTGAAATTTGTCCCAGAGCAGCAACTAGTATTAGTAATTTAATTTAATTTTACGTGCTGTACTTACCTATTTCAGCTTCATTAGTGTTTTCTGATATTCAGGGATGTGCACATGCACTGTAGAAGCCTTTAGCGAGTCATCTCTGTCTCATTCCCCATCCTCACAGGATGATGGTGATTTTCAGCAGCTTGTTCTGCCCCTCTTGCTACTCTGTCATTGTCAGTGGTGTTGCCCAGAGCACACTCTGGATTCTTGAGAGGTTGCAGCAGATCTCTTGGGTCTAGTCAGTAACGAGGGCACCCTGGAAAAATGAGAACAGGCAGCTGGGCATGAGTGGAGTCAAGTCTCAGTGAACTGCCTGATGGGGTGTTGCCCTGACTTCTTCCTTTCCTCTTGAGCCATCATATTCACCAAGTTCTATGAAAGGAGCCTGCCAAATATCAGAGATTATATATATATATATAAGTATATGTATATATAATCTTTTTTCTGTCATATTTGCCATATGTGCTTTTCACATTCTATAGTCAAATAGACCAACTGTGACCTGAAGGAAAGTCCTTCTGCAGTGGGAGCAGAAAATGTTCTTCATGTCTTTGTAAGAAGAGTGCTAGTGATGTGATGTGATCAAGTGTGAGCAAGAGACGGAAGCATTCAAATGTGATGTTTCAGATATACTTGGGATGATGGTTTTGCTTTGTTGTTTTGTTTTGGGGTTTTTTGTGGATTTTTTTTATTTGGTTTTGTTTATTTTGTTTTATCTCGCGTTCAAAACCAATGAAGAAGAATCCCCTGAAAAACTTACAAATTCTAAAAAAAAATTTAAAAGTCGACAGTGGGTGAATATGGGCAAAGCTGGTTCTTTCTGTTTCAGTAGGCACACCAGGGCAGGTGTTGTGTTGGATTAATGCTGTTTTATGGGTCATTACTGACCTGCAGAGGAGCTGCTGCCCCACTGCCACCCAGAGATATGCCAGTGCTCCCAGGCAAGGCTCATGACTGTGGGATGCTGGTGTCTTTGCAGCCACTGCCCAATCCCAGCTTGGCCTCCAGAAGGAATGTGTATGCACTGGGGTAACAGGCAGGGCTGGTTATAGGATGGGGATGAGGTTAAGCTGCTAGAATTGTACAAAAGCTGTGGGGAGGCTGCAGCTATTTGAGAGTAATGGAATAAACCTGCATTGAGCTCCAGCCATGCTGAGCTGTGCCCACCTCGGTGGCTGGCTGCCAGGGGCTGGGGTCAACCCCAAGGATCTGCCTGGTGCCTCCCCACCTGCATCCTCGCAGGAGTGGGGGCGGGGCAGCAGGGCTGGAGAGGGCATCAGCATTTCTTCCACAGAGGTAAGAGCCTATAAACGCTGATTATCAGCCTTAGGCTTACTGCAGAGTACTGTCATTAAAAGCTCAATTCTAACCACTAAGATGAATATAAGTGACTCCAAAAATAGGTGATTGCAGAAGGAAATTTTCAGACCTTTTAATAAGCAAAATAGCTGGTTCTTATTTGTATGCTTTGGAATTATTTGGGTTTTTTTCTTGCTCTTTAGGGTTAATATACTGTGGCTGTATCATAAGAGCGTGTCTGCTAAGTGTTTCTAGCAAGACTTCTTGAAATGCTGCCAGAGACCTGAAGAGCTGCATACCTTGCATTTAACACAGAGTGACAGCTTTGAATCACACATTGTGCCACTGCATAGCCAGGACTGTAAATACCCAATTTTAATTATCAGGTATATTCATAACTCATTAATAGGAGGTAGACAAACAGCCTGGGATGGTATTGCATTGCATTGCATTGCAAGAAAGATAAATGGAAGATGGTGCATAAATAGATGCTGGAGTAGAATGTGTGAAATTTTTCTTTCCTCCATTTTGTCTTGCTGCAGCTATTTTACTTGAATTCTCAAAGTCGTTCCAGGAAGAGGGGCTGGAAATAGGACAAATGTACATCTATCACAAATGTTCAGAATTCTGAGACTGAGCTTTTAGTAGGATATGAGCTGCTGAATGCAAAAGCCACAGAAGAAGCCATAATGTTTTATATGTTCTGTGGCAAATATTTCTCTAGTTATTTAACAGCACCCAATTAAACTTTTGGATGTATTGAATAACACACTTCCTTCCATTTGTTCTTGAATATATAAGTTTAATTGACTTCAGGATAAATATTCCAAGAACTGCTTATCAATTTGGGTAGTATGATAGATGATATGCCACTGATTTAATGACATAAACCCATGTTTAGGTAATGAATTTCTCACAGTCTTTCTCTTGTAAAAATAAAATTATCTGCTTCAACAACTCTTTTTCAGGCTAAATTAAAAGTAGCATGTGAGAAATGTAATGTATATTCAATATATCACATACTCAGCTGTAACTTGAGTCTAAATAGAGGAGTACACTATTGCCTAGCCATCAGACTAGCTTTGGAGGAGTACTCAGCTATGAGAAAATGATGAGTACCTAATTTTATATCATTAGAGATGATTATTGTAACTAGGACTACTTTTAACCTAAAGGTGAACAAGTGGCACCTGTGCAATATATTTGTCCATGGTTTGAAATGCCAGTTTAAATGAAAGATATAGTGGGAAATAGAAAGCGGAAATCCTTAGTTTGTTCAAAATACCCTTTTTTTCATGTATAGGTGTCTTTGTGTAGTTGTGATGAACATGGCATTTAATACAATGTAGTAGTTGTGTGTAGGCTTAGTGTCAGATATGTGTTACATTGTTCCTTTGACTGTCTGGACCAGGGCTTGACTAGGAGGCTCCTCGGCTTCTACCAGTCCAGGCACCTCAGCATTGGGAGGGCCTGGAGAAGTGCGAACCTCCGTGGAGGTACTTAAAAAGCCCCTAGGCCCACTAACTTATTTTACTCTATGTTATGCAGTTTAGTTGGAAGCAGTTCATAGGTGGGAGGGGGGTGTTTTTGAATGAAAAAGGTTCTTGCTATTTTTTTAATGTCAAAAAACATCAAGATCATGAGATACCTGTTTCCTAGTGGAAACACCCCATAGCCTACTGTGAAAAAATCTGCTTATAAAATCATATACAGGAGCATTTCTTAGTCTTTTCTTCACAGCTGATATTTTTCCCCAAATGGAAAAAAAAAAGCTTTTGGCTTCCTCTGTGTCTTTCACATAGAGCTTTCAGAGGTGTTTTTATTACCCCTTAACTAAGTTTCTGAATGTTTCACAATTTTTGTGGAATGTGAAAAGATTGTTTCAGTTGCCGCTCAGATGGATTTGCTTTCTGTGTGCTGTAATGGGTCAGGATAGCAGAGCAGAGCAGAATCCAGAGCAAGGTGTGTGTCCTCCATTGCAGGTGGTCCACAGGTAGGGTGACAGGGAAGGTCTCTAATTCCTTTTAACAGGTAAAGTTCAGCAGCTACTGGCCACAAGGAGAGCTCCTCATTGCTGCTGCCACAGAGAATAGAAGCAGTTTGGGCTCCTTAGGAAAAACAGCTATGGGGAATGAGGATGGGCATGTTGCCTTCTGTGTCAGCAACCAGCTGGAGTTCATGGAGCTCTGTCTGAGTATGAAGAACTGACTAACAGTTTATGGGTCAGGATTAAAGCGTGGGCAGGGAAAGGTGATGAAAAGGTGACATTATAGTGGGAGTCTGCCATAGGCCACCTGACCAGGAAAATGGAATGATGAGGCCTTCTGTGTACAGATAGGAGCAGCTTCATGTTCACAAACCCTGGTCCTCATGGGAGACTTCAGCCACCCTGATGTCTGTGGGTGGGACAGCACATCAGGGCACAGGCAGTCCAGGAGGCTCCTGGAATAAATTGATAACTTCTTTCTCCAAGTGATAAGGAGCCAGCAAGGAGAGGTGCTATGCTGGTCCTTGTTCTCACCCAGAAGGGCTGATGGGGAATGTGAAGCTCAAGGGCAGTTTGAGCTGCAGTGACTGTGAAGTGGTGGAGTTCGAGATCCTTAGGACAGTGAGGAGCGTTTACAGTAAGGCCACTGCCTGAGACTTCAGGAGAGAGTTTGGCCTATTAGAGGATCACCTTGGTAAAGAACCACGGAATGAAGCCCTGGAGGAAGGAGGGATCCAAGAAAGCTGGTTAATATTCACAGGATCACCTCTTCCAAGTTCAGGAGGGATGCATCCCAGCAAAGAGGAAGTCAGGCAAAAAATAACATGTGTGGATGACCAAGAAGCTCCTGGACAAATGCCAACACAAAAAGAGAGCCTACAGCATGTGGAATCAAGGACAGGTAGCCTGGGAGGAATACCGAAAAATTGAGCAGCCAGGAATCAGGTTAGGAAAGCTAAAGCCCTGACAGAATGAAGTATAGCTAGGGATGTCAAAGGCAACAAAAATGCTTCTTAAGGTGTGTCAGTGATTAAAGAAAAACTAGGAAAAATGGGTGCCCTTTCTGGGACCACAAGGCCGTGGTACGTGATGAGATGCATCTGCAGCTCCTAGGGGAACTGGCAGATGAAATGACTAAGCCATTATCCATCCTACTTGAGAACTTGTGGCTGTCAGGTGAAGTTCCCACTAACTGGAAGAGGAGAAACGTAACTCCCATTTTTAAAAAGGGAAAAAAGGAAGACATGGGGAACTGGAGGCCAGTTGGTCTCACCTCAGTGGCCAGCAAAGTCATGGAGCAGAATCTCTTGGAAACAATGCTAAGCTTTAGATTAGCTATTAGGAAGCCATTCTTTCCTATGAGAGTAGTGAGGCACTGGAACAGATTGTCCAGAGAAGCTGTGTATGCCTCACCCCTGGAAGATTTCAAGGCTAGGTCTGATGGGGCTTTGAGCAAGTTGGTCTAGTGGAAGGTGTCCATGGCAGGGGTGTTGGAACTAGGTGATCTTCTGGATTCCTTGCAACTCAACCCATTCTATGGTTCTTGATTTTCTACTGATGAGGTATTTGGGGCCCGATTTCCAGGAATAGTGTGCTGACACATGCTGCTCCATTAGCCAGAAAGCTAATGGGAGATGGTGTTCTCACTTTTCGAAAAAATAGGGCTCAGTTTTTGAAATTGAATAACTGAATGTCAAAGGCAGTTTATTTTGTCTGGGAAAAAAAGTCAGTAGGGTTTCTGCTGAAGCACGCATGTGGTTTCACCCAGTTACAGGATCAGTAATTTTGTGAAGTGACTTCAACAATCAGTTTCCGTTTCAATTTGAGTTTGTAAAATAAATAAAATTCTCCAAACCACCTTCTTTTATAGTTTCTAGGACAGCTGGAAATTTCAAAAATATTCAATACTCAGCTATATGTACTCTGTGTGCAATAGCTTCTCCTAGGTAAATACTGTGGCAAAATGACTCTAGGTCTGATTTCCAACAGTTTAATGATCTGTGCCAAACACAGAAATTTTATTTTATTTAGATGTTCTCATCAGGAACAATCTGACATTTTAAAAACTGAAAATACACAAAAAATTGAAGAAAAGTAAATCAGTGGCATAAACTATTCAGTGCCAATAATTATTTCAGAGCATGTTCTTGTTCCCTATTTCTGAGAGTTTAAAGGGGCACTTATATTCTTTAGATAGAAATAATACCCTACAAACTAAAAGTAAATGTACTCAACAGCCAAGCTACAAGTTAAAATAATCATTACTCTATGGCCCATCCAATGTGCATTTAGTGATTCTGCTTTAAAAAACAAGTTACAGATAGTATTGTTCTTCAAGGCCCATTTCAGAAAAAATTTCTTTTTGTGGTTTTCAAAAAAAAACCCTGTTATGTCAAAGCCATTGTAATGATGTGTATGCATAAAGTTAAGCATACTTACTTCTAAATCCTTAGCTGAACAAGCCATTCAGGGCATTTCATTGTTCTTCAGGCCAAAGCACAAATATTTTACAAATGGGGAAAACAAAATGAAATACTTGCTTGAGGCTAAGGAACCAGTTGCCAGCAGGTTTGGAAGGGACTAAATTCCCTGACTAGCTTCCTGACAGATGGAGCACAATTTGAGAGCCATTTACTTATTCAGATATAGGTGTAAGAAACTTTATGATGGTTATGTTTTATGGTTTCTTTATGCTCTGTAAATGCTCTGTCTAAAAAATAGAATTTTTTAAATAGCAAATTAACTATTACATGACAATCTATTATAATAAAAATAAATAAAGAATTATGTATACTTTCTTGTTCTTTTCTTACAGTGTTGTCATGAAAATGTTTACAGCCTTAGCAATATTTTTCATTTTTCCTAGTAACATTAAAGCTGTAATTTAATTTTAGTGTGTGGTATGCAATTGCTTGCTGGTTTATCATCAAGTTTAAGTGGTATATTCCTGGAGCATGAAGGACAATTTTTCCCAGGAAAATTAGATTCCTGATTTTAAAGGGCAAAAACAGTTGCTGAACTATTGTTTTACTATTTTTTTTTTAATTTTTGTTTTAATAATTTATTAAGTATGTAGTGTAACCTTCTCACACATTAGTCTCTGCCTGAAAAAAAAATAAATTAAAAATAATTCCTCTGTTTGTTGTTGGACTTTTGTTAAAGGAAAATTTATGTGTGACTTTTTGATAACAATTGGAGTATAGAAACAATTCCTCCCAGAGAATGGAATGAACTTTCAAATTTTAAGTAATAATGGTATAAATTAAAGTTATTTATTTCATGTATTTCTGCTGCATTTCCCCCACAAAGTTTGTAAGCAACAGATTAAAAACAAACAAATGATGAAACTACAAACAGAATGTGGTTTTTGCATGATGAATGTTAGTCCTATGGGACTGTATTCGAAGAAAACTGGGAATGCAAACCGTTTGCATGGAATCAGTTCTGATTAGCTGTGCACTGGCAGAAATCCATGAGGCCAAACCACTCAGAAAGACCCAGGAGCTGTAAATATAAATAGTTGAATGCTGGGAGAATATTCAGGGAAATTATTCACTTCTGGCCACTACGGGAGACAGGTGGATCGTTTACTTCATTGTTTCCAGTCCTATTATGATCATAAACTCTGTTTTGTACTACTGCGCTAATAGAAGGACAGGCTAGATGTGATGGCAAACCAGTGTCTTTGGGCTGCTGTGGCTGACCCCCAAGTGTTGTTTCCTGGAAGCAGGGGCCACCAGAGAGTGCTGCTCGTACTATAGAGCATCAGCCTTGTGTGGCTGTAGGAAGTGGCAGAAGACTCAGAACTAGTGAAGCAATTATGTGTCCAGTGCACAGAGAAGCACTAACGAGAGCCTCACAGGTATTTCCAGAGGAGAATGTACACTTTCTACTCATAAACATCAAAGGATCTGTAGGGTTGCTGATTAGGAACTGCAGCTTCTTTTACTTAAAGAAGGCATGGTTAATTAATGATTTTGCGTTCTGATTAGAAAATTAACATTGCTAATGCTGTTATTAGATAACTGAATTTTGGTATTATAAAAGCCTTTTGAAATGCAATTTGACAGAGCATATATCAGATTAAATTGGATTGATTATGGGAGTTTTGAAGTTGTTGATTTCTTTGAGAGCTCTGTTAACGAAGCATTATATTGTAACAGAACCCATTAATAGCACTGTTCTACTTAGCTAACGGCCCATTACCCTCAATAGGTAATAAAGTACATACTCGAGACACCATAGCAAGCTGGGTAGGACAGAGTTATTCCATTGTGTCCACTATAGATCTTCGGGTACAGTTCTGATTTTGTGGTGCTGGGGGGTTCTATTTTTACTGTCAACTTGAGTTGATAACACTTAGTCACACAGACCCCTGTCATGAAGCGAGACCATAGTTTGGCATTGCCTATTAGCATCAGCAGACTGTTGTTATAATACCACATGGCAGGATGGAGCAGTGGCAGTGTTCAGTCTATCACAGGAACTAGTGATAAGAATTGACACACTGAGATATGGACTGTGATCCTCCCAAAATGTCAGTAGTTACCTGCATATTCTCACCTCCCCAAACCTTTTGGTTTGCACTTTATTTAGGCCAAGGCAATTTTTACAAACTTGATGACATGCTAGATTTTTAAGTGGACAAGATAGTATTACAGGTTTCACACTCCCAGGTGGGGTTAAGAGTCTTATGTCCCAAAAAGAGTGAAGTGATAAATTTATCTAGTATCTCTATGTAAAACAGACCTTCCTAAGAAGCATAAGAATACATAAAAACATTAGTGCACATTTAGGGGCTTCTTTAAATTACTAATGTAGAGTAATTCAGCTCATTACTGTATTTTTTTCTTTTTGCTTGGATGTCTGGCACAGTCCTTTTTGTCCCAAGACAAACTTTGGTTAATGATTGAATTCAGTGACCTAACCTAAAGGATTGTGTGATTTCTATGATTTTATGTAGTTTTGCTGAGTTTCTTTTGGATGAAGTATTTTTCTCCATAGAGGCCAAAGCAACTTTGTTGTACTCTGGGGTACCATGCAAGAAATGAAAAATATGCATTAAATATTAAAGTAAGGAAGTCAACCTCAAAACTAGTGTGACCTAGAGGCTCTTTTCAGTTCTTTTACAAAATTCCCTGCATTGGATGTTGGCCAAAACCTTATCATCCTATATATTCAAAACTTTGCAGAGAAAAAGCCTTGGTGTCTCATTTCTGAATGTTAGTGCCGCATCTGTGGAGTTCTTTGCTACTTCTCCATATGTTACTGTAATGGTTCCACTGAAGGCAATGGGCAACTCAAGAATATAATCGAAAGTCCTGTGGTGCATACATACAACAGAGTCATTTTTAATTGTCTTAGTTTCTTGATAGTAGTGATGATGCAGGAAAAGATATTTGTCCAGTTGGCAGCTTAAAACTGCACTTTTTCAGGTCAGGAATATGTGAGGTCAAAAATAAAATCCATGGTGCTATCTGTTGTTACTTTTGCAGTAGAATTGCCCTTGTAGATATTTCCAAGTTCACAGTTGCATGCTGAGGTTGTCTAGCAGCCCTGAAAAAGAAGCAGCCTGCAAAGGGAACAACTAATAGGGGAAATACATTCTGTAGCAGTTCTGTTGCCATCCCAGCCTACATGGTCTGCTTCTTTATGCTTAGGAGATAAAGCAAAACTTTCGCTTTATTCTGTGAGGAGGTTTTTGGGGGTGGCAGAAAGATTGGGGATGTGAGAAATAATGTACTTTCTGGAAGTTTCTATTAAATTACATGCCCCAAGTATCCCTGCGTGATCTTGACTGTAAGAGGTGAAATCTGGGCTCAGTGGAGGTTAATACATCCAAGAGTAATAACCCAAGAATACCTAAATGCACCTGTCAAAGACTGATAAGAGCCTAGGTCTGTCAGCTGCATTTCTGTAGTTCCGGAATTGTGTCAGCCCAATTTCCTCTCTATTTTATTACTTTCCAGTAACACAGAATTCTTAGGAGTGCGTGTAGCCTTGCAACCCCTGAAACATAATTCAAATTATTTGCAACCCGAACTGCACTCACAGTCTTGGAATACTAAAATTCTGCCTACATTGCAGGGTGGAGGCTGTAGCAAATTCTTTTTTTTTTTTTTTTTAAAGTGCCAACAAAACAAAAAAAGCAAGACATGACACTGCTGGCCCTTGATGTAAGACTTCTCTTTTTTAGGCTGAATTTTTTTAAAAATGTAAATTGCTTTACACAAATGTAATTAGACTGAGTTCATTGGCATTCACCTGAATTTACTTTGTCACTTAACTCTTTTATCAAATTTTCATTTTCAGTAGTTTGGGTTTCACTTTGCAAAGTATTCTCCATACTCAGAGTCGAAGACTTGTGAAACAAGTCGTAGAATCAAATGAAGTTTCAGTTTGATTTAGAGAAAGATATGTCAAAAATGAAATGAAATCAGGTTGCTCAGTCAGTAAGGCATTTGTTTTGCTGTAATTAAAAAAAAAAAAAAAGAAAAATTCATTATTTTGAGAAGGGGGAAGCAGAATAGGGTAATAAATAATGGCTAAAAGTAATGGGCCAGCAAATGCAGGAGACGGTGAAAAACAAATTGTGAGTGTAGTCTCTTTCAGTCAGAATAGTAAAAGATTACCAAAAGCAGGTGGAAAGGATTTACTACCATGAGTTAAACAGGAAGGTAAGAAAAGCAATTCCAGAGCACTGCAATGTGAGAATAGTTGTGCTATGACCTGCACCATTTCTACCAAAATGTAGACATTTCTGGAGCCAGTGTATTTATCCATGCCATGGTAACTCATTGCATCCGTTTATCTCCCCTTCATGACTTTGCCTAATCCCTTTCTGAATTTGTATATCCTCCTGGAATTCACAGCATCTTGGAGTGGGAAGGGGGATTGGGGACATGTCATATTCATGACCTACAGTGTCTTTCCTTCTTCAAGATATTAAATGAATGGGAAGGAGACAAATCAGCTACTGGCAGTTGCTTTTCCAGAATTTATGCAGAAAGCTGCATCAAGCCAACTAATTAAACCAGACAAAATGTTTCCTCCAAAATTGTGTTTAGCCAAACATGCAGATCTGCTGATACTGTTATATTTCATTAATCCATTTAGATTTTGCAAGTATGTTTGGCAGCACGCTCTGTCCCTGTCTCTCTTTTTCCATCTCCTTAGGAGTTATTATATTCAAATTAGATACATTTAAATATCAATTTCTAGGTTTAGTATTTGACCTTTTAGTTTTGAAATATACTTAGAATTCAATGTAAATCAATGCAATTCCAAAATTACTCAAGTCCAGAATGAGATTTTTTTTACTTTCAGATATGTTAATGACTGCTTCACTGTCCAAAAAAAGAAAAAAAAAAAGGTTGATTTAATTTTCAGAATTTCAAGCAAACTGAAAAATAAGTTATTCAGACAGTTTTCCTTCTGCTTCATCAGAGAAGTCACATGAAGTTTAATTTTATTTTAGAAGCCTCTGATGACAACATTTGTATGGTAGTACTCATTGGTGTACTCCAGTCTCGAAGCTAATAAAAAAACATGTATGCTGTCAGTACATGCCATGGAATATCTGAAGCAGTAGCAATACAAGACCAAGTCACGCTAAACTCCCAAAATAAACAGTTAACTCCTAGAAATTAGACTCTTTACACAGCTGTGAAGTTGCTACAGTATTCTCTGTGCCTTTAAGATTCTTGTGACTGCTAAGTCAATCAAAATCCAAATGGAACAACTAACTCTTGAGGACACTCTGGATTTGTCAGTCCTTTGAAGAGATGGTGTTTAATTAAAAAGATCAAAATGACAGAGTAGGATTGTCTGTAATATCTGTGATTTCTTTTCCTGAAACCACTGCACTAAAATTTTAAAAACTAGAAAGTGTTTGAAGACTTCATTTTGAAAACTGTACTTTTATGATAAGTCCAGAACAATTTTGAAGGATATTGCAATGTCTTGTATGAAAGATCAAAAAAAATTATTTAATAAGTGGGCACAATTTTTTTAATGATATGTTAGTGAAGCAAGATAACACAGCAAGCAGGGACAGAGCTGAGATGTAGAAGTCTAATCCTGTACTGCTACAGGTAGATGTGCTCTGCCAGAGTTACTAGAACTCTACTTACCTTAAGAAAGCATAAAAATCCGTTTGTTTTCTTTACTCTCAACTGTATATGCCACTTAATAGAGAACAAGAAATAATCTTTAAGACAATCAGTGTAACTAGATTTTCTCTATATGTTGTCTTCTCTGTATTTTATCACCCTCTTTCTAATTAGGAAGATACTCATTACAGGTGAGAAAATTGCTTGATATTGAGGACCTTTTGTTGGTGTATTTTGAAACAGCAGAAAGCAACTAGAATCACCACATACATTCATATTCAGTGCTAAATATCAACCTAATTAATGTTTAACAGTAATTTATTTTGTAAAAGCCATTTGAAAAAAAAAAGGCAAAACTTTTTGATGCAAGCCAAAATAGATGGGGAGAGGATTTCTGCTGATGGTACAAAGCCAGGGCTCAGTCTTAGCTTCTAAAAGTGATATTAGTCTTATAAGAAAATCTATTAAGATGTGTATTTTTTTTCTTCATTTTTGCCCTCTTTTTTTCTTCAACAAAACTAGCACAAGTCCCTTAATGGAATTTTAGTTTTCAGAATTACATGTGTTAGTTTGTGAAATAAAGGCATTGGATGACTATTGTGGACTACAAATACAGCACAATAGACCACAGGCATCTTTTCCTCATTTATGTGTAAGACATTTCATAAGAAAAATAAGGTGTTTTGTTTTGTTTTTTTTTCCAGTTGGAGCTGGGCTTCTGGTTGTGCAGACAATGAACGAGACTGATTTTACATCAATATTCTTAGTAAAATTAGGCAGATGTATCAGTAATCTTGCTCCAGTCTGTGTCCTGACAAGCAGTGCATGAGTAATGAAGAGGTCTTTCCAATGTGACCCTACTGCAGAGCACTAATGAACAGGGATGTGCATTATTAGTTGATAGTACATACCAGAATTAGAACAAAGAAATGCAATTTAGGGTGCTGCTTACATATCTAATGTTCTAGCAACTGTACTTTAGGGAACAGCAAAGAAATGGGACTTCTGTGCTGCACCTGGGTAACTACTGGGTTTTTTTCTTTTTAAGGAATAAATCCTTTTTCAAGAAAAATATAGGAAGCTTCAAGAAATTACTCTCCCCAGCTTTGCAGTCAAAAAAGCAGACTATTTGACATGTAAAAATGTTTCCATTTATGGATGAACGGAAAAATGCTTAAAAAAATGAACAGACATGTTCAGTTACAGGTGATGAACACTTTACTTAAAAATGCAAATACATTTTTTTTAGGTTTTGCCATCCAGAATTAACAGTTGAATAAATCAACTGTTTTCTGACTTCTTCTCCAACATGCTAGCAGACCTTATATTTTGCTTCCTTTTTTGTAATTATGACAAAATCCATTTGTGTCTACTTTAGACTGCACAATAACCCTTCTTGTGGTTTGAAATTGCAATCCGTTCAATAGCAAGAGAGAAAAGAAGATACTAGGTGATAAAATTTTATCTCAGGAACACTGCAATGGTCATTCCAGTGAGACGATAGTCATGGGAAGTTGTGGAAAGTCCATGGATTCAAGTCACAAGAACACATTGCTCTTACTTGCCCACACTGACACGTGAGCGTTCAGGTCTTCATCGCTAAAACCCACAACACAGTCATGCACCTGGCAAAGGCAGATACTTGCTGCCCAACGCAGCCACAATCTTTTGTTGCAGTATAGTGGCTATATAGAGATGATTTTTCTGCTTCTTCAGACTTCCAGCTGTGTGAACAGAGGTTTTCACTAGATGCTCACTGGGAGAATGGGTGAGAAAGGAGAGGTGTGATGAGCTGCTTGTCGGAAGTGGTGTGTGACAAGAGGAGTAGCTGGTGGTCTGTTCACTCAAGGAGTCTTTTGTCGCTATTCAAAGACAGCTTCAAAGACATCTGAAGAGATTGCAAAATATTTCATAAGCCATGCTGCTGTGGAAAAAGTTTATCCCTCTCAACTTTAAAATTACAGATAGATGAGAATGATAACATGAGGGATGCTTTTTATTGTTACTGAATAATATATGTTTAGGATAAGGAACACCTAATTATTAACAGAGTGTGAAATCATCAATCAGTTTCAGTTGACCAGCTAATTCAAGGAAACATCTGGTCTGTGGTCTGCATGTCCCACAGATGACTGAGGAAGCCAAGAAAAAGTGCTTGGAAGATGAAGAGTCTGCCAAGTCTGGTACAGTCCAAAGTGATTTGTTTCATTGAAAGTGGTAGCAGCTTGGTCTACCAGAGTGCCTCAGAAGGGGTTGTGTTCAGATTACACAGTTCTGTGAGGAAGCTCAAGGCTTGCTCTTATTTGGAAGCAAAGCAAATGCCATTCTAATCCTCGCATCAAAAGTAGTCTTTCAAAATGTTTTTGCTTTCATTAAAGCTAAAAGGTAGCCCCTCATCTGTATTCTGAATCCTCTGAAATTGGGGAAATTATGGAGGAGGTAAGTAATTCTTTTTGTAGCTGTTCTTTTAATTTTGCTTGGTTTGGTTTCAATGAGAATTTGCTTAAGCATGTGTTATTATACTCCAGTGAGACTTCTACTCAGGGTTGTATTGAGGTCCTTTCCAAGAGATGGAAGAGGAAGGGATGGGAGGGGAAATCTCATGTGATTGCCTATATTTTTATGGCGTTTGATGTGATGGTTCAAGAGAAAACTTCCAGATATTTCTATGTTGTCTTGAGATTTTAGAGCAATTTTTTCATTTAAAGCACTACAGTGAAGAAAATGTACAATGTATAAAAAGCCATTTAGCCCAGAGAAACTGGATACTGTTCTTTACCAGTTTGGCAATGATTCTTCTAGGTAACACCCCTCTCCATAAGTTAGAGATCATCTGAATTCAAGTCCTGTGTGGTGCACCTTTATTTGCAAAAGTAATGTCATTTTAGCACTTCTACATTGAAGGATTTTGCAAAGCGAGTACATAAATTTTAGAGCAGGGAAAGGCAAGAGACTTAATTTTGTTTCTCTTCTTGTTTTGTGTTTATTTTGTAGATATTTTAAAATATTATTATTTTGTGTCTGTTTATTTTGCAGGGTCCTCTAGAAAAAACCCTCCTAATATATTGCAGAAAAATGCAATGTACATATGTGTACAGATGCGGGCATGCTTGTGTGTATGTTACACTTAAATTCCTTAGTTGTCAGTTCTGGTGCCAATTTGACACCTCTAGTAGAGTAACTGTAAAAACTTTGGGAAAATAAGGAGTCAAGGTTAATAAAGGCTGTGTGCATGTTGTGCTCCTTTTGTTTATGCTTACAAAGATTAACATGTTTATGGGAATGTTTACACTAACCAAACTAGCCAGTCATTAATTTTCTCTGCCTTAAACCATTTACTGGCTGCCGTGTAGGTGTGCTAGGACTGGTGTCAAGTGCTGTGGGACTGGTCACTGGGGGAAGTAATCCATGGTTTGAACCAAATGGAAAAATATAATAGAAGAAGGAAAGAAGTGTCCCCATTGCTCTGAACGGTGTCTTCCTTTCAGATACACAACCTTACCCCATGTGAAGGTATTCTCCACTTCAGAAGTGTGGATGGAGATTAAAGGATTATTCCTGAAGTCCCTGTCTCATAGAGCGGTCAGGACAAAGGAGCCTGTGGAAAGTGAAAGCCTTTGGCTGTATTTGTAGTAGCAAATTTTCACACTAGGAAGAGTCATATAGGCACTCCAGGATTGGCTTTGAGGTACGCAACATTTGGAATCTGTATGGGGCATCACAGGATGAAGCTACACTCCCCCCTGCACTTTCTGGACCATTAATCCTGACTGTCATTCAAGAAACATCGCCCTCACAGCAAAACAGACGGAGTGGTGCAATCCCACCACCTGTTTCATACATATACGCATACATACTTTTCCTTCCTTTAGATTTATCATGTTTAACCCAAGTACATCTGACATACTCCAGGACATGTCTGCTAGACACACAAGTTTGTTGCTGCTTTGAAAGCCCCTCACTTCTGGATGGTTGCTGCCTGGACCCCATAACATAACTGCTAAGAGCAGTGGAAGTTTTTCTCTCTGGAAAAGTTGGCTTTTGCAAGGAAAACTAATCGGATACCCTTAAGACTTTCTCAGTGGAAAATTTAGCATACCTGTCATTGGGACCCTGCCTTAATAAACACTCCTCTCTGTAGCAGCTGAGCAAGTTACCAGTCATGCCGTGTTTAACGGAAGTATTCATGAGCTTAAAGCAATTCAGGGTCATGAAATACATTTATAAAACCTAGGTTTTCACAGTAGAAAAATGATGCAAATATATTTTGCTTTCTAAACAATTTGTTTTGCTCTCTAAACAATTCCTTGTGTTCTAGTGTAACAGGCAACTTGTGTATTTTTGTTGTGTGATTGTGACAGTAATCTGGACAAGTGATTAATTAGCAAGCATTGCTTTAAAAGAGCAAGTAAAATATTAAATAAAACTAGTATCTTACAGTTTTTTTACTGACTGAGAAACATGAACAGTGTCTTTTAGACTGTTAAGGAAACTTTCCTGTCTGACCATTCAGGGGACACTCTGGCAGTCACACTCCCACCACCTGAGACTCTTGCTACCAGGACTAATGTCCCTCTGCAGCAAGGCTCACACAGCCAGACAAGGTTTCCTCACTGGCTGGATCCTAGGTTTCCCGCAGCATAGTCTCATACATCCGAATTCTTTAAGCAATTTAATCATGGTGCAGAACACAAAAGCAGCTCCAGCTGGATGCCTCTGAGGAGGGACCCTGAGCAAAGGACACCCTGGGCTTTTGTATTTTATACTCTTTCGGTATAAGTGTGTGATAATCTGGGGTCTTTCTGCTGAATCATTGGTGCCTGCTATGCCTCTGTCCTTTCTCTTGGCTGGTCCCAAAGGTCTCATTGCTGTGCAAAGGGTCAGCACCCATTCACAGCCTCTTGCCTGGGCTCCTGCCATTTCCCATCATGTAGGGCACAACCTGGAGCTCACATTGCAGCTGCACACTGAATGCATTCCTCAACTACACCGCTGAAGTTTGCATTTGCTCGCTGTTCATAAGTTAAAATCATCAGAGTGCTCTACTATCCCACATGCTGAGTTTCATGTAATTTACCATTATGCATCATGAATTTTGTAGAATGGGCATTATAAAGCTTTACCTGATGTTTTCCTAGAGTCACAGTGGTTGTACACTGTGGATTTGTCATGCCTGGCAAGTCAAATAATAGATTTTCATGTACTGGGACCAGTGCCCACCAGCACACTCCAAACTAAACCATGAGGGGCATACTTAATCATATTGATTAGACTGGTATAGTCAGAGATGTAGAGGAAGAAATTCAAGTAAAACTCACAGAAATGAAATGAACCAAAGAAGGACAGTGCTGAACTGCAAACAATAAATGCCCAGTAAATGCCTCTGCCAAGCTATCACCCTTTGCTTGCAGAAGAGGCAGCAGAAGGAGATACAGAGGAGCCACGTGTCCTCCTGTGCCCCTGCCAGCACAGCCCAGATTCATGCTGATGGACCCTGCGGGTGCAGTGGCTGTGGCTGCCGCAGGCTCCTAACACTGCACCAGAGTCAGTACTAAGAACGTCTGGAAATTCAGAGAACTGCTCAGTAACTCATATATGGTCTCTCTAGAAGGACGGTTGTCATACACTATTAAAGAGTGCATCTCTTTGTGCTTTATTGACTAAAAATTATAATTTAAACCTTTAAAATATACATCACAGTGTCTGTAGACTATAACATTAACAAGCTGGTACTATTCCAGGTTGACTGACAAGATAATATATATTTAAATAAAAAATGACAGTGGGGCTCCATCAGATTTCCCTGGGATTCAAGCAGCAATTAAACATTACTCAGTCTTCTTTGTACCACAAATTAATGAAGAGATAGAATAATCAGTAAGGAAGCTTACAGCCAGGAAATACCATTTATGTAAAGTGGTCATTAATAGGAAGTCAGTATTTACTGCACTGCAAATACATGGTTTTCCCTTTTGTAAAAAAAAATAAAAAATAATTAAACACGGGCCCATGTAATGCCATTTCTTTACAGTGATGACTACTGTAGCTGCAAACAGCTATCAAATAAATATACTGCCAAATGCTGTTAGTACTTGTTCTTGCCGTAGAAATTAGAAAAGCTTACATACAGCTCTTAAATGAGGCCAGTATAAGTAGCTCTGGGCAATAATTCAGACTGACCAGCTGTGTCATTTTTACAAGAGGACTGTGGCTAACAATAGCTTTCTAGTACCAGGAATAGTGAGCGCAGCTTGGGATGGAATGCTGGATGTGGAAATTCAGGTTATGGGTCATCTCAGTGCTGCTACCTCAGGCTCAGACCTTGTGGACTTTTGAAAAGAATCTGTTACTTCAAGATGTTGGGTTAGATTTGCAATACGAGGTAGAGATGTATGCAACAATGTTAGCCAGCAGAGCTGACAGTAAGGGTGGTGTTGCCACTGAATATAACAGCAGGAGTTCACTGCTGAAGAGAAGTCATACCTCAAAATTAAAATTGATTATGGACTTAAAAAGCATTAAATTGGATAAAGTGAATAAAATAATAGCTCAACTGACAGTATTTAAGAAAAAAAACAAATTTGCACATTTCTATCAATGTACTAGAACAGGGACAAAAATCACACTAACATAAAGTATAACAACATTTATTCGGTTCCAAGGTGGAACTGCCTGACAACTTGTTTCGCCAGTTCAGTGAAACACGCGTTTGACTTGACAAGGGATAATTGAAGTAAATCACTGTCTAAACTTAAATTCATTATAGTATCACAGTGATAAACTGTGCTTAAGGTTGCACTGTCAGATTCAGACTCATAAAATATTGTTATAGCAAAGTAATAATGCTGAAATGCCAATCATGTTTTTATTCAGGCAATGTTCAAAGTAATTAACAGACAGATTCATTAGCATTAATGTTATAACTAATAGTGAATGTTTTATGATTTCAAATGTCCTAGCACTTGCCTTAAATGGAAGTGACTTCTTTTTGAAGCTAAAATAAGCTCTTAACAACCTTGAGGTTTCCACTTGTCTGAACAGTGGAGTTCCTTCACTTAGAATGATGGATGTGAACTTATTTTTACACATACAGGTAAGAGAGGGCATAATTCTTAGTCCTTATATTTACTATGCGTAGTATATTCTTGAATGAAGAAATATGGGCTCTGTCTTGCTTGAAGATTATTTGTATTAATACAACTATTGTTAAACCAGATGGAAGTCAAAATGTGATCTGTGAACTCAGGGTTATAATGATGGTTTTAGTGTTGCTGTTGGAGTAGGAAATGTATGCGTTTATCAAATTGAAGAAATGTGCATTTACATAATTAGCTTTGAGAGAGAGTTGTTAAAGTAGCATAATGCATATGTTTACATGTACCAATCATAGTAAGGAGGGTTTTTTTTGTGCTACAGGTTTCTAGAAAAGGGCAATACTTTCTGTGACATGAGACTTTTTCCAATAAACTTTTGGGAAAAAATGCCCCCCCCCCCCCCCAAGTATTTCTGTAGATTGTTTAAAAAAAATGAGCAAAATTAAAATCTTTAATTAAAACTGATGATTTTTACTTTGGATTAAGAAATTTTTATGCTTTTACTTCATCCTTTGAAGGCAGGAAATTTAAATTTGTATTCTAACCTGTTCTAAAATGCTACTTCAAAGAAAGAAGGGAAATTAAATGAATGTTTCTCCACTAAAAAAGGTAAAACTTTCTTCCAAAAATTTTGCAAAAATACCTTCCATTTCTACCCTGCTTTATTGTGTACGTTTCCTCATAGTGAGAAGCACAATAAGACAGCAGAGCTACACTCTTTAAAAAACAACTTTCTTGATATCAGGATGAATATTTTCTTGTGCCAAGGAAAGGTAATTGTATTTGCAATAAAACAAACAAACAAAAAAACACCAAACCATGTTTAGTGTGGAGAAACAAAGGCATTATCAGAGAAAATGCCTTTATGAGTTGTGTAAAAATCAAGTTTGTTAATGTTACTTTGCCTTTTGAAATGTCTATTATATTTGCTCTGTAAAGAGATGATCTGCCATACCTGGGCACACTACTCAACCATATGCCTAGGCTTTTCAGTGTCTTTTGTGCTCCTCCGTATTTTGAATAGATGTGATGTATTATTTAGTGTTAGGAAGCCATCATTATTTAGTTACAGAAACTATAGTTATAATATTAAAAATGGAATATTATCTCCTCAGAAGAATATATTATAAAAGCAACGCTAGGCTGCAGTTTTGGAGGAACGATACAAAACAGATGACCTTTGTGTCCGCTATTGATTTGATTTAATCTAATTAAAAGCCAAATGAAATGGTCTCTGATGAAATGCAGATGAGCAAGAACTCAATATTTTGGCTTTAGATATCTTTGTCAGCAATGGCTTGCATAGCAGTTAGGAGTGTTACGAAATCTTGTTAATACCTGACATGCTCCCAGGTTTCCTCCCAGGAACCGCTTATGACATAGTTTTGGGCACCAGCCCCAAGCCTTGCCAGGGTGGGCTGTCTGGCTGCAGTGTGAACCAGAAATGTATTTTCCCAGTTGAAGACCTAAAAGATCCTGATGTGCCGTCTTGGCTTGTCACCTCAAATACTCATCAGGCTGTACTGCTTTTCATTGCAGTACAGAGACATGAAGGGCAAGCTCCTGCCCTACTTTGTACAAAGTGGGTATAAAGCACTGTCAGAGCTGCATCAGTGCTGTGCAGCCCTTTCTAGTAGAATTTTGGGAGTTCTTTTGCCAAATGTGAGTGCCTGTAGGACGTGTGAGGCAGCGGTGTGTCGGAGACTGTGATGGGAGCTGGTACCTTTCTGTTTTGACAGGGAAAGCCTGAGCTGGTGCTGGTAGAGTTAAATTCATGTGGTTCAAATTGCTAGATAACAATTTCTAGGATGATTAGTTATCTTTATTGTAATAGTAGCTACATGCCATTAGCACTTTGTATGCAGTATGCAAGATTGTGTTGCGGAGGTTTTTTTGGCATGAGGGAACTGATGTTTGGGTTGTTTGGTTTTTTGTTGTTGTTTTTTTGGTTTTTTTTTTTGTCTTGATCCCTATAGATTCTTGGGAGCTAAAGAATTAATCCTTAAATATCAAACATGTGGTATTGAACTAGGACTACACTTTTTATACTGAGATTTCTTGGGTTTTTTATGCCACGTTTGCATGTCTGAGACTATATGTGGTAGTTCTTGGGTTGTCTTTGCATTGGAATTTTAGTAGCATGAGTACACGGTGTAAATCATCCTAAAAAGAATATATATAAAGAGGATATATGTCTGTATAATTTGGCTGCTATATGTATTTTTCTCTTTGGACACTAAGGTACTGAAACCATAGATTTATGACTTACTTGGAGGACTTAGGGCAGCAGTTTTCCATGTGCCCATTTGCCATCTATTTTAAGTGGACTTCTAGATCTTTTTATATCTGAATCAATGTATAAATACATGAATATTTTTCATGCATAGATTCTGTTCTGAAAGGATAACATTTTTCAGGCATTCAACTTTTCAGTCAAACTGAAGTGTAATGGTGTTGATTTAGTATAAAAATACTGAATATTGAGTATATAAAATAATGAATTTTGAATGGGAAATATAGCAGAAAAGTAGATAGCTGAGAGCTGCTTATGTGAGCCATCAGCAGAGGTTTAGACTGCGAGGTGTCATATCAGGAATGTGTCACACTCTGATTTTCTAGTTCAGTTGTTCACTACCAGAAGTCCATCTTACTGAAGCATTTCATTTCAACAAGTCACGGATTGTGGTCGCTGTGCATTACTGTGTACTGTATATTACTGTTGTCGGTGTTTATAATCTGAAGTTGGTAACATCTAAGACATGCTATACTTGGCACTACAGCAGCATAGGGAATCAGTCCCTCTCTAAGACATGAGATGATCAGTGGAGATATTAGGAGTCCACCCCTCCAAAAAAAAAAAAAAATCAAGCAGTGCTCACCCGGGCAGTCATTGGTAAGGTAGTGGTACCAAACTGTGCAATGCTTGTGCGTGTAACAGTCATACAGATATGAGAAAGTAAGGAAATAGATATTTTAGCCTAAATCTTCAATTACAGATGTCTAATATCAAGTACTTAAGTACTTGGGAGATGTGAGAATGTCTTACCATTCCTTGTAAGACTGAAATTAACTGGTGAAGATGCCAGAGGACAGGTCTCACAATCAAGCCTGACTTTATGAATTTGGAAGTATTGGCCTTTATATTCCCGTCATGTGTGTGTTCCTTCGTAGTTTCCATCCAGAAATTTCTTGTAAAGGTTGTTTATTTACTACATAATTATAATTCTAGCAATTTCCCATATTTCTGAGTGCAGTAGAAAGACAGAACGAGATTAATTAAATCACAGAGGAGAGACCTGTCTGTATCCACAAAGAGAAGTTAAAGAGCTCCATTTTGCTATATCTACATAACTGCAACATACTCTGTTATTCTCTTCCTATTTAAGGGCAAAACCCTGTCTTCTAGGAAATGTACTCGAGAGGGTTTTCTGATATATCTGGTGTAGTAGTGTTCAGGACTTGATGCTTACAAAAATGAAAACTTGAAGGCTGTTCATTTTTCTGAAGGATGCATTGGGAATTGTCCTTTAGCACCTATGGAGAAGGAAAATCAAGACAGACATAAGTATTCTTCAATATCAATTGCCTTCAATACTGTTAGAAAAGCTGCACCTTTCTAGTTTTCTCTGTGTCCCTTTCTGCCTCTCCACAGAGCTTTCTTTCATGTATTTATTAAATATTAATTATATGGTAATGTACTTTATTAAATTACAGGAAACATTCATGTGATTTTATGCTTTGAGCTTTGCAAAATCAGTAAAGAATTACGTTAAAACACTAGTACAGATGTAGTGTACTTATAGTCACTTCTGCCATGTAAATCTGTATTGAATTTGTCTCATTGGCATAAAACTGCTATAAAATTGACATTTTTACTAAAATGCCATAATAGACTCATAACAAAATGAAATCACTTGTTCTTTATGCCTTCTTACATAAGTAAGTCCCCTTTGGAGGGTGTAAAGTATCTTAGCAGTTGAAAGATAAATGTAAACAGTAATGTAAACAGTAAGTAATGTTTCAAGCTCAAGTATATGTTCACCGGTCTAACCTAGCTGCCTTATGGACCTCATGAGTACCTGCAGGGATTGCGAAGGGTGCTGTATGCCCATGTTGAATTAATGAAAGGCAAAAAGTGACAGAGTGATTCAATCTGCAGTAGTTGCTTTATCCTAGTTTTTTGTGATCAGCCTCCTGAAAAGGAGGTTTTGGCAAGTTGTCTTGATTGGAACTTCCTGAAAAGCAGCTGGAACACCTTATTTGCAAAGGAACTTTATGGTTTATCCATGCTGATGCTGACTGTGTGGTAGCATTGATCCAGAATCTCTTTAGGTGGTTTCTTATGCTGTGGCTGTGGTTTGTGCCAGCTGCAATTATTGTGTCTGTGTTGTTAGACCTAGAGGTGTTTCCTAGTTCTAAGGTCTGGCTGTGTATCCCACCTGTACCTCAAATCCATACTCCAACATAAACTTGTTTTTGAAATTGAATGCTTATTTTTTCTCGAATTTATTTAATTTCTAACCCTCATTGCAGATAGGATACAAGGCAGCAAGACAGATAAAACTCACTGAATAAATAGTGAGATACTGAATGGTGTAAACATGTTGAGAATTTTGCATATTCCTTAGCAAGTCTTTGCTAACAACAGCATATTGGAAGGTAAATCAGCTAGTAAGACTTGGGATTTAGTAGAGAACAAGAACAGACACTCTTCCAGAGTGCACTATACTTTTTCCATGACAGTGCCCTGAAATAATCTGAAGCTCCTGCCTTGTCTGGATTATGTGGTTCCTTGAATCATTCTCCACCCAGGAAAGTCCTTTCTTCTGTATCCCCTTGCTTGGCAGTTTGAAAATTTTGAGTTGTTTGCAAAGGTCCTTCGTTTCTTATATCTACCGTGTCTTCATGTCCTCCTCCAAGCTCTCCTATGCTCTTCACCTGCATGACCAGGTCTTCATCTTAAAGAGCACTTCATCTTAAAAAGCAGCACTTGTGGCATAAAGAGATTTTGGCAGATCCTCAGCCTTGCAAATTTGGCATCCTCTCACTTTTATGTCTGGAGAAGATATTTCTATGAAGGCAGCTGCAGGAATGTGCCCTACACTCAGATAGTTCGCAACATGTTTAGGAAAGAGCCCTTGGAGAATAAAAGAACTTACTGTTTTCATTTGTTATGGCACTATTACTGTTTTACCGGTTGTTAATTTAGAAGATACTTGCCATGAAACCTATGCTTATTTGAAGCATAAATGCATATTATTTGCTTTAACATTTACAATATCCCTTCTGTCATATATACAAGTTACTAAAAGTGTTAGTTCAGTTTTCATTACTTACTTTTTGTGCAGCTGCTGAACCAAAAGTTTTGTCATAATCCTGCATACACAAGTTTCTGACATAGGAGAGAACTAGTCACAGGTTAAAAAAAAATAAATAAATTCAGTGTCCATTTTGGACTTCATTAATTATAAACTCTTAAATCCTGAACATGGGCTTAAGCCCACTTCATGAGCTCAATTTTGTAGCCTTCTGTGAAGATATTTTCTCTTTTAGGTGGCTTTTTTTATTTTCTTATTTCTAGTGTGCACCATACACATAAGTAGGGAGCAATAGTTCTGCAACAGACAGAAATACTATCAAGTTGCCTTATATCCTGTATGTGGAATTAGTGAGTGTATGAGTTCATCTGATGTTTATTTTTCTCTCAGTTGTCATCAGATGGATCACCAAATTTATATAACACCACTCACTGCCTTATTTCTATTTTGTATTATCCACTGTGAAGTAAAAAGCAGTAAGTAAACAGCAGAACAGGTCAATACTCTGTGCTGATTTATGATCATATGCAATAAAGCAGTGAAATCAGAAGCAATTAAAGTATAGAAGAAAGAAGTGTAAATTTTATGTACACTAGGAAAGCTGAAATTGTGTTACTGGATTGGAGTAAATGTGCAGTGAAGCCCTTTCTCGTGAGAGGATTTTAGTATCTAATTAACAGCACTGTTTCTTGCTCTGATTTGAACTCCTAACCTGAACAATGTAGTCGGTGTGCTGCATATTTGCTTGAGGGAGCAAAGGGTGGTCTAGTCAGCAGTTCACCTGCATGACCTTTACATTTCCATGGAGGATTATGCAGGGTCTGTTTCCTCTCTTGCCTTCTATAAGGGGGGAGGTGTAGAGTATCTCCTGCTTAGAATGCACGCATTTAACTCCTGTTAATCCTTTTGGGAGTTACACTGTGGTATCAAAGTAAGTATATACTTTTAATCTCTAAAGCAGCCCTCTCAGAGGTAACTGGAATTTATAGGTCTTATCAATTTGCAGCAGTGCAGGTGAACAAAGAGTCTTTAAAATAAAGCAACTGCTGACTTAGCTTATGTAGAGGCTTGGGAGTAAAACTGAAAATTCAGCAGTGCTAGTCCCTCCTTAGCTATCAGCTGATTCAAAGTATTACCCTTTTCATGCTAATACTCAGAGGCTGGTGTAATGTAAAGAACTGGAGATATGGGTGTCTAAATAGCAGTAGATAGCTGGTGTTTGGAGACCCTTTAAAGGGTAGCTCCTCAGGTTATCCCTCCACAGTGGACTCAAAATACTAGGGTTTACTTTTCATCTGAAAGCTAACAAACCTGTTTGAGTAAATCCAGCGTTGCTCAGTAACTTGGAGACAGCTCAGGTAGATTTTCTTTGCTATGAAAAAGCAGTAGGAGCATCTGCACTTACCACTTTTATGTTTTGATTACTTGAGACAAGTAGGGTTCGATAGTCATCCTAACTCGAATAACAGCTGTCCAAATAGCTCACTGCCAATACATGTTGAATAACAGTATCATTGTGTACCATCAGATTTATGTAATATGCTATTGTAAGATCATAGACAATAGAAATGCAGGTTTGTTGTATGGTGCTGGGATGAGCACATTTGGAATCCAATTTGTGGGCCAGCCGCAATTAAATGAAAAATCTGTCAATCCACAAGTAATTATGTTACTCTTCCAATCCAGTCCAAATGGCTCAAATGTCTGTTTCATGTTTGCAAATATGTTGAAAAATGTAGCCTAGCAAACAGTTCAGCAATAAAGAGCAGTCAGAGATGCTGTTCCTGCGGATAATTTAAAATCAGCATACTTTCAGAAAATTAGGTGCTGGTGATATGATGAGTAATAGGAAAAAGCACAGTGCGATAAGAAGGCTGATGCATAGAAAATTTTATTTAATGCAGTTAATAAAAATGAGCAATGGTGTATTGAAAAGCTTAAAAACGTTGATGGGTGTTCTTGTATTCTGCTGTCAGTTTCTAATATCTGTCACTTGATTAGTAATCTCTATAAAATAATGGCCTTATATTTGTGTCACTTAATATTTTTTCTTTCTAGTTATCTAAAACTATTCTCTGTGTTATTCATACTCAGAGTGCTTTTAAAACCAGAAACTTGTTCTTATTTTTCACAAAATAGTTTTTTCTGGTACTATGCACATGTTACTTCCTGAAAGAAGGAAACTACATTCAACTTTGTATGACCATATTGCAGCCAACTTCTGAGTTTTAAAACGATAAGCAACGCTGAATGTTTTGGGTTTTTTTAAAGATGCAGAAATTGCTATCTTTCTGAGTCTTATTCTCATAACCCATTGCATGTCCCTTTTGAGTAAAATGTTCACCTACCTGCTAAGTGCCTATTTCACCAGGCAGAATGTAAGAAACAAGTATTGTGAACAGAATTCCATAAAGTAAATATTGCATGTACTTGTAGAAAAGGAGGCATTTCGAAATTGTAAATGCAATGAAAAAAATGCAAATAAAAAACCCTGTGCTTGCAGATCCTTATGGAGAAATTTCCTGGATCGTTAAATGCTTCTTTTCATTCATAGTATGGAAACATAGCAAGATGCACCTGGTATTTCAGATGAAATAAAATCACATTCAATTTTTTCAGCTTCCTGAAGTTTAACACATTCAATATCTGAATAACAGATTTTACAAGAAAAAGCTTTATGGGTTATTTCTAAAGGCTGATAACATGAGACAAAATAAGAGAACAATTGTTTTCATAAATCCAGGTAATGGGGGTGGGGGGCAAGTCTCTAAAATTCTTTATGAACCTGGGACATGTTTTGATTACTGTTCTATAGAGAGAAAATAGTTTTGCAAGAACCTATGATATCTGAAGTTAAATTACAAAGAAGATAACATTACACAAAATGAAGAAACATAATTTTGGAGTTTATGTTCAGACATCAAAGTCTAGGGATCTGCATTTCTGAGAAATGAAACAAAATCTGAACTATAAATCACCTGGTATTCATTACAGTTTACATGCACGTATGGAATTAGAAATGAATAGAACAGTAGAAAAACAACATAATTTACTGTCTTTTTTAAAGAATTGTCTGTAAGCATTTTGTGCCTTAACTGTAAGTTAAGTCACAGCTGTAAGTTGATATCATTCAAGGACAAGAAACTGCAAAGTGGATCCCAGTATGGATCAGAAGACTCTACTAGAACATTGCTTACTGGGATGTTTTGGCCTCGGATTGTTGTTAAGTGAATTCCCCGACAATGGCAGCTATTCTTTGCTGGAGCTGGCTGCTGATACCTTTAATACTGGTAAATCAACTCCATGTAACTCCATGTTACTGCTGTCGTACAACTGAGTGCGTGGGTGACTGCTGCCTTCCCTATTCCCCTGACCTTTTCCTTGTTTGATTGTGGAGTCAAGCATGTTAGATTGAAATGCCTTCACTGTTGATTTAAGATAAAAAAAAAAAAAAATTTTGCATTTGGGCACTGAGTTTAGGAAGCATTCGTGGGCTCCATTTAGTTTGCTTTGCTGTTGTCATGGTGAATTCCAACATGGAGGTGGAAAAATGGCCTGAGGTAATAACATTTACAGCTCTTCCAGCTGCCTGCAAAGTAAATATGTGCCTGTGACCTTAAATTCTAGGATGTAGGGTTTTTTTTTAATAAGTGTGGAATTTCTGTCCCTAAAATAAATGTAAATGTTAAAAACGGACCCTTTGAAATGTATTTTTATTTAAGTTGGTTTTATTTAAATCTATAAGATTATATTTTAATAGTTAACAGTATGGAATGTAACTGCATGTCATTGCTTTGAGAATATATATCTTGGTTCTTAGCTTTCCCCAAGCAGGCTCTAAGATCCTGTAATCCTCCCTGGGAAAAAAGTAGAGGCAGTCTTGTAAACATGTTAGTTTTCTTCATAAAACTGTCTTTGCAAAATAAATCTATGCAATTAGCCCTCTACCACTCTGTTTGGCGCTTACTCCTGCAAATATAATGTTTTACTTTTCAATGGGTCTAATTTAGATTACGTCTTCAGATCAGAGCTGTAATCTCTCTGTCTGCTTACATCTGTGACATTATTTAAAGATGTCATATTATTGACCAAAATCATAACACACCATTTTTTATCCAATAAGGTCTGGTGAAGCTATGTGATTACAAGGTGAATGGAATGGGGAGAAAAAAGTGTGTTGCTGGAGGGGTTAGAGGGTTTTTTCAGTCTTCGCATTTTCTGAGCTGCTAAGTGAGGGAACTGCAAATGAAAATGGAATTGTGTGTTGTGTCCAAGGCCTCCAGTTTCTTTTGCAATGCTTTAAAGAAGTATAAAGAAAATGGAACTTTTCCTAAGATCGGGGAGCCATGCTGAAAGGCTCTGTGAAGAACAGTCTACTGCTACCCAAGTACCAAGACAGTAGGGGACTCTTCCAGCAGACCCAGATTTCCTTTAGGTGCACTTATGTTGCTACTTTAGGCACATGAATTGACCTGAGAATGGACATAGCTAACAAGATGACTTGTGGCAATGTCCATTGCGATCTGGGGTTGCATCTGTCATTCCACATTGCACTGCCTTATCGCTTTGCAGCTCAAAAAAGTCTCTTCTTGCTGTTCAGAATAATCCTTCCTTTAGGTGATGTTTCTGTCTTAATCTAGCTCTTTTTATATGACTTCACTCTTCTTAAGCCATCAAATACATTCCTTCAGCACTGGAAGAAGACCTGCAAATGTATTTGTCATTGGCCTCAATTCAGACTGTGGGAATGTGGCAGGCTGGCTGCTGCAGAACTGTCCCAGCAGTTAAATCTATATCTGTCAAAGCTCATACTTTATTTCTCTATACATTTTTCACATCTCCAAAACTGGAAGCTGGGTCTTAGAATTATATAAGTCTGTGATCACAATTTTGTACTTTGGACCTGGAAGCTTAGGAGAATTCTGGACTATTCAAGGCTTTTCTTGCCCAAGTTGTATGCAAGTTTTAGCCTATATGGGTAGGTGTGTGTCCTATCTATAACATTCACATGTTGAAATAAGTTCTAGTTAATGATTACTGAGTAGCACATTTATGTACAGAACTTAGTGTACAGTCAGGAATAAATAGGTTTTAGCTTTACTCATGCATATATGTGAGTGAGCTGATACTTTATCACATGATATATGAATAAAGTCAACTTAAATCACTGATAGAAGGTTATAAGGCAGGATGCAACACAGCTGCTGTAATTGTATTTGAATGTAAGACTCTCAGTATCCATAGAGTTTGCATGGAAAAGACAAAGGTTTGTTGGTTGCAGTGTGTGGGATTTTCTGGCAGGAGGTGTTCCTGAGGTTCTCTTCAAAGGTTTCCCGTAGTATCTCTGAGTGTGGAACTGGTCAGATATCCTATAAGCCAGTGTAGGTATACATAGCTCAAAGGGGAAAAAAGTTAATGGAAGTGCTTTAGGGTAATGCCAAAGGAAAGAGAATTAATTAAGGCGTGTAGCTTTGGGTGACTTACAAGCATTTAAATTTGTTCCTGAAAACTGCACTGAGCAGTTTTGGAATGTCTGTAATTTCATTGAGAAAACCATGAAGTGTCTCTGGACTCTTATGACTTGAAGTCGCATGGGAGGACTAGAGGGCAGTCAGACATGTTTGGTATGCATTTACAAGCTCAGTTTAAGTCTGATCTTAAAATAAAGTTGTAGCTAGGTGCACTTAGCCATACATCAGTACCTCTGTGGGTTGTAAATGGAATGCAGAGATGTGTCATTTAATAAAATTATTTTTTCTTTAAACCCTTCCTGGGAAAAGCATTGTATTTGAATAATCTACTGACATTTTATTCTTGCTTTCCCCCAGTCAGCAAATTGTGAAAGGGAAGGAGGAGGAGGCTTCCTTTTTACTTGTCCCTAATAAAACTGAAGCATTAGCCAATATAATGTATTATTTTGTAATTGTAACTGATGAGCACATACAAGAAGGGTTTTTTTTTTCCCCTGCTATTTTTTGTAACTGCTTTGCCTTTCACTTCTTTTTGTAACTCGGTAGTTATGAAACAAGTATTATTGATGATGGCTTTAAAGCAGGAATGTGTAGTAGTTATTTAGCATCTCTTGCTTTTTTCTTTAAGATGCCTTAAGCTACTGGAAAAATTATTTACTGTGTCACAAAATTTCCTGCCTTATTAGTTAAAGGAAAATATTTCCCTACAGATATTTTCATATGTAATGCTATTTCCCATATTTCACAAGCTGTTTGCAGTTTAAACTTAATCATATTTGCCTTTCCGTCACTGAGGCTCTTTAGAATTACCTTAGAGATCTAGATAATATTTGGATATTTATAGCATAATTAGATTTGACGTATCATACTTTGTTTATCTCAGTTAATGCCTAAAGGCTTGATTCTGATCTGAGAACTGCAGAAGCATAGCACAAAATTTGGAATAAACTCTGTATTGGAAATGCTAATAGCAGCCTCTGTCCAAAATAGTTACTCTGCTCTCCTTCTGTCTCCTAAAATGCATTAGATTGGAAAGATATATTTGTATTTTTTTCTAGAATGAGGTAATGGCAGGAAGTAGAGCCAGTCTGCAGAATTTCAGTCTTTTGCCTGGTGCTCTCCATAGATATTATTGTATAGGTAACGTATGAATACATTTTATTTGCTCAGATAAATATGGTTTTGACCTTCAAATATACTCTCCTACAAAGAGACCTGATCACCCATGGTTTTTAGTAAAGCAGAGGTCCAGATATAAAATTCAGCATTCCTGGAAAGTCAGTCTGGACTGGTGATGGTCCCCAGACAATTTTATTCTCATGCATCAATGAATTAATTGCCACCCAGAATTTGTAGTATAACATCAGTAAATGAAAAATATTTTTGGTTATCTTTCTTCACGCACATTCTCTGAGAATAACTCTAGGCTTCTGACTGCCATGAGTTCACATCTTTCTTTGCTTTGAAAGACCATTCTATGGGTATACCACACTAGAGATACTCCCCATAGCACTACAGCTAGTGCTGTACTGCTAGAAAGAGTTGCAATATTGTTGGCTGGTGATGCATCAGTTCTTACTGCAATGCATTTGAGTTTGGAACGCACTGAGTTACAATACAGAAATTTATGTGTTTCCTTGTCTTGCATATGCTGGCAAAACTCACCTTCCCCCAGACAAATTTTCATCAAGAGATGTGGTAAAATGCTAATAGCTGTAACTCACCTGGTTTATTATGTCGATCTTGAAGTCTGATGGTATTTGAAAGCAGGAACACTTTGCTGGCTTGCAGTGGTTGTCCCACATTGACTTGAAGTCAGGGAGAACCTTCCTGTGTTCAGCTCTGAGAGCAGAGTATACAACAGGAAACTTTTGGTGTAGATAAGTTAATGCGTGCACTGCTTTTGGTTGAAACCTTCAAATATAGGTGCCAGAAAACTAGAGCTGGTAGTCCAGATCAGAGCTGGGCCACTTTATACTCTAGCCAGACTTTGCTCATCCCTAATTTAAGTGTTGGATAATGCAACCCATTGATTCCAGTTGTTAGGGAATCTTTCAGCTTAATAATTGTCTTTTTGTGTAATTTTTACTCTGATCAGAGTAATTTAAATTCAATGGCCATAGTCATGCTTTCTGACTGCTATTCCTTTTGTGAAAGGAGCCCTTTTAAGAACATGTAAGACTCTCAAAATGTATAGCAGTCTCTTTGAAGACATGTAATGCATTTGTGGATCTCCTTAGTGAGGTAAAGTAGGGTAGAGGTATTTTTGAATTAACTGTTTTACCAGATTGAAAACATGAGATTTTGTTTTAAAGGTTATTTATAATGTTATGTTTTTATGGAAAAACAATATGCTAAATAAAATTTTCTGACATGCAATACAGGTTTGGGCTACACTTAAAAAGAGCAATGCACATAAAATGCTCTACAATTGTCATAAAAACATAGGCAGAGAGACTGATTTTTCTGGCTTAACCTTTAGATGAAGAATGTGGTTTAGTATTCATAAGGCAGAGGGTAATGTCTTGCTTTTTGAGTTCAGGCTCATTGTTGAAAAAAAATGGTTACTGCTGAAAATTTCTGTTTCTATAGAATTTAATTTCTTGTTGGACTGTTTGTGTCATTTTGGAGAAATATGACTTTATTAAAGAAAAGACAAATGAATATCCTCTAGTCGTTAGTCAGAGGTTCTGTATACACTAATTAGTGCTATGTTATTTCTCAGATACTCAAATTATAGTGTACAAATAAATTCTAATTGCTAATGATTTATACAAAAGTTATCAATTTCATTATTACAGAATGTTGATACTGTGGAAAATTATTAGTGCAGTAAGTATTTTAGACAAGAGTAGGGCAATAATTATCACTACTGTTAGTATTCCAGAATTATCCAAAATTTACTAAGTGCTTTAGAAATGCAGAGGACAGCATAGCCTGCATCTAAAAAAAATGAATAAAGCAGCAAGAACAGATGTAATATGCAGAGAGTCAGATTGATGCTAGGCAAATGTCTCATTATTTACAGGTTTTCTCCTGTCTGAGTCTAAATTTAACACATTTGTGGTATTTAAGCCATTGCTGTCTGCACTGATCCATCTAAGTCAGGAGTGACCAGCCCGTGGCTCTTGAGTAGCTGACATGCAGCCCCCTGCCAGGGCTGTTTGCAGAATCAGGATGAGGCTGCCCATCACAGGCATCACTGGATAAATAAACCCTGCAGCCATAAAAGCTAGAGGATGCTTCCGAGGCCAGACAGGCACTCCAGGGCCATGCTCACACCCAGCCCCGGCTAGTCTGGGTTGGGAAATACTCTCATGTCGCCCTTTGTGTATGAAATGCTTGAGAGCTTTGCACTTGCTTCCCTGCTCCATTGCCTGCTAGCCCCGTTCAGGGATGTTGTGTCTTTTACTTTCACTCCCATGAAGCTCTGAATACTCAACATACAGTAGCATCAGGATGTTGGGTTGCCTCTAGCCTTTTTCCTCCAACAGTTCTGGCTAGGTGAGTGTGGGCTTTTTGCTTGTGGCCCCTACAATGGAGATCTGAGAGCTGCCATAGGGAAGACGCATGGCTTAAAGAGACACCTGGCAGGGAATGGGAAGCTTTACCAAACCTTTGAGAGCAGGTGATCCCATTGGAGTTGAACCATGGGGGGAAGTGATGGCCTAACTGTGAGAAATGTAACAAATGAGGTGGGAATAGCGTCTTCATGACAATTTGCTTTCAGTTTGCTGCAGCTGGAGATCTCAGAAGTAAGGCTGGTGAGAGCTCAGAGGTGAGGCTGGGATGAGAAGCAGCAAGGGAGGCCCTGTCAGAGATGGCTCTTGCATGGAACAGCAAGTAACAAGCCTGATTTCTGTCAGGCTGGTGTGTAGGCATCTCTGTGAATTGAGCTGGTGAAGGTGCAGTAGGAGAACAAAGAAAAGAAAACATATGCAGGAAAAGTTGTGTAAGTATTAGACACGATTTGTGGGGGAGATGTAGGCAAGAAAAAGGGGTAATAATTATGTTGAGCAATATCAGAACTGCATGGTGAAGCCCTTCCTGGAGGAAAAACCAAAGTGCTCTGTTTTGCCATGGTCAGTTTGAGCAAATACTGTGAGGTTATGAATTAGGTTGATTTATAGAACTGAATAAATTGAGACAGGCCACCACTGAAGAAGCAGCTTTCCTGTGAGTCACCTATATAAGACTATTACCTAACAGTGTTTGAACATGCAAAATTGAATTAAAAAAAAAAAAAAAGGAAAAAAAAAAGAAAAAGGAGAGAGGAAGCTTCAAGAGAAAAGAATAAGAAAAAAACACGTGAGACTTGGGTGTTGTAGAAGAGAAGGAATCAGTAAACATGGGTAGACAACTGCATTTGACTGAGCTGAAAATACAGAGTAACTGTCCTCTCTGTTTTCCAGTTTCTCAGCTCATGGTAAATTAACATATGTCAATCAGCTTGAATTTATAACAGCTGAAAATCAGACCTTCAATACTGAAACAAGGTAGCATGCATAAAATGGGGAGAGAGACACAATAAATAACTTATTTGACCTTTATATATTATTTATAAAGGGCTATGCACGCAAAGCACTAAGCATCTTCCATTTTCAATAACCAGCCTGCAGCAGCTAGCCATAAAAGCATTGCTTCAGTCTTAGCATGGAAGGAAGCCAGGTTAATCAGGGGGTTTGCCTCAGGCAGTAGGATATAGTGTCTTCTGTTGCCTTATTGACATGAACCAGCTTTTTAGTGACACCCAAAAGAAGATTTTAAATAAATCAGTGCAAAAAATAAGTGTGCCTCTATGGAACTGGTGGCAAAATAAAGTAAGCAAAAAAACCCAAAAACCAACAGTGAAGCCCTCTACTATATATAGTTTAAGACTTTGTAAGATGAAAAAAACCCTCACAACCTTAAGACAGATAAACCTGAAAGTCTGATTTATGCAAGGGTGTTACCTGAGAATGGACCATCTTGGAAAATTTTTGTAAGTCAAACAATTTTCTATATAATGTACCACATTCACACGAATGAGCAAGAGCAAGTGGAAGCTGTTGCAGTTTTGCACTTCCTCACATGAAAAGGGTTTACAGTCACAGAATTTGGAGGATTCTCTACTGGGTTATTTATGCACAGGTTCCCCAAAGCTTAATGGACTGAGAGCTTCAGACTGTGCTTTGGATCAATCCCAGTGTCTGGTACCAGAAGCTGTGACTCTAGCATGTGTAATTTTAAATGCAGTTTTGGAAACAAGAAAGACTTTTATAGTGTTGCAGCCCATTCGTTCTCTGAAAGTACAACTCTTACATTACAAATATGCCTGCTTTCCTTTTTCAGATCTGATTTCAGATCTGAATTTTTGTAATAGTTAAAAAACAATCAAATAAAATAAAAAGGCAAAAAATGTTAGTTTTCAGTAATCCATAAAAATTTAATCAAACATTGAATAAATCAATTTAAATAAGGCAAATAAAATACTGTAGTTTACATCATGGGGGTGCTTAAACAAGATCTTAATGTGGTTTCTTCTGGCCTAAAAATCTGTCTGTTCATGGCGTTGTGGTAGGCTGGTTGATAGCAAAGTCTCTTGAATATTGACTGGATTAACAGTAGCTTATCTCATAGACAGACTGATGCAAATTTCTCCTAGTGGAAGAAGACAGTACTCAGCTATAGTCTGTGGCCTTGAGAGTGGCAGAGTTGCTCCTACTATAAGATTTGCTGATGCAGAAAATGATGTATATTGGGGATTACCTGAATTTCCTGTCAGAATTGTGTTTCTTGTACAAATGAATTAAAGGTGTGACTTTTTTCTTTTAAATCTTAACTTTTTTTCTTTTTATTCTTCATGAATTCTGCATCTACTGAAATAAATCAGTTTAACTGCCCTTAGAAATCAGTCTTTACAGTGCAGAGTTTTGATCTTCCAATGTATTTTGGAAGGTTGAACTTGATGATACTGGGGGTCTTGTCTAACCTTAGTGATTCTATGGTGTCCTGTTGGTGGTGTTCTTCCCCCATGTCACAAAAATCTTCAAGTGTTTACTTTGCAGTTCAGTGTGTCTGAGGCAGCAGAGCTTCTGCTTCTGAGGCAGTTCATCTACACATTGCAATGGCCAGGTACCTCCTTCATACTCATCTGAAGTCGTGCATTGCATTCATTCAGTCCTGTTTGAGTGTGCAATTTGTGCAAATCAAAGTAGCTTTTCTATTCTTCTGTTATTCAAGTGTGTGCAGACTCTGTCCTTTGGAAATGTTTTTTTCTGATTGCTTTGAGAAAGCAAATTTAAAATTATTTTTCCTCTGGAATTTTCTCTCTCCCTTCCCTTTGCTTCTCACCTTTGTATATTTGTCTTGTTTAGGTTTTTTTAAAATAATAAAAAATAATCTCCTAAAGAGTGTGGTTGGCTGACCTTGGCTAAGGGCCATCTTATCAGTTACTGTCATGGACAAAACAGACATGATTTTGGGAAAATTAAGTAGCTTTTGCCTCCTGAGTCCTCCCCCACTCCATCCTGGCCAGTGCAGCCACCACCTTGTCTTCAGGGCTCAGCCATGACCTGTGGTGAGGCCATCAGAGCCAGCTGGCACTGGGTGGGACTGGCTGTGCCCAGTTTGGGGCAGTCCTGGCCTCCACTCACTGTAGTCCCTGTAGCCCTCCCTGCCAATGCCTGGGTGCTGACATCCCATACAGGGACACAGTTCAGGGAAAACATCCAAAGAAATGTTTTTATTCCCAACCCCAGGTACATTTTCTCCATTCTGTTTTCCAGCACTTTTTGGCTAAAGCTTTTTCCTGTGTGTGTGTTTGTATGAAAGCTTACTATCTTGTTATATGTATAAATTTTTCAAATTATATTATTTAATTCCTAAGCTACTGCTGCTTCTTGTATAGGTTTCTCTCTCCCTGCTCCACTGGTTCTTCCTGCCATTTTTTCCCCTCCCACAATCAACTCTTGAATAGGGTTTATTGCTCCGTATTTATCAGAATTACTCTGCCTTTTGCTGGCCTGTTAGAGCTTCCCCATAGCTGTTGTGAAGTATAGGAGGGCCAGTCTGTATCAAGGCACCCATTTAGTTCTTCCTCTTCCCATGTGCTTTCAGCATGAACCTGGTTGATACCTGACTCCTTGCTTGTTGGAGCCTCTTTTACTCTTTTGGACATCATTGCCAGTTCCAGCTTTCTTCTTACTATGCTTGTCCATTGCCTTCAGGAGTAAACTTGCTTTTCACCTTGGGCTTCTTTTGTTGTTTTCCAAGGGCCAAGTTGCTTTCGTAAGCCTCAGTTGTTTGGTTCTACACTGGTATAGCCATACTACCTACTTCACATTTCACACTTCTTTTAGATGTGTATTAATATCTTAGAGCTTTTGCCATATATATATGTGTAACATTTATTATGTATATTTTGAAGACTACTATATATGATATGTTAGCATTTCCTCTTCTTAAATGTTAACCACCATTATAAGTGTTTTAACAGTGTAAAATGTCTTTCCCAGACTCTGTCACTATACTCTTGATTGAAAATTATGTGTATTTTTTTTCTGCATGAGCTGTCCTATATTATCCTATATTATGGTGATTTCAAACTTTTCCTCTTTCACAGACACATATGATTTAATTAGTGGAATCTTCTGTCGTTAGGATAACGTGAGATTGAAAATGAGAATATTTAGACTCTGAAGCTGAGTTTCTTGGAGGAGCTAGTTAAACATTCCTGATCTAAGGAAAGCTTAACAATATAAAAGATTCCACTGTATCTTTGCCAAGTCCATCTCTGGACAGGTTCTGAGCCAAACATTCACTGAGCTATGAACACCTGATTTTAGCTTAGTGAAATGTAGTCTTCTAGAAAAGTCTAAATATATGATCACTTCAGGTCTCTGTTTAAAAAGTTCAAAACCTGAGTCACCAAAGAGTGTTCCTTCATTGCTCCTTTTCCCCTCTACTCTAACTGCAGCTCTTGTAACCACCATGGTCAGGAGGCCAGGGGAAATGTTGTGTTCCATCATGGGAATTGTGGTCTGCTCAGAGAGCTCTGTTTCAAGTGAGAATGAAAAGTTGTCTGAAGAAAAAAATGACTCATGATGAACAGTTCTGAAACAAAAGTTTCTGATTCTGTTTAAAAAATATGAAATATTTTAATTTCATTTGAAGTGTAAATATTTGTTTAGACTTTACTGATGAAAGATGGGAGTCTTCATGTAGTTGTAAGTATATGGCAGAGCCTCCTGGTTAGGAGATGTTAGAAAAGGAAAGCTTTGTTGATCACACTGTACACGATGACATTACCGTTGTGCCTCTTTTACTGAAATTAGAGCCATTACTTCCCATTAGATACTTTTATTGTTTTGAAATTTTCTAGTCTTGTTTTTTGACATGTGGGAGCTTCTGAGATGAAGAGGCTAAAATTACAGAAAATAAGGTCAGTAGGTAATCATCCGTGCAACTAAAAAAGCTGCATATTTGTTACAAAATCCAACCCAGACAAACATCACAATTTCTCATAACTTTAATGTTAAATATACAGAAGAAAAATAATTATAGCAGATGATAATGTAAGTCTGTGTATATCTACATATATTCTATGTTTTGTCCCTATTATATGTCTGAAAAATGTGCATGATGTAGTACATGTAACTTAAATGTGGTAGCCTCAGAAAAAGATGGTTTTTTGATTGTCTATGTGGTGCAGTACAGCCAGGAGACAAATTGGCAGCATTTTGGTTAAGAGAGAGCCTTCTATCAGAGACCGCTTAAGACATATCTCACTAGCCGCTTGATTCCTGATTGCTCAGCATTTTGCAGAAGGTTGGAATTACACTAAAAGCAAAGTTATATGTTTTCTACAAATTATTCACTATTTTTTTGCTGCAAGGCTAGTGCAGAAAGCAATCTTGCAGTTTCTTAGTTTTTTGCAAAGGAGCTTTTAGGTGAAGCGAGGCTATAACCTCGCTTCACCCAGCCAGATGAGTGTAAAGCAAAACACTGTGCTTGGAGCTAAAGTGTCACAGCACTCAGTGTCAGGCAAAACGTAAGCATCAGGAGGAGTCTGAACTGCTGGTCTTTTTCTTGGTGATAGTCAGTTCATTTTTTTATTTCTAAGAAAAAACATCCCTATCCATCACACACCTTGTGTGAAGTGCTGGTGGAGTGTTATTCTTCACTGAAATACCTGAGTCACTGCAAAGAGCAGTTCCAGTGCTGGCACAATCAGTGGTGGAGCACTCTAGTGTAGTGCACAGGGGGTGCCCAAGCCAAGGCAACCCTAGGGGGAGTCGAGGGAGCTGCCAGGAGCCTACAGCTTCTGCAATGGGGATTGATGAGACTTGGTCTGAAGCAGGAGCAATGTTTCCCAATTCCACCCCCGATTCCCCCAAACATGTATAAAAGAAGGTCTTAGGGAGCACCAGTGACCAGCAGCACCACCAAGGTGGGAAAACCGGGTATGGCATGTCAGCAAGGGCGTGATGTGGCACTTGGCACAGGACATGCTGGAAGGGTGCTGAGGCCCGGCGAGCTTGTCCATGGAGCAGTAGTGTCCATCCAGAAGAAAGCCATGGCCTCTCTGAGCTCAGCACCCTCCATGACTGATGGAACTGCCCAGACAGAGCTCCAATCGGAACATGCTGCAACCTAGGTGTCAGCTGCAGGATGGACACTGCCCTTGTGCCGGTATCAGATAGCTACAGTGAGCACCCCTGTGGGAGATGCGTTCAGGTAGAGGAACTCTCCTGCTCAGCGCCAGAGCTCTAGTAGAAGGTGAGTTGGCTGAGGAGCATGAGACAGACTGCGGGAATCATACTCTGCCTTCCCTGAGACAGGTCCAACAGGCAGACAGGATGTATTGTGTGGAGAATTCTATATCCTCTGTACTTAGACAAACAGAGTGACTTAAGGGACAGAGAACAATTGCTATAAATTCCTGCCTGACACAGCTGCCACATTTCCTCTGTGACTGCCTCACCTGCCCAGATGCCCTGGCATCAAAAGTATGAGGCTCTGCAAGTGGAACTGAGCAATGACAAGGATAATGGTTCATCTAGCTTGGCGATGCCACCAAGTTTAAGTCATCCTACACCCTGCATCAAAACCACTTCCATAAAGAAAAAATATGTGTCATTGTGATACGAGACCAGCTCATGAAGAGAACAGAAGGCTCAATATGCAGACTGGACCCACTCCTTAGGGAAGCCTGCTGCCTCTCTGGAGCCCAGATTAAAGATGTGAAGAGATGAAGAGAAAGCCTCCTACCCTGAGTACGACCATCAGATTCTTATCCATTACTTATTTATCAGGTAGGCAGTGTTGAAGTCGCACCAAAAAGACCAAAGGCAATCAAGAGGCTTTAGAGTCTTGGGATGATGGGTCGACTGATGAGGAGCACAAATAGTGTTCTCTATCCATCCAGTTGCAGGGAATGATGAGGAAAGAAACAGGAAGAGATAACAGATGCTCTTAAATATGTGTGCATCTGTGTGGTATTCCTTAAATGCTAAATTGAAGTTTATTTCAAAGACTTGCATCTATTTTTTCACAGTGTTTCTATTGACTTCAGTGTGTAGATCACTTATAAAAGTGTGTCCTACATCTATGTAGCCTCCTAATTAATGAGATGAATCTGCTATGTCTGCATAGGAGCTAATTTCCACAAGGGTTCAGCTACAGCTCTGTTTTGCCGTTTACTTCCTTGAGGTATTATGAAGGTATGACCCTAAACAGAGAGTAGTGTGACAGGATGAAATATAACCTCTAGAGCAAGCCTTTTGCCCTATTCTCACATGTCTAGACCTATGCCTTAGGCTGTGTACAGTGTCAAATAATCAAATTGTGTTGTTTAAAATACTCATTGATATATGTTGTTTTATTTTCTGGTGCTGCAGGATGACTTCAGGCTAGATTTTGCCCTTGTGTGTGCAGAAGCAGTTTCCACTGACTTTGAAGCAAGGTGACTCCACACAGAAGTGGGATATTGTCCCTCAGCCTTTATGGCAATGCAATTATTTAATCAATTGGAACTGTGTTTTTGTGACACCTCATAGTGCACCTAATCCATAAAAAATGATCAGTTTGGATTTCTGGGTTTAGCAAGTGATTCGGAATAAAATATATTCCTCAGTGTGTTAATAACATTTTGTCACAGGCTCATCCATGCATAAATGGGTGTGACTTTACGTTTCTACAGTTGCCTTGCTCATGGTCCAAATGTTTATTGAGGTAGAACATCTTGATAATATGATTATCAAGTGCAAATGTGACGTACTTTTAAGTCTGTATTTTCAAAAGTATATCTACATTTGTGTTCATTGACATTACCATTGATAACCTAGGCTTTTAGTGTTTTGGAGTATGTTTTTTTTTTTCTGGTAACTATGCTGACTTTGATCATAGTAGTTAATTAATGCTTGCAATGGGCAATGAAAATTGTGACATCTTTCAGGTAATATCTAGAAGAGGGCCTCTTCCTGTCTTGGAAACAGTATTTCATTGTTTGCCAACGATATCCTAAGCTGTATGAACAGGAGCAGAGCCAATACATCAAGGAAAGTTATTACTCACCTTGAGCACCCGTCATCTGAGGAAAGGCTAGGGGAGCTGGTTTTATTCAGCCTGGAGCAGAGATGGCTTTGTGGAGGAGCTGACAGCAGCCCCTGGTGCCTATGGTCAATCATCTAGGAGATGGAACTGGGTTCATTGAAGTGAGGCACAGTGAGAAGATGAGAGATAGTGAAAATGAAGTGAATCAAGAGGGGCTCAGACTGAATATTTTTTAAAAAATGCCCCTATGGAGACAGTCAGGCAGTGGCACAGAATAAGCAGATATGTTGTTCAGTTTCTGTCCTTGGAGCTTTTCAACCTTGACCATGTGATACACTGAGCAGCATTGTCTGACCTCAGAGCTGACCTCCTGTGAGGAGGAGGTTGGTCCAGAGCCCTCCTGAGGTCTCTCCCAGTCTGAACTGTCTTGTGATCCTGTTCCTGCCCTCTGGACAGGTTACTTGAAATCTCTATTTGCTTTTTCTAAATTTTGATCTCAGGTAAACTCAAGGATAAACAGTACCATGGTAAGGAAACCCTGTGAGATTGTGCAGAGTTTGTCATCACTGAGATCAGGGCATTATGACAAGGAACATGATGCTGGAGGAGATTCCTTTGAGCCTCCAGTGCAGTCCTCTCTATCCTCACAGGCCACCAGCTGGCAGACTATCTCTCTTTTCTTCAGTGGACAGTAAAGGAAACAAGGAAACTAAGCATCTAGTTTTGTTGAACTATCTCTCGATTGTTGTGTATTCGTACGTAGAAGAAGAATTATCCAGAAAAGTGTGAATGAGAGGTAGATGATTCAGACACTGGAAATCAAGAAAATGCAAGGACTTATTTTTATTTTTTTTTCCTGTCTTCTCTGTGTGATTTCAGCAAGATGCAACTTAAATATACCAGAACCTGGAGGGAATTTAAGTGTCCCTACCTAGAATATATTTTATTTTAGGTAAAAGAGTAGTTGCTGCATCTCGTTCTTTTGTGAGTAGGTAAAATAGGCTAAAAAAGAGACTGTAAAGAAAGTCAGGTTTAAAAAAAAAACAAGTTTTTTATGCTTCTGTTTACTATTTCTTTTTCAAAGAAACTATTTCACTTCAAATCAAGTTGTGAAGAATATTTTGTATTTTAATTCTGTAGCTTTAGTAGCATCTGTGTTCCTTTGTGTACCCATAAACAAAATTAATTAGTCACGTGCAGGGTAGTTAGTAAGATTCTGCATAACTGTGTAGGAGAGAAAAATTCTTTGCTCTCTACATTGTTCCTGATCAGTTGAGTTTAGGTATATGTCAACACTACATCTAAAACTTTGATTGGTTGAAAAGTCATGATCAGCATGATTAGAGTTTTCTAGTGTTGAAGAAGTTGATTTTGGCCAGTAATTGCATATTTGTGTGATAAAATCACTGTGGTACCTGATTACTAGTGTGTTTTCTGTATGTTAGAAATGTAAAGATCATGAAACATTTTCAAGACAAATATAATGGGACTTTAGTAATAAAATACATGTAATGGTAGCTTTGAAATGCCAGAAATTAATAGGTGTTAATGACAGAGGCACTTTTATATGTTAGCATATATGCATTAAAAAATGTGTTGCAAGCTTTATTCAGGGAAAATTTCCAATTTTGTTAATTAAATTTTATCTGAAACAGAACACAGAGTAAGCAAGATAGTCTCAGACAGAAAGGAAGAATTGACTTTATAGCCACTGTTTTGAGTACATCTTGCTGGAATCAGTAAAACTGGAAAACTTTTCAGTTTTTTTAAATCTAATTTTGTAACTAAAAAGAAAAGATTGGACATAGTTTTCTCAAAAACTATCTGCAGTGGTTTGCTTTTCTCAAGCATGTTTGCAAGCAATACCAATCCATTATCCTAAGGCAGTAGGTTTGAGCCTGCAGGGCACTGTGGAGAAAAGTAACATGTGCAGAAGCATTTCTGCACTTTGCTGTTTGTGTGATTGGTTTGGTTGCACATTAACACAGTCACGTTTCGTCCACCGCTCTCTTCAGCCACTGTTAATGCTTTTTTCTCATTTTTCTCTTTTGTATATGGCAACAGACTGACTGGGAATTATGAATGAATATATACTAATTAAGACAATAAAGTAGTTTAAAGATGCACAAATGTTAATAGAATTTGAAATAAGAGGTAGCTTGAGGCCACTGCTGTAACTAACAGGCCATTTAAAAATTATTAGCATCAGGCCCAGTGGACCAGTAGTAAAGTACAGCTGCCTTTTTAGTAGAGTATCAGAGCTAGCGGCCCCTAGACCCTGAGCTTTATCCCAGTGATCACAGCTGTGAATTGTGCTGAACTAATTTTGCTTATTCCAGCAAATGCCAGCTTAGAAGCTACTAGCCTTACATAATGCCTAAGGTGATGTATACAATATTTTGTTATTCTTAAAGCAGTCTTTACAGCAAATTAATTTCAGTACATCAACAAAGACGTGTTCTTGCATTATTTATATCAAACCGTTAAATGTTTTATTAAATTTCAGTGGACTGTTTTGTAGGCTAAGGTTGATGTAAAAAAGAACCGGGAGTATGCTGCTCACTTCATTGATCAAACAGTTCAGTGAAGTGAAGGACCCTGCTTTGGTCAGCTTAAAGTCCAAAAATAAAATAAAAAAACATAGGTTTCAATTGAGAAGGGTACTGTTGGAACAGCAGAAGACGTTTACGTAACCTGACAGCTATTTTAAATCTCTTGTGATAACCATGATAAAGAAAAACATTTTGTAATGGCAAAGTCTGTTTGACAATCTGCCTCCTTTTCCCCCAGACCCTTCAGTTCATCCTCCTTTGGTCCATTCACAGAGATAACAGGGTGCCAGCCAAACAATCTCAGCTCCCTTCTTATCTGTCATTTCTAAAACTATCACCAGCACATTTCCCAGCTCTGTAGAAATCCCAATTATAGATAGTCCATTTCAAAATACCTTGTGGATGAAGCCCCATTCCTGCCAAAAATATGAGAGAACAAAATGAGAGGGCTTGTGCTCCTGTTTTAAATTAGTGAAATTGTGGAAATACTTAAGACAGTGCCTGAAGACTCAGCAGAGAGAAAGCAGGATTAGCTGCAAACTCAGGAAGAAATGAAGATAACTGAAAAACACATTTCTCTTTCTTCTTTCTGTTTATCAGTTTCCAACTACAGAAGTCATGATCTCTGCCTTCAGAAGGTGTTGTGGAACAAAGAAAACTCATTGCATGTAGAAAGATGTGAAGTGGTGCATAAAACTGAATATTGACAGCTGTTTTAGGCTTTGACCATCAATATCCTCTCACTTAAATGATCTGAATACATTTTAACATCTTTTTGTTATGCTTTACAGATGATTCTCATTTATAAGCTCACAACCTGACAATGTCATAGGTAGAGAAATGGAAACAGCGGTTTTGATTGTTGTGCCAAGTGCAAGACAGGAACCCAAATATCTGTATCACAGTGTGCCTAAAGGCAATACTGGGCAGATAGATTTTGAGAAGCAGTTTGATTTCTTTGGGTTTATGATTTTAAGTCAGTAGGTTGTACTACCATATCTTTGTGTCTTGGGAAATATGAAAGACAAGAGTGGAGGCAAGAAAGATTCTGGCATTACTGTAGTAAAGAATGTAATAATTGAATTTTATTGCATCAATTGATTTTAATGCAAGTCAACAAATTTACGCTTAGAGGAGAATACGAGGTATCTTAAGCAAATTCTGCCTATTGAAAGGTTGTGTTGTGTTTCAGAACGGCTACTTGAGTCAAGGGGAAACAGGTCATACCAAGCATTCAAAACCTTTATCTGTATTCTACAGTTTTCTTCCTATCTGGAAGCCTTTAAGAGCTTTGATCTTGGATAAAAACACAATTTCATTAAATGTTTTATAAAGAGTTAAAAAAGAGGTGTTCATTCATAACAAAATATACGACATAATTATTTCATGTGAAACCTTGTTTTGCATGTGGTAACTATGTTTTATGAGACAACATAAACATTTTCTTCTCATCAACTGCTAGGCTCTCAGACAGTAGCACATTCATTTCCATAAGTATCTCCTGCCCCAGCATTGAAATGAAGTAAACTCTCCTTGTTAAACGAAACATGGAGAAGTACGTAAGTAAGACAAATATGTGAGACACAGTTACAAAGTGGTGTACTTTATTTGGCTTATCTCCATATTTCTATTAAAGACATCTAAGCATACATCTGTCTTTTTTAAAGTAGATGCTTATGTGTTTAAAACAAACAGCTAAACAGTTTGCATTAGAATAGAATTTGTGATCCACAGAAACAAAAAACATGCCTACGTATTTTTACAAAGTATAGACAAATGTGTTTAGGCATGTGTTAAACTTCTTTTCTTAAGTCTAATTTAGCTGAAAAGGCTTATTTAAAAAGCACGCTCCATTTAAATAAAGTATTTGTCACTGTGTGCTGGTTTCAGCTGGTTTCACTGAAACCTGGCTTTCACGTCAAGAGGTTAGATCTTGAAGTCGTTAAACACAGGGCATAGCCAGGATGTATCTTGGACTTAGATCTGATGAGACTGGTCTTCCATTTCAGAAGGTGAATGGCTTTCACTGTAAATAACCTTGGTCAAAAGGTTCTTTTATATTTTATTTCGAGAAGGGTAATTCCTTTTTCTCGTTATTTTAATTATTATGTGGGACCTATGGCTATTTAGAAATGCCTTTTATACATAAAAGAAGTTGAAAGACTAGTTTTTCAGAGAAAGAAAAAACAGCTTGGTGGCAAAAAAAAAGAGAAGACAATGGAACATGCGTTTCCACTCATCCATGCCAAGTATTTGATTTTGAAACCACCCAACTGTACTGTTACTGATTCCCACTGGCATAATCATGAGAGGCTAAGAAGAAGATCTCGTAAAACGAATAGACAAGAAGCTGCAAGGCACACGGGAAAAGTAGGCTGAGGATAGGAGGCTAGCTTGAGGTTTCTAAAATTTTGGACTTCTGGAATTACAGACAGTACTTCCCTAATGTTGTTTTGATATGACATGTCTGTAGTAAGCAGAATCTACATCTGAAAAAATCCCTTAGTTATGATCACTTCATTATCTGGGAAAAATAGGCAAGCTCCAAGATGCTGAAAAGCTTCTGTGCAGTGAAATAGTCAAAACAACAAGGCAACATAGAGGAATAAGTACAAGTATGGAAAACACAATCTGTTTCAGTGTTCAGTAGGAGACATCTTAAGTAACCATTATTCTCAGATAGTCTGTAGTCACCCAGACAGGCTAAGACCCAAATTTCTGGGAAAAGCAGGGAGAAAAAAGTCTGTTTTGATGGTTTTGATTTTGTGCAGTTAAGAGTAACAATACCCATAATTTTTGAGGAAGGGATGAAGTATGAAGTACAGAATGATGAAAGAAATCTTAGCCAATCCTTGCTGAACAGGCCACTGATGGATAATAAGGGTATCTACACTCATCTTAGTCATTCTTCAACTTAGAGATTACTTCAACTATATGAGGAACTTAAGTGTTAGAATCTTTGGGTTTCAGATTAGAAAACTCAGAAAAGCCAAGTGACATGTCTGTTGGAAATTAAAATGGGAGTTAGAGTGAAAATGTACCAACTCTTTGGCTTTTACTTGTCTGTCCTTCCAGGTACCATTAGCCAGTTCATTAGATCAAGGCTAGGAAAAGCAGTAAAAGCAGTAAGATGGTACTCCAATTTATGGAGTAATTCTAGGCTGTCAGAAGCACCTAAGTGTTCTGGCAAAACCATCATTACCAATCATAATGTGTGAGAAGAAACAACACAAATGATCATGAAGTACATTTTGGATGTACATATCAGTAAATTTCACAGTATTTTTTAAATTTATTTACTCTTCAGAACACTCTTGCACTATCGCAGAATAAAACTCAGGGAAGCATGGAAATGTCTTACCCACTATAAATAAAACCAAGGTCCTCAAATGTGGGAAGACTCGTAGAACAATTGGCACTTCATATACGTTGATCCCTGAAATGGCAGCTGAGAAGATACACCTTGACTGGGGAATAGCTTCAGCAGAGCCTTGTGCACTTGGTCAGCAACTGCTGTTCTGGCAATATACAGTCATGGGCTGCAGAAGGCAGCAGCAGAATTTTGTTTCTAGATCTTGCAAAGAGTATTTTTTCTGTCTGATCAAGATGTGTATAATCTCATGATGTGATACTATGTTCCATTTATCCAACAGTAGCACTAGTTTCAAGTTCTACTTCCTACCATCAAAAGGAAGGAAGGAAGGAAGGAAGGAAGGACAAATGAAAGATTTTTGTAAAAGTATTCAGGAACTCCTCTTATGTAAAACCCAGTGAAGAGAAAAAAAAAAAATTACTGAAAAGGCTTTTTTCAAGTTAGAGTATGTGTAAATTGGATAATACTTTTTATTAAACTGTGAGAAATTGGGAAAAACAGGTAAGATTTTCATCACATATATCCTTTTAATATGAATGTTGTTTTCAGAAATTAGAAACCATGTTTTCTGGCTCTTTAAATGATTCTTAGATCTGAGTGGCCAAGAAAGCAATATTTTATTTAATGTTACTTAATCAACATTATGTAATGAATGTCTCTTGTTCTTTTTGAGGCCAAAAGGAATCCATGATTCATTCTAAATGGTAAGCAGCAAAGTGGAGGAATCATTTAAGATTACATCTTTGTGCAATAGCGTGAATCAAAGTAAGCAATGATTTACGTTGCTAATGAGGGGACTCTCTTGATAGTGTGAAATCTGCTGCTGAGGAAAGAAGGTAAAATCCCAGCCTCACTTGAGCCAACAAAAGCCTAGACTGAACAGAGATCATTGCACTTCAGTGGACAACCCACACTGGCCGAAAGATAAGGTGGAAGATTAAGAAATTGGGAAACAGACTCACCAACAAAAGAAAAATAGAGTTCTAGCTATGGATCAAATTACATCACTTCCCTAAGGACAGGCTTTCATTCTAGATACAAAACTACAAACCAGACAAAAAAAAACCCCAATTTTGCTCAAGTTTGAATGACAACCAGCTAAGGACATTCATCTTCACACTGGATGAGGTTAATCACCTCTTTCATGATTACCTACCTTCTATTTCTTCCTTTTCACAGATGTTCCAGTGATCTGGGAAGACATTTCCTAAGTCAGAGGGAGCAGTTAAATGTCTAGTCCCCTTTTAAAACCACGTGGAAGTGTAGTACCAAACTTCCCTAATACTTTAAAAAATTTTTTATTTGAGTTTCCTCAAGTAACAGCAGAGTTCATGTTTTGTTTCAATTCAACACAGCATTTGACATAAAGAAGCAACATTGGTTCAAAGTGTGAGTTACAGAATCATTAAGGTTGGCAAAGACCTTGTGGCGTCCCTGAGCCTCCTTTTCTTCAGGTTAAATAACCCCAGCTCCCTCAGCTGCTCCTGATAAGACTTGTGCTCCAGACTCTTCACCAGCTCCGTTGTCCTTCTCTGGACTCACTCCGGCACCTCAGTGTTTTTGTTGTAGTGAGGGGCCCAGAAATGAAACCAATATTTGAAGTGTAGATGATACTAATGCATTCAAAAAAGTTTAGGTCAGGAGCCATATTGTATGGCTTCACCTTTCACATCTAAAATGTAATTCAGTTAATTCCTGTCAATGACAGTTTTGCTGGCAGGAGTACTGCAAAATTAACAAGTATTTCTCCAAAATGAAGACAAAATTGTCACTGTTTTTTTCCGTAAACTACAAATAGTTCTTCTTATGCAAAAAAATTGGTGATTACATGGCTATGTATAAAAAGCTATTTTTATGTAATCAACTACACACTTCGTAAGATGCCCTCCCATTTAAAATTGATTAAACTGATTTTTTTTTTTGGTTCTTTTTTTTCTGGAAAGGAAAACATCTGTTTAAATATGCCTAATTTTTCCATTTTCAAGATAAAAGAAAAAAAGAAAATTATGTTACAGAGAAGTGGGCCATCAAAGTATTACTTATTAAAATAAAATTCATACTTCTCTTTGTTCAATTTCATTAAAACAGGATGTGGGGGCAGGTTTTATAAAATCTTACATTTTTGGAGAGAAAAGCAAATGGTAAAAGAATTTGTTTTTTCTACAAAGAAATGTTTGGACCAAGTTCAAATTTGAATTAAAAGAAATTATATGTCTCATAAGGAAATGAATCAATCTGAGAACAGCAAAAATGTTTAATCACACAGGCAATCTGGATAGGTTATAAAACATGATTTCTCTCGATATTAATTTAACAAGGATGAGTCTTCCCTCAGCTGGCAAACAGAAGAGGTGATATTATTTCACAAGATCTCTAACCACCACGAGTATCTGAGTTGAAATGTTCACCTCAATTAAGCACCTGGGAGTTTTACCATTGATTCCGTAAGCCAGTTTTTCAGTGTAGTCCAGTCTAATTTCCATGCAATCTGTTATGCCTCTCTAAGCTTTTGTCCTGAAGGAGGAAAAAAAAAATTAAAAGATAGCTGTAGACATTTTGTCCTTGAGAAAACCTGCCCGTGTCATAGTAACTTCCTACCAAAACCTTCATGTTTAACTCTTTTAAAAACTTCCATGTTTTTGAAAAGCCTGGCACTCTCTCATGTTACTGATATTTTTATCATCTTTTAAAAACAGCCAAAAACAAAGTTCTTTACTAATGTGGATTCTCATTCATGTGACTATGAAAGGTAAATGCTGCATGTGGATTCTCTATGGGAGAGCTTTCAAAAAGAAAGTTTTGGCAGAGTTGGGGATATGCACGTGTATATACATTGCCAGAAAGCTATAAATACCAGATCTGTGGAGTGCACAGGACTGGAGGACAAAGGCACAAAGACTGGATAATTCATTACACAGAGAGCTGTAAAGTGCTTTTAAAAATGAGAAAAGATTTGTTAGCATTCAGCAAATGTGAAATTCATGAGGGGTGTTCTATCAAAGAGATTAGTCAAGGCACAGCAGAAAGAGAAATTTTGTAAATAAACCCAGTGGAAGTTTTTTTCTTGTTCTGTAAAAACAGTCCATTGGAATTAAATTATATGAAATTATATATTAATGAAAGTAAAATACTTTAGTGGTGCCAAAGTTTTCAGATGGAGAGTACTTAAAGATTAAAGCAGTTTTGCTCATAGAAATTTATGAAAAGCCAAGCTACTTTGTGTTCTTCATCAAGAAATGAGGGTTGTCAGTACTTTTTAGGAAAATAGAGGTACATGGTCTGTGTCTGAGAAATACCTGCAGCCCCTGGCTGCAAGCGATCTGTGCCTGTCATATGAGAAGGGCCCCAGAGAATGGCAGCTCCAAATCACACTGAATCTAGGGATGGAAAGGGAAGAAAAAGACTTACTCCTACAGTGGTTTTTTTTGTTTTGTTTTTTTTTACAATTTTAAATGCATCTCTCTAAATGTAGCTGCCAAACCTTTCATAGGTGTGTAGTCTCCTTTTGCAGACAAAAAGAGATAGGTACCTCTAGTGGATGAATCAGTAAACTTAATTTATCACCTATTTTAAGATGGCATGGTGTGTCTTCTCAATATACCTTTTTCTGGGTTAGAGACAGAAAAAAACCCCTGGAAATTAACCCCCTGATTTTTGGGTGGTAAAAACCAGGTGAGACAGTCCCCACCACTCTCCCTGTATGCCCATATACCTACAAAGGCACACATGCTCATTTTACAGATTCTTTTGGAATTGTCTTAGAAGAAACATTAATCTCTTTTATGGAGAGAAAATCTTGCTCCGTATGAGGCATGGAGTAGAGTTCAGCAGTCGGATCTACAAGCCTCTGTTGCCTGGTCACAATGGTGTTCTCTGTTATTTTGAGCATCTCTCAGGATAACCTTCTAAAGTTAATGTTCCATAGCTTAGTAATCTGATAAAAGACATCACACACAAAGTACTAAATTACAATGTTCAAATTTATTTTAAAAGAAGAAAATACTGTGCATGTTAGTTAAGCTAATTCATTTTCCATTCAGTAGGCCAGAAATGCACTATCACTTTCTGCTATTTTTTTCAGGAATTGAATTTGAGCAGAAATAGTCTTTTAGAGCCAATTCACAAAAAATGGTTTTGGGAAACATAACAATTAATTAAAAAATGTAATAAGTTTGTATCTGTTTTTGCAGTATGTTCACACATCTGCAGCTGAACAAACAGAACTGCATTTCCCAAATTGCCATTTGATCTAGCACATTAAGCCAAGGTTTTCATTGTTCTTAGGAGAGTATTTTTAAATGAGCAAGTCACTTAGAAGAGACTACCCACCCCCATTGCTGTGGGTAAAAAACATGCATGAATTTTCTGTGCCTCAAGTTCAATGGATCTGTCTGTTGAATTTACTATGGAATTGCAAGATAAAGGTGCACTAGGTATAACAGTCATACACACTGGGGTTGCACCCAGAAGCCACATCTGAGACAGCTGGGCCATTGTGCTGGATTATTACAGATATCTAACACAAGACTGGCCTTCCTGTCAGGTGTATACTGTCCTTGAATGAACAGGCAGTTGAAATGCTGAGAACTGAGACACAGGAGTGCAAAGTGACTTGCTCCACAGTAAGAATTTAGTTGCAGGGATTCAGTACCTGAAATACCAGATTTCTCATTATTTCTCCTATTATAGGAGGATAAATATTTAAAAGGAATAAATGCTTGAGAGGGTAATGTTTGTTATTCCTTTTTTTTATTTTTTTTAAGCTGGAAAGATATTTTAGTCTCTTTTTGTTCACCTCAATCATTAATATTGTATCAATTGTAGAGCAATAAATTTATTTTACTTAAAGTAATGTTGTGATATTATTTCTGGTTGTAATCTTTAGGTATATTGCTACCTGACGTGTGATGTATGCCTCCTAAGTGAAAGATAATTGTTTTGCTTGAAGGAGTTTGTGATCAAAAGACAAAGGTAGATGATGATTTAGAGAGTGCAGGATCTATAAATAGAACACGAAGAGGGTTTTGTTGGATGCTGTTGATGTATTAACCATATAATTTGTAAGAAACTCCTTGTTTCCCCTTTGCCCTATTTTGAATAGCAGTATTTAAAGTATCCTATTCTATTCCAGACAATTCTTAAGGTAGTAGTAAAGTGATCCTAATACATGTATAATGTTTTTCATCCACTCATTTTATGTAACACTGTTTTCTTTTTTATAATCCTATCTGTCATCTTAGTGATTCAATTCATGAAGGTATCTCATTAAGTTGGTCTCAGTGCTGGGAATTTTTCCTAATGCAACAGCATAATTTAGTATTAAGTGAGCAGTCTCAAACACAACTGAGGAAGAGCATTTGTGTATCAAATCTGTACTGGATTCGAGTGCAAGATAGGGTCAAACCACAGAGAGGTGAATTTAGATTACTTATCTTTTAATTCTAGAGGCTGGAGTGACCTTGTGTCCATCCTCTTCCACAGTGGAGCTCAGTGGAGTGATCAGGAGGAGGTGGATCAGAGATCTCAGAGGAGGAAGAGGCAGTTGGGAATATCTGTGCAAAATGAAGAGAGATCTTTTGACATTTTAACTGGAAACTGATTTCAAAGCTGTTATAGAAATATAGCTTACTCTCGTCTCAGGTGTCAAAGCTTTCACAGGTGTATGTTGATAAATCATTTGACCTTGGGAGGTGGGTTCATATTTAGATTAAATGATTCTCCTTTCCTTAAATGACTCTCCTTTCTTATGTGTAGAGCTTACATCTCCATATGTCTAGGCTGTTCTTTGTGGAAGGAGTTCTTTAGGTTGAGAAAATTAACAAAGTATTTTTATATCAGTGCTGGCATATGCAGGTGCACAGCAGCAGATTTGTGTTTAAAGTGAGGGAGTTTTGCCTTTAGAGTAATAACAGGGGCATTGGGAAGCAATTCTCATAGATGACCACATGTGGCTTGACTCTGTATCTCAGGAAACCCTGCAGTATGCAATTTTTGCCATTTTGGCATTATGGTGTCTTTTCCTGTGAGTCACTTATTCTTTTAAAGTGATAGCAGAATCAAAAAGTTCAGTCTGCTGAAGTAGAACATACCTAATTCATATTATAACTACTGCAATAACATCTTGGCTGTTGAAGGTGCATTGCAACATCTTCTCTGGAGTCTGTTCCAAGAGGAACAGGCTTGGCGGAGAATGGATCAAGACAAGCCCTGGGGAGAAAGCCTTGGAGGTGATTCTGCCCCTCTGGTTTGCTTTCATGAGACCCCACCTGGAATACTGCACCCAGCCTTCAACAGAGAAGGACATGGACATGTTGGAGCAAGTGCAGAGAACACACTTAGTTGCTCCCAGGGCTGGTGCACCACTCCAGTGAAGACAGGGTTCAGTCTGGAGAAGAGAAGGCTCCAGGGAAACTTTAGAGCAGCTTTCCAGTATCTGAACAAAGCCTACAGGAAAGATGGAGAGGCAATTTACAACGGCAGGTAGTGATAGAACAAGGGGTAATGACTTTAAACTTTAGATTAGGTATTAGGAAGAAATTCTTTACTGTGAGGGTGGTGAGAAAGTGGAACAGTTTGCCCCGTATGGCTGTGGACTCCCCATCCCTGGAAGTGTCTGAGACCAGGCTTAATGGGGCTCTGAGTAACTTGTTCTACTGGAAGGTGTACATGCCCATGGCAGGGAGTGTTGGACCTAAGTGATCTATAAGGTCCCTTCCAACCCAAACTATTTTATGATTCTATGAGTCTGACCTTCACATTCATCTTATCTTTAGTGAGATCAATGGCATTGCAAAATTAGCAGGAGAAAATCATATGTGTGATGCGGACAGTAAGTTGTCACCTATGAAGAGATAGCTGGTTTAAATTATTATTATTCAATGTATTTCAAAGTATGCTAACGAAATTGTATTTGTCACTGCCTTATATTTATGAGGGTAAAAATCTTGAAAACATTTTCTTATAATACTAATATGTGACTGTTTTACCAAACATAATTTAGTGCATTTATAATAAGTAAAATGCCTTTAGAAGTGTATGAGAAATGGATAAAGAATTGGGAAATCCAGGTAGTCATGTTTGCCTGAAGGCATTTTCTGAGAACAGTAGTGAGTCAGAATGCAAATCCTCATGGCTTTGCTGATTTTTGTGGTCGCTGCTGATTACTGTAAAATTGATTCAGGAGTGTTGCAGCATCTCTGCATATGTTTAAGCCTCATCTCCATAGTGTCATAGGCATTTTTCTTCTCTGTGGGTCTTGGACTGAGAAAGAAAAAAATTCTCATAACCTTCATCTTAACATTTTTTTTCGTATCAAGGAGCAAAGAAGGACAATATTTAGTTACTTCCCAGTCTTGGTCTCAAGTATACTAGCACAGGTTTTCTTGGACTGGCTATTTCAGGACTTTAACGGTATTCAGATAATGTTTTATCACATTTGGATCTAGACCGTGACAAGAATAGTTTCCTTTGAACATGAAGAATTATTATTCTGGTACTTTTGGTCAAAAGTATTTTAGGGTCATATAATGTTATTTAATGAAATTTCAAGTTCAACTTTTTTCTCCATCCTGAGAATGAATATGAGCTTTAATTCCACTAAGAGTACGATTTCACAGCTTGACATTGATTTCTTGAATTTTTCATTATGTGGAATCCTACTATATAGACCATATGTTACAAAAAGTACACTGTGCCCCTGTAAAACTTCAAAGAAATAAGACAATACAAAGCCTTAGCAAGGATTTTGTCTAAAGAGAAAACACATTAACTACCACTTGCATACATGATATTTGTGTTCAGTCATTTCAGTTGGCAAAGTTAACTGTACTGTGTTTGAAAATAGAGGCAGCCTGCCATATATTCACAGAAACACTTTAAAAAGACTGAGAAATCTCTTTGCAGAGAAAAGTAACATGCAGGATGTGACTCCAGGACTGAATGAAAGATTATACAAGGAAGATGTAAGAAATACGTATTCAAAAAGGTTTATTAATGAGAAAGAGGAGGCAGAAAGGGCATTTGCTGCAGAAATGAGAGCCTAAGTTACAGCTTCCACTGAAAAATGAAACTTCTAAAGGACATTTAAACAACAGCAGAAGGTCATTTACATATTTAAATAAAAATACGGGAAAAAGGAAAATAATTGAAGCTGTTCTATATTGATGACGGAACAGAAAAGCAGAAAAATCTGGTTGGAGACTGAAAACTAATAGATACTTTGTATTGATTTTCACTCAAGCAAAATGTTGACCTTAAAAGAAGTGTGATGACTAATGGGATTAGGGAAATTACCTCTTTCTTCCCTGCTTGTTCAGGAATTGGTTTAGTGAAGGACAGATGCAATAACAAGTGCTTCTTAGTAGAGCTATTATATGAATTGTGATATCTATGATTAGCAAAGTTATAGAACAGATTTTAGGGAAAGAAAGCTTTAAAATATGGTTATAGACAGAAAATGTCATAAAATGCAACCAGAAGTTATTAAGGTAGAAAGTCTAGGATTAATCTGTATCCATATCCAACTGCCAAAAAGAGAATGAAATAAAATAGTCATATGCTTAAGAGAAGTGATTTATGAAAGTAGACACAGGCAGGAAAGTTAAAAGGCAGGTACGAAACTAAGGAGAAGATGGCAACAAATGCTGATAGAAAAGGAGGCTGGAGAAGCACAGCTACAGCAGGAAGGTAGTAAGTGGCTAATTTTACAGTAGATGCAGAGATAAAAAGACAGAGTTCCATGATGACACTTGCTGAAGAGTCAGATGAATACAATGATATAAGCTCAGAGCAGGCTAAGAATGTAGCTGTGAAAGTAAATAATTTTGAGAAGTACAGTAATAAATGTGACATAATGGAAAATGAATAACACAGACTAATAAAACTATTATGCTATAAGCAGAATTTCATCATTTGCAAATGGCTCAGAAGGAAAAAGAAGCAGAATTTTGATCCCGACATGATCATAAGCCATCACTGAGGTGCGGATTTAGAAAAATACATCATCATAGGATAGATATGTCAGTAGAAATATTTTATGGTAGAGATGGTGAAGTAATGTTAAAAGAAGCAGAAAACCTTCAGCTGTAATTCTCAACATGTTGGTCATCTGTGTTCAAGCAAGATGAGATGAAGCTGGAAAAGCACAGAACAACACTTGCTGAGATGATTAGTGGAATAGCAAGCCCATGGTTTGGCGGGTCTGAAGGAATGTGTGTTGTGTGGTCCAGCAAAGAAAATACTGACGGGGTTTGTAAGAGCTGTCTATCAACGTACTTATGGCAAACTTAGGGAAAGGAATAAAGCTTTAGAAAAGGCTTAATTTATATATAATCTGGCTATGAAAATCCTTAGGATGGAGACCATAACAGTGGAGCTGCACACAATATCACAAAACTGCCCTCAAGCCACTTGCTTCAGTTCCGGCATCAGAACTGGGTAAATCACCCGAGTCTTAGGAGAGAAATGGACAAATTGTATTTTTACCTCTTTATGCAGTAAACATAATATGAAAGAATTAAAGCTGAACTGATTTGAATTTGCTAAGACTGTGCACTGTAACCTCGCTGTGCTGCACTCACATGATGACTGTGACCTCCATGCAAGAAGAGAGGAGGCCATCATCTTATTAAAAGGGTGTGTCTTAAGTTTTCCCATGTTTAGACTACATGTAAGAATGGATTGCGACAAGCAAGGCTCTGGAACAGTAGAGCATAGGAAATACACACTTAGGAGAAAATGTATATAATGATGCCCTAACTGACTCTTCCTTTCTCCATTTTCTGTGATTCTGGAATACGTAACACTATTAATGATCACACAGTTTCTAATCACATGAATGTTAGAGCCTTTATGAATTATTAGAAAGGCAGTATTTTCTCAAGAAAATATCCTTATGCCTGCTTTTATGTTCATAGATCAATAAAGTCCTTATCCAGTCTGATGAGATTAATAGAAGTCTTTCTCTGTGTCTTAAATGAGTCCAAGAGCAAATCAAAACTTAGAATATATTTTCGGGTCATTTGATTTTTGGTTTTGAGGTTAACACAGAGTAGAAATAAAAGGTTTGGGGCAAAAGTGTGATCACATTGACTTACTATGTTTTAATTTAACTGCCCTCTTAAAGTCAAAAAGGTTATTCATGAAGTAGGTTTTTAGTCAATGTCTCTAGAAATTTTAATGTACCACAAGGGCTCCCTGCTTAAAAGGGAGCAAAGGTTCTATATAGTTACAATTCAAAATGTCCAAATTTCACTTACAAGGTCAGCAACATTTTTCTGAAAATTTTCATATTTTAGAATGTGAACACTTTTCAGCTTAAGGTAATGGAAATACCCAATGCCTGATAACATGCAGAGGTGTGGTTAAAACAGCATATGTTGACTTTTCACTGGTATACAAAACTACATATTATTTATTTTATATTTTATTTTAGAACAAACACACTATAGATACTGTAACATTCTCTAAATGGATCCAAAAGTCACAAAATGTTATTTAACTTTTCATTTATCATTTTCCAGAATAAAACACTTGTGAGAATTGAATTTAGCTATACAGGCAGAACTGGAAGCTTTTAAATTAAAAATAACATATTTTGTCATTACTTAAACTCAGTTTGTTTTGTTTTTTGTTTTCTTTCAGTTTGCTCCCAGTATTCTAGAGGAGTGTTTGCCATTTTTGGACTATATGATAAAAGATCAGTACATACCTTGACCTCATTCTGCAGCGCCTTGCACATCTCCCTCATCACGCCAAGTTTCCCGACAGAGGGTGAGAGTCAGTTTGTGCTGCAGCTGCGGCCATCCCTGCGGGGAGCCCTCCTGAGCTTGCTGGATCATTATGAATGGAACCGCTTTGTTTTCCTGTATGACACAGATCGAGGTAGGTTGTGACCCAGCTTCCTTACCTTTATGGTTCAAATGACTTTTGTAAGAACTGTGAATTTTTATTTTCCATTGAGAGCTTGGGGAGTCAAATTTTAAAGGGCCTTTGAGGTGAAATACCTCTCCCTGTGTAGCTGTGTGGTTAAAACAAGAATTCCTTCATCTGCAAAAACTGAATATTGGATGCACATAGTATGTAATCAACCAGCCAAAGACTGTGCTTTAAGTCTAGAATACTAAAACCTTTTAACTAATGTTAGTGAAACAAAGACACAGTTCAATAAGCAAAATTTTACAGCTCTGTTCACTCTTCAACACACTTTGTAAGTGACAGCAGTACAAAGAAGTAGAGAGGAACTGCATCTGCACTCTGTGAGTGAGCCTGTGGGACCTCCAAACTCTGGAAGATCAAGGCGCAGGAAAGGCGCCCTCAGGCTGTGACAGAGTAGTGGAGCTATGATGGACTACACTTTTATAAAATATGTAGTTAATTACAGAAAAGGGTACACCTATCCACACTCTCCGTTCTACATCCCAGAGCATCTCAAAACTGGTTAAGTGGTAAAAAACTCCCAAGTGCATCACTGCACCTCACCCCTCACTGAGGACTTGAGAAGTAAAATCAAGTGTGTGTGTAAAATCAAAATTGTGTGTTCAATCTCCTAGCAAAGCCCTCTGCCTTCGTTTATGAAATAGGATTGAGCCAACATAGCTGAGCTTCTGTGAAAGATGCAAGATTTTTATGTTGATGGTTTGCTTTCAGGGGAGAGGCAAGCAGCATAGCTGTAGTCAAGTAATTATTTTACTACATCTGTTTCAATATAGTTTCCCATGTGGACAGTCTATTCTGGAGTTAAAGTGGCCTTATTCCAGTATAATTACTCTACAGTAGAAATAGGGAATTACACTGACCTAACTAAATCTGTTTAATTATTTGATCATGGCTATAGAAGTCAATTTTCTCATATATACAAGCACTAAATTTTAGTGAGTTTTTAGCTTGATATACTGCATAAATACCTGAATTTAAATAAAATTGAATAATGGAAGAAAAAGAAAAAGTTTATTTTGTTCCATAATCGTTTGCTTGTTGTTTTTTAACTAAATATTTTTTTAATGCTGGCTGGATCCATAAAGGAAATTCTGGGAAGCATTATAGAATGTATTAGATAACTGGAAAGAGAAAAATATAATGGAATTTAAAAGTGTTTGTACTCAAGATATAGTTATGGGTAAAAACAAAACAAGCACATATTTACAGTTCAAGAAATTGTTAAGAAAAGGAGTACACAACCTACAGTCACCTTTCTCATCTAAATTCACACGCTTAATTAGATTGAGACATCATTTTTAGGCATGCAATATCACACCAAGGACAGTTTCAGAACACAGTCTGTAACAGTCTGGTTAATAAATGATTCTTATGGCACTGAACTCAGCAACTCTGAACTCATCAACATGTCTTTGATAAAGAGATGATATTTACCAGCATGGATGCAGGAGGTGCTACATTGGATAGTCACTCAAATTCTGAATAGGTCTTGTGATGCAGTTTAATGCAGGAGAAAATAAGATTCAATGCACTTTTGCTATTAAGATTACTGTAAAGACACATCATTGCAGAATAAATCTTCAGTACGTTTACACAGGAGAAAATTTTAACGTGGACTTGAGATATGATAAGAAAAAAAGCAAACATCATCTCTTACTATCAGAGTAACTGGAAAAAGAAAAAAAAATCATAAATGTTAGGTCACAGGGTCTCTGTCAGTGAGGCTAGAAGTTAATCTTGTCCAGATTTTTGCCAGAGTTCCTTTAAGTGCCAGATGACTGTCTTCTTGTCTCTCTGAGCAGCCCCATTGAAGCAAACTGAAAGAAGGTGAACCCCCTCAGCTTTTAATTTTATTACAGGGCCTGTAATTTGGTCTTTGCAGCTTAACTGGGAATTTATGAATTAGCTCTTATGGAAGAAGGTAAGCAGTAAGCATAAATTCCAGCCCAACACAGTAGCTGCTTGTGAAGAAGGCAGTATTTAGCAGCTATCACTATTGTAAAAGACAGAAGTCCTTTACAGAAGGCAATATGATGAAATTAGCTTAGGCAAACCTTCAGCAGGAGTGGTGGACAAAAGCAGGATGTTTTCAGACCTGCCTTCCCAGCCTTTCCATCCTTCCCGTTTCTTGCTTCTGTTGCATATGGCTCTGTTGCTGCTTGATCTTAGGGGTTGAACAATTAAATCCTATTACTAAGGTAATACTCTGCTATATCATTCCATTCAACTCTTTGACAGCCCCTCAGCTCCCTGCAGAACTGCAGTCTCTTTGCTACCTGGAATATCTATGTTAACATTTCATTTCAGGTCAGGAATGCACCTTTGCTGCATCTCTCCAAGTCATTCCCATGTACCACACTTGAGTTTACACCATGTAGTAGTCTTGGACCTCACAAACTCTGATGAGGTGGTGGCTTCAGCTAATATGTTAAATCTCCCTTTCTGATGTTCTGCCAAACTCACAGTCTGGAAAATCACTGTCCTGTGACAGGATGAAGATACTAGGAAGAATGGCAAAAATACAAAATTAATTGGATCTAGCAGGGGACATTACATTAAAGGAGAACAGGTTTTTTAAAGGGCATTAGACCAAAGAGAAAGATGAAGGAAAATTCAGCTCATTGTTTAACAGGGGAAAGTGAGCAAGTAAAGAGTGACACAGAAGGCTAAAGCCTGAAGGGTCCTTTTGTTTCAATACATTATTCTTTCTCTTACCCTCCTTCCATGAAAAGATTTAATTATGACCTTGGTGCTTAATACAATTAATATTAACAGCAAAGTGCCAGGAACAGAGACATAACAGGGGAAAAGCACGGTGAAGAAGACTAAGTTATGCAAAGCATAACAGGAAAGGGCTGAAATGAAAACCGTGCCTCCTTGAGATACCTAGAGAAAAGGGAAGTCCAGCGGGGGAGAAGTGCTCAGTTAATACTTGAGGTCATCTCAAAAGAAAATTAAGGGAAAGAAACAAATTAGTAGATCAGGAGAATATTCAGTTTATATATGTTGTTTTATTGTGATTGAGAGCTATTTCATTTAAAAAGAGGCATACAATCAAATGCAGCTGTGTATCTCCAGATCCACAATTTTGACCTAGCACAATTATGCCTACAGTGTGATTTTGCTCGTTGACAACAACATTTTCTGGCACCAGGAAGAAAGAGCTGGATGCTGAAGCCACAGAAGACTCTAGAAGTTTGTGTGAGGTGTGAGAAGCTGTTTAAGAAGAAAATCATAGAATCATTTAAGTTGAAAAAGACCCTTGAGGGTATCAAGTCCAAGCATTAATCTAGCATTGCCAATATGCAATATAGAATTGAGAGGTGCAAGAATCAAGCCTACAAGAGGTCAGTGTTAATTTTCCACACTGTGTGCAGCCTTACTGAGAGCTGGAATCACCAAAGTAGTAAAACTGCAGGGATTACCCAGAGCTAAGAGATCTCAGGGTGGAAAGTGGTAGAGGGGCAGCAGAGCAACGTGGAACACATGGGACACTAGGCAGGATGGCAGACAGCAAGCTGGAAACTGCTTTCACAAGATTTCAGCATCCATTTGAATTCAACTGTGTTTCCCAGCAAGGATTTTCAGTCCCTGACTGTGACTAAAGTGTGGTAGCACAAAGGGTAGAGCTAGCAGCTGGCCTAGCAGTTGGTTCACCAGAGGCAAGGACCGTAAAATAGTTATATTCTCTAGAAAGTAGGCATCATGTGTGATCCTGTTTATGTACCTTGTTAATGCTTTTTTTTTCCTTTGCTCATTGTAATTACATGTTCGTAAAGCCAACTCAGTCATGGTTGCAGGAGAGAAAAATGCCCCCACTGTGCACAAGGTGAATTTAATTTTCCCACATTTCTGGATAGTGTTTTTATAGCAAAAGTTGGAACTGTTCTGTTCTGTGACAATCTAAACGTGTCAGAAGGGTTTTACAAGTCTGGTGGCCTGTTAGAATTAATTCTACAGTACGCAGAGTAGCAACCTCTAGGCTTTTGTCTCTAGGGACTTGTGGAGGATAGGTGAGTCCCAGGTGAGAACAGGAAATGTCTGGGCAAGGCAAAAAATGGTAAAGGAAATTTAAAGCTCTCCCTTTTATTTTGAGAGAGATTATGGAGTTGTTCATTTACAATCAGTATATCAGGCTAATCTGATTTTCTTCTTTGGCAGAGTAGCTGACTCAGCACTAGGAATTAGGTTTGGTGTATCCATGATTAGCAACTCCAGTGATGTTGCCTCAGGCTTAACATTCTCACAGAAGAGAAAAAAGGAGAAAATAGAGGTTCAACTATAGCATGGCAATTTGAAAAGAAGAAATCATAATCCCAAATTTTTTTACTAATGACACATTTAAAAATAAGAGCAGGTCTCAGGTAAGGTTCAAGGGACTTGTCTTTGAATTTGCATGACAGCATAGAGAATTGATTTGGGGGGTACCCAGCCTGGCCGAGTTATAATACAAAATAGGTTGAGGGTTCAAAGTGATCCTGCTAAATAGATAGATCAAGAAGGTGAAATGTGATGAAGGTGGTACAAAGGATGAACACAGTGGTGAAGAATCAAAGGTACAAATATAAAGTGCAGAGTAAGTGTCTACCATCATGGGAAATGTTTCAGGAGTTATGGCGATCCATAAGAATAATGTAAGCACAGAAGGCCATTCCAGTAAGGTAACTGTTCCTTTGAAATTTAGAAAAAAATTGTTGCATGTGAGAAATTAAAGCTGAATACTGCTCTCTCCTCATATTGCTGACTATGCTGCTCTGTCATGTGTTGAGATTTCCACTGCAAAAGAAAACAAGAATTTTCAGTAAGCCGAGTAAATGGATAAGGCACATAGGGGACATCTAGAGGGCAGCAGTGTGTCCCACCACTTTTTCCTCGCCCTTTGAAAGCACTAGGTACTGTTCTGAGCTGTATCAAGGACCTTCAGTATTAGCATGGCACAAGGATCAGATATCCGTTGCTGGAATGGCACTATCGTCACAGATCACCACATACAAATATAAGTTTCAAGGGGTCCAGAAGAGAGAAAGAATATTAAAAAAAAAAAAAAAAAAAAAAACAAAACAAAAAAAAAACAAACAAACAAACAAAAAAAAAAAAAAAAAAAAAACAAAAAAAAAAAAAAAAACCACCACAAAACAGAAGCAATGACCTATTAGAAAAAGCTTCACAAATTGATATTTTTTTTTTAATATTTTTTTTTTTAATTCTAGGACTGTTAAGGAGCAAAGATCAATTCTTTGTACCCACTGAGATCAAAGCAAGAAATAGAATTGTGTAGACATATTTAAAGTGTTACTAGGAAAAAATGTTTCAATAATGTTGGAATAATCTGATGATATTCTTACTGCTAGAGTAAGAGTGTTACCACGAGAGGTTTTAAATAAGAGGTTAGTAAATGTCTGCAGTGGTGATCTGCTTTGCTACCTCCACTTCAGATGATCTCTTATGTCCCCTCAGGATTTTATTCATGTAATTTTCATGATTTCTCTAGGAAATTGGGAATGGCTTCTTTACAGTAGGGGGGAAACATAAAAGATAATTTTCTACTATTGAGCAACTTTCAATAATCTATTTTTGCTATTCAATTATGTATATATATCCTTTGTAAAACATTTAGAAAGTTCTATTATTAAAAGATTCAGATCAAAACCATTCTAAGTGATTTAGTTAAAAACACTATAAAATGAGGTTGAACCACTATCATTATAATATGGTACTCACTAAGTTATCATTGGTTGGGCATTTAGGCACTGAAAGAATTGGCCCTACATCAAGCTTTACTTGGTGTTTTTACTGCACTTCTGAACAAATTTGTCAATGTCTCAATAATGAAAAGAGTGGTGGTATAATATCAAGTTATAAAGTTATTTCAATATCTCAATTGAAAGAGCTAAACTTACTAAAGCCAGTAGTGATGTAAATATATAACCTACACATTTATCTGCATAAAAATACTGATTCAAGGCTCTTATTTGTGAAATAAGTTAAAAGGACCAAGTGTTTCTGATAAAGAGCAAATTGCAGGTGAACTTACAACACAGTACTGAAAAATTTGATACCAAAAGCTTTTCTGTTATTGTTTTCTGCATAACAATGTTAAGCCCAAACTTGCATCACTCTTGCCTTAAACTGCTAGGATAATGTCACAGGGTGTTTCAGGTAAGCCTGAAAAACAAGCTAAGTGCTGGATTGTAAAGAAGGCTATAATGGGAATCTGACTTTGTTCAATTACAGTCATGCAGGGAACTTTTTTCATTACATTCATCAAGAAAAATTTGGAAGGATTCCCACAAAAAGGGTTTTTCATCCTACTGACCTTTGGCAAAATGTCAGAAAATAAAAGAGAACCATAAGTTCATGACAGTGTCCGCTAAAAATGAAAGGTTCTTACCCGCATCATGCAGTTATGTCCCAAACTTTTGTGAAATAAAGATCAGTGCTGTCATGACATTGCAGAAATATTATGTATTTCAGAAAACAACATCCTGTACCTGGCCTTATAGTCCTTATTAGCCTTTTTTAACATGTGGACTGTAGGTCTGAGATTTTCCATATTTTGTGTCTTTACAATTCTTGAGGTCAAAACCATGTTTTTTCACTATATCAGCTGTTCCCTATTTCAGAGTAGATCCATTAAGTCCAAAAGTCAAACTGGTTTGGAGTTACAGTAGCTGAGACACCTCCCAGGAATAGGACAGCACTTACATTGTAGTTAAAAAGGAAAAAATCCTCACTCAATTTGATAAAAAAGCTGTTTGTCTTCAACAAACGCTCTACATGGGCAGTGAATCATGTCATCTATATTGGGACCAAGTTACCACTGTGTTTGTTATTTACCAAAGTCATATCGTAATTTTTTGCAGGTCAATCTGAACTGATACACAAAACATAGAGAAAAAAATGTTTTATCAAATATCAGTGAGTTTAGAGAACTGTAGTAAGTTTGACATGTGATCTACTGCCATCTGTACTCAGTGACAGTAGGTTCTGTGTTTTTAATGAAATAGAGCAATGTGCCTTGTCCATCAGTAATTGGTTTGAAGCAGATTTGATTTTGCCACTGTTACATCATTAATAATTATACCAGCAACATGCCAGCTTGTCCTCATTTTCTCAGCAGGTGGTAGCAGCTTGAAAATATAGGTAGTGAATGCACACGTGAAACTAAAATACAGCTGAATCCTAACATCAGCATCAGTAATGATACTGTGACTTTCCATCTTTCCCTTGTCTTACCACCAAAGAGAAGCAATAATGGTAAACCAGCAGGGTCATCATTTAGTTCACTACATGTGAAAAATATTCCAAGAGTTTTTGGATTGCTTCATTTAATAAAAGTGTTCCTCTTGTTGATTGAATTGGTTAAACATTAGATCAAGGTTGAAATTAACAGAAAATATGGGTATTGGAATCTAAAGCTTATCATCAAATGTACAGATGATATTCTGTGTAAGATGTGGATCAAACTAAGCTGCATCAGAACTTTTTTGTGTGTTTGGTAATGTAGCTAAACACTTAGAATATGGAGTGCAGCCTAATGTGCAAATGCCAGAGAAATATATAAATCAGAAAACCTTAAATAAACTACTGCTCGTTATGTTCCTGATCTGAAGAATGTGTTTTCCTTTACTCTGAGTTAGTGGATGCCATGGAGAAGACAAGAGACTCATGATATTTTAAGTATTGCTTTTTAAGTTGCCATGACAGTGAATCAGCTTTGCCCTTTTTAATGATTTGTTTATGACAGTGTTGTAGAATCCTTAGAGCTAAAGTCTTTTCTTAGTAGCATTTATCTCAGTTTTGCACATGTGTAACTCAAGAGTATGCCTGTAACTTCTATATGCTTTTATATTCCAACAGTCTAATGTAAATAACATTGCTACGTCCAATGGCTTGTTCTAATAATATCGGAGAACTGCATTTACAGAACCTGGTACAAATAGCTAATTTGTTGTGACCTGCATATATAACACATTCCTTTAAATGGAAACAAGTCACTTTTAGCTGTATTTACTTGAGAGCAGGGCAGTATGGTCTGTAATTTTCCATACAAGGACGTTATACTGCTTTAAAGAAAGAAAGTAACTTTATACCATTTTTTCTGAAAAAAACCTCCTATATTGGCATTTTTCCTCTAGATTTTCTGCATAGCAAAGTTCAGTTACTTTTATGAGATACAAATAGCAACTCTGAGCACATTTCTGTGTATGTGCTGTACCTGACTATGTGATTACATATTGAGTATGTAATGAGTAGCAATTTTAGTAACTTGCCACATACAGATGAGCCATAATAAAAGATTTGAATACTGTATGTTAGGAACTGTATGCTTTAAAAATTGATTTTCTTATTTGATCCCCAGTAAGAGAAGGTGGTTTATATACATGCTAATTGGACTTGTATTCATCTTTTATGTGAATTAAACAAATTACTTCCAGAGACCAAAGTATTGAGCAGAAATTTGTGTTATGATTCACTGATATTTAGCTTTCATATTAATCTCTGTCCTTCCTTAAATTTATCTATATCAGTGGTTGACATACCTATATCTATATCACGACTGACAAAAGCTACAAAAAACTATTTTCAATGAAGGGACTGTGGCAGCCTTACATCAGCACAACTGAGAGCATCTTTTCTAAGTCTGAGTCTTTCCTATGTCACCACTACACACTGGTCAGTAATAACACTGCAGACAGTCGCTAGATACAACATCCAGCAGCGTGGACCTCCAAATAAGGCCTTGAAAAGACTCAGACGAGGAAGCCAGCCACACATCCAAATGCTTATGCTTTAGAAATTTCTTTCAGTATGGACATCCGAGTCCTGCAGCTGCTGTACATAGCCTTTTATATGGCCACAGGTGTTGGCTTCAGTGCTGGAGCACGGAGTGGTAGCAAACAAAGGGGAGTATAGTCAATGTTGCCAGAGACCAGACATAGTGCCAGTTTAATACTGAATGTAAAACAAATACTTGTGCCAATTTGTTTCTAAATGCATTTTTAGTTAGAAAAATTAGCTTGTCTTTTGAGAGCATTATCTATGTGTAGATTAATGTCCCAACTAAAAGCAAGCTTTTTAAAAATAAAAATAAATAAACAAAATATAGACTTACAAATATCAAGACCTACTATTCTACTGTTTATGCACTTACTATTTAAAAAATAATCAAAATGTATTAAATTAATTTGATTCTTCATGATCCCTCCTTGGCATATTTTGTGAGACATTTATCCCTTATGTAGTGTGAATTACTTCTCCAGAACCGGAGCATGAAGCCAAGGTAATTCTGAATTAGAGTAAATCTGTGTTCATATGCAAGGGCGTTTCTGGAGTTGCACATTCTTAATTCAGCTGATTGAACTGTTATTCTATCATCTGTGCAATCTATCATTTTAGGGCTACATTTTTTTCCTCTGTAAAGAATGCATATTTGAATGTATTCAGATGTTCTCTATGCTGAGATGCATTTTGCCTGTAAATGGAATATATTGTAGGTGTTTCCCTCATAAATTATAGCTGAATCCTATTTGCATACATATTTATACAAATAATTTTTCTTTGGTCAATTCCAAAAGGAGTGGTTGAAGTATAGAGATCCTTTTAAAATGATTGACTACTTATCACAGTACTACAGATGCTATTTCTGCCTCTGTACAGGGAATTTCCTGCACTAGTATTTACAGATAATAGCATTAACAGCTGCTTCTGTTACCAAAATTGCAATGCATGTTTGAGGTATTCAGTAATCTGAAAATTGGAAAGAGAGTTACCAAAGGGTCCTTTAATCCTAAGGTCTAAAAATCCCTCTTTTGTGCTACTACCTTGGTGGATTTTAATATTAATGCACACCTGGATGCTGCAGGAAGTTTTCCTTTGGACAAGGGACATACATTTTGTTCCAGTGTTACTGAAAATGTCAAGCAGAACATTTAATGCAGTTCTGAAGATCTGGGCATAAATGATGAAAGTGTCACCAAAGAGAAGGGTTGTGAATGCAAAACTGGTTGCTAGTCTATAACAAATATGCGTTTTGTGTTAATCCTTCACTGGGAAAAAAGAAAGAAACTCTCCTGGAAGTAAGGACTTGTATCCTAGATAATCCCTCCCCTAAGAGAGAGTCAAATCAGCATGGGACACTTAGCTTTGGAAGATCCCATGTAGATGCTTTTATTTCATAAAAGATGTTGAAGCCAATTCTCCTCTCTATAGAGTTCAGAATAAGAAAACTAAATAAAAAATTTTGAGTGTACGTACACATAATAAACAAGACTTAAAACACATAAAGATAATAAGCAACATTTTTTTAAAGTGAGCTATTTGAAGAAGTTCCTCATACCAGAGAAATTTGTTTGCAGATGCTTGTTGTAAAGTGGTTTGATGTAGATAAATTAAATCAAGTGGAATGGAAGCAGTTTGCTTTGTTAATAAACTTGGTAAAAGCAAGGCATTGTGATATCTCTGTAGTAAAATATGTCCTTCCTGTAGAAAATAATTCCATTATATAATGGGATAAGGATAGTTTCAGATAGGTCGAAATTTATTCAAAATACTCTTAAGAGTCTTTAACTATTGCTTGTGGACAAAAGTTGCTTTGCCAAAATTACATTATAAAGAGTGTGCATTTAGAGTCCAAAATAGGCCATGAATTTGATCCTTAAACAGAAATGACTATCCCAATCACAGACCTATTAATTATTTTTGTAGGGGATCTCCTTTTGTTTGTGTTGAGGGTATGGATGACTTTTTATCATTTTGTTTACATATATATATATGTGTACGTGTCTATATATATATATATGCCTAATAATAATTATACCTCCTTTTTCTGGGTGCAGAACAGCTATAGTAATTTAAACAGCAAAAATCAATTCTTGTCTTAGAAGTTCAGATCATACCACTGAAAAAAACTTCTAGCAGTAATTTTAGATTTTCTTTTTAATTTGTGTTTTCATTCTCATTAAGCATTGTATTAAAAGCAAACTGCTTTTACAATCCTCAACTAGTATGTCTCAACATCTCCATTATGTTGTTTCAAAACTATTCAAAACAAAAAACTCATCTAAACTATCCTTTTCCCATGAAAAGCATTTTGATGGTTTTTTTTTTAAAGAAACAGTTTTGGGGGAAATGTCCCAGCTAATTCTATTGAATATTGTTTTACTGAGAAAAGAATATCCTTCTTCTGAAGCATTTCTTAAAACATGTTTTAAATGCCCCGTAAGTCATTGTATATATCTTTTTATTTGTACCTTTTGCTAGATTGATTTCACCTCCATTTTCTCCTTAAATAAGCAAAGCATTCTGCCAGGTGTTTTCTAATGCAACTACACGCTCTTGATCTTGAGGCAGAATGAAAATCTCTGTTCCGAAGCCAAGGGTGACGTTCACAGTGTGCCTTTCTGCACAGGAGTTCTATTATCCTGTGAAACATCCCCCCAAAACCCCCACTTGACACATCCTTCTCCTTCATGATCTGTTCACTTCCCCTTGTGAGAAAGGAACTTTCTTTCTCCTCTGTATCAGAATATCCACTTATAGGTTCTGAATCCCAGGTCTGCATTGTGGACTGTGTATAGAACTGCAACAACTATATGTTCTGTTGCTTCTGAAACTGCTTGGTAGGGCCTCCCAAAACTTGAGTTAGCTATTTTGTTGCTCACATTTCCACTGCTGCATGGAATTTTAATTATTTTCGACTGCATTATCTTGTGAATCACCTCAGGATCTACCTCTGTGTTCCTGCTTTCGCATATTTGCCCAGATTTATTGGCTTGATTCTGCTTTTCTTTTCTTCCTTGATCATTTAGCATTGTTTTTTTCCACACCTTCTTTTACTTCTTTTGCCACAGTTTCCTATTTCCTTCAGTATATTCCAGGAAGCTTGATTAATTTTCAGTTCTTACACATTATTTGAGGATCTGGGAGCATCTCACTGCCATCTATTTTTGTCTCTGCTATTCACAATTACCACAGATTAAGGTTTTTAGTTTGAAAAAGTAAAAAAAAACCCTATGTAATAAGATTTAAAATTAGTCTATGTCTGTCGCTGTTATAGAGAAAATAATTGCAGTTTTGTCTCCAGGGTGAAGAAATAACTGTCAATATATTTTAAGGCATCAATACTCCAGTTTGAATGACATGAAAGACATAAAAATGAAAAAAAACAAAACAAAAAACCCAAAAAAATACAATCAGACGTTGACTGGCCTTTTTTTTTTTTTTTTAGTCTAAATCATTTTAGAATGAGAAGGAATTCTAGTTTTGATTACTTACTTTATTACTTCTAAAAATGTCTCTGGACTTCACACACTTGATTCACCAAACAGCAAAAAGAGAGGTTCACCAAGTGCATTATCTTGTATCCTCAAGTGCACTTCCAAGCTACCAGACGAGTGATAATAGGAAGTGCATAGAGGTGCAGTATTTTGTCTGTACCAAAAGATGAATTCACAAGTAGTCTAAACGCCAAATTACATAATTTCTCCTCCCGCAAGTCAGGCACGTTGTGGTGGCCACCACACAGCTGCTGGCCTGGGCGACATCCAGGCAGACACAGTCACAATTGTCTCTTTTCATCTGGGTCATTCCCTCAACAGGAAATGGAACACAAGCAGAAAAGTTTTAAAAACATCCCAGGCATGAATCAACAAAAACCCGGAACATCTGCTCATCAAAGCTCATCAGAAAACAGTGTATTTTATTTACACTACTCTTCTGGGTGTACTGAGAATGTCTAATGAGGTTAGGGATCACCAGAAAATATTGCTGGTATGAAGTATCCATTTCACTTTCAGGATTACTGGCCTAATCTACCCAAAATATATGAAAAAATATGTTTCTCTGCCATTTTGTTATTTAGTTTAGCATAAAGTGATAAGGTTTTGTTGAAAAACACAGTTCACATCAAATCCAAGCTGGATAAAAAAGGGTACAATATTTTAAACAGTACTTTAATTTCTCTTGATGATAAAATGGTTCTAGTAAATGTGGAAACCAGGGTAATAGAAAGTGCAGTTAGTGGACTCGTCAGAGATGCGAGAGACATTTTCATATATAAGGAAATGCGGGCTCAGGTCCTCAAATAGGGCAGCTCAGCATAACCTACTGACTGCATCCTGCACTGCCAGAGAATTGGGCCACTGTGTTTAAATGTCTAATGTTATATAGTTTTTCTGTTCCACAGGACAGATCCTATACTCTGTGCTCATTCAGGATTTATGAATCCATGTGTCCTTACATGAAGTCTTATTACTGGGGCAGATCTAATTTCAGCTTTGTCCAGAGTAAGAGCTCAGATACCTTTTTTTCCGGTGGATAGTATTTTTGTGGAGCTACTTTCAAGCTATTACACAGGGAATTGGTTAGCTCATATGTGGATACTGACCTGAGCTACTTCAGTTTTTTCAGGGAGGGGTTCACCTCAGCTACAGTGAGAAAACATTGCCTTCCAGTGGCATTTGACCTTGTCCTTGCAGATATCCTCACACATCTCTGCATATCAGAAGGGAAACAAAACCATCTTTTGCAGAAGTAAAACTTTTTAGGGAGCAAAAGAAGTGTTTAAATTTTACTTGTGTGCTGATTCTTGTCTTTTTCAGGCTTTTTAAACAGTGCCTATCACCTTAGCATCAAAAAACTACATAGTATTTCCTATTTGTGTACCTAGAAAAGCATCTTCCTTATCTTTTAAAGGAAGCAAATGTAGCACCTTGGTCACTCTCTTAAGAGACGCCTTGAAGATTATGTAATTTTCTTAGTAAATTCCAGAAGCAGGAATACTTTCATAGTGTTGGTTTGGAGAAGGAGGACATCAGCAGTGAATGACTGTAGCAGCTGTAAGTCACGTAAGGGATAATTATTTTTTACAAGTGTGGAAAGGCATTTTATTCTGCTTGTCTGCTGTGTAGCTACAAAATATTGCTGTCAATGCCAAAAAGGATAAACACCTGCTAAAAGAGCTGTGAAGAAGATTATCTCTCTTTCTTACATATTCACTTATGAAATACTTACTATACACTGGACGATCTCCAGTTCTTTTCTCTTTCTCTCAGCATTTTTCTAGACATTGAATCAATTGTTCACCCACTCTACCTGACCTGTGAAAAAGACATCTGCTACATATAGAAGCCAAATATCAAAATATGACATGCTTCAGTTACCTTGTGCCAACCTTCTAGGATAGAACACTTGTTTGTTTTTTAACCAACCTACTTTTGATTTTTGTCACGTGGTTTTGTCATTGGGATGTGGGGCCAGTACTCTCTCTTGCTCCTTATCCCTCCTCATCAGGCTAGAAAGAGCTGCTTTCTGACTTCTCTCTACCTGTGAAGCTGTAACAATGCTCTGCCCAGCAATGCTAATGCTCCCTTGCCAGTTTTTAAACATTCTGCCAAGTAGAGAGAATTAATAACAAGATCTGAATCATCTCTAAAGTAACCCCTGTGTCCTATTCCTCCAGTATGATGTCATTTTTCAGCTCCTGTCTAGGATAATAAGAAGTATCTCTTATAACCCCAGAACTGAGAAGTGTGTCAGGGCAGGCCACACCGTTTATTCAGGCTACCCTTTTGCCTTTGCAGCTCTAAACATTTAAAAACCCTTGGGCCAGATTTTACAGTCCATGTCATGCTGCTCATCTGGTGCAAAGTGGATGGACTCCAGCCAAAGCTGGCAAGTGGCCTTCCCCTCGTGCCCGCGAAGGCAGCTGGGAAAGGGCAGCGTGGTTCGTGTCCTCGCAGTTCCTCCGCAATATCACATGTGGGCAGCGCAGTCCCCGACCCACACCGCCCTTGGAGGGGAGCCCCAGGCTGGGCTCAGCCCTGTGTGTGCGTGTGCCAGGTGACACATTGAGCCATAGCTAACATTGCCTCTTCTGAGGACATCCGTATTTCAGAGTGGAGCTCTTGGTTTTCAGACTGGAAAACAGAAGAGTTGAAACAATTGGAGGGCTTGAGTGGAGGTTGACCTAAGAGGGAGAAACCACTAAACCTGTATCAAAGCTGATGATATCTGCAATGTACATGTCTACTATATCTTCAGCAGCAATTTTCCACTGCAGTGTAGGCTTAACTTATTCCTCTTCCTTTCATCATTTCATCCTTTTTGCTCCATTTGGAAGGAGAATCAAAGTTCTTAAAGCATCAAGATGAACTGTCAAAAGTGAATAGTAGAAGATGCTTTGGGATAGTTGTGCTTGGTTAGTAGCACACCTTCAAGAAGTGCTGACAAACATTCCTTTTAGGTTTAAAAAAAGTGTTTTTGTGTCAATAGGAAAACTTGGCCTTTAGCCTCCGGAGATCTCTGCAAGTTGCATGATAGTGTGCAGAGCGGGAGCAAAGGTGTGGACCATGCTGCAGTCAGCACCTTTTCCCTAGCACCTTTCATTTCTGTTGCAGCTACTCGTGACTTGCTTTGGCAGGGTGTCATACTTTCCTTTCCCAGTGCTCTGGGGAGCAAGCATAACCTGGTACACTCTGAATTTCTACTCTCCCTTCTCTTCTCTCTTCTACCACATGTCAGTCATGAACTTTATTTCATGTTTGGATGGCATCCTCTGTTTATCTCCAGCTCTCTGCAGTGCTTTTTGTTTTCCCCCGGGCATGAAGGCTTTGAGGCAACGGTTCTGCAGCTTTTTGTTTCTATGTCTGCAACCTACATCTTCTGTCTACTGTTTGGAAAGAAGGACAACACTTACCACTTTGCAAGGGCATCCCTAAATACCAGTGTGGCAATTCTGAGACAGCTTTTACTGGTAGTGTGGTAAAAAGCAAACCTCTTCATAGAAATGTAAGCATGCTCTTATTCACCTGTCAGTGGCTGTGCCTTGGTCTTGTCCTACCCTCAGCATGTTAGCTACATATATGTACCACATCACATAGCCACTGCTTTTATTAGTAAAAGGTTATACCACACTGACTGTCATGACAAGAGTGAGCAGTGGTAATGAACTGACCTTAGGTGCTGCTTAAAGCCCTGATGGGTAGGTGTGAGAGAAAAAAAGCCCTATCTTTTTAGATGTTGTCTTTGTCCTGGCCAGAAAGGGCCACTTAGTTTGATGCTCCTGTCAAAAGAATGGGGTTTTCTCCCCATGCATCTATTTCACTGTTAATACCTTAATATGACAAATTGATATGTCTAAAAGAGCTGCCTAGTACAAGCCATGAAATTCCTTCCAGTTCTCTTCTCTGTTTGTAGTAAAGAGACAGTTTTTGAAGGCCTAAAAGTTATCTGGCTTGCAAAGAAAAATCCACTCTCTGGCAGAGAGACTGAAGTTATAAATTTTGACCTACTTAACTAAAAATCCTATTAGATGGATTTACACATGGCTCCCTGAGATCAGGTTGTCCAGTATGAAGAACAAGACCTGAGGCCTTTTAATGGAACCCGAAGCCTTAAAGCTGTTTAATGCTGTCAGGTATTTTTTTCAAGTTACTTTTCCTTGCTTCTTTCAAATTATGGCGCTAAAAACAATGCAAACCAGTGTCTGATCCGTATAGAGCTTACAGTTTGGAATATCATTGTATCCAATGATTAAATCTGTTATATTACAATTTGATAAACAGCATTGCTGGAAACAAGAACAAAAAATGATTTAATCTTTTTGTACCACAACTAGTTTCATGGCATGGCAAGATTTGTCTCCTTGGAGGCTGTTCTGAGCTCTTAAATAGTCAGTTCTCTTTTAAGCTTGCTGTAGTCAAACCTATTTTTTTCTTGACTACATAGCACTTCATCTTACCCCATACTGCAAAAGCATGTGACTTTATTGCAAAGCTAACAATAATGAGTGTGTTTGTTCTTGAGTCTTCTGCTCGACGAGTTTTGTGTGGATCTCAGCACTCCTCTCTGTCCGAAAAGGAAATATGAAAAAGGAAATTTCTGTCCTCCTCAGTTGTAGAATAGAGTTTCTGACCCCAAACACTTCAGTGGCTCAGAAATTAGGCGACCAGAATAAAGAAAAAAATAGCATTTATTGTTATAATTATATCTGTTTTCTTTAATTAGTCTCATAAATAATACTTTTTTTAGTATCAATTTAGTATCAATTTAATTTAGTATCAAACTTTTCAAAGTTTGTTTGCTTAGATAAACTTTGGTTAACAAGATCCTACCAAAAAACTCCCAACAAATGAATCCCAAAGATCAAATCCCTGTAAAAGATCCTGTAAAATCCACAATTGCTAATAGTTTAGTTCATTGGATTATTCACTACTTCCTTATTCTCTCTGACTTGTTTTTGGCTTCTTTTCATAGCTGTCAAAATTTTTATAACCTGGGCCGGAGAAGCAAATGCCTACACCATCCTGGAATAACTAGTTAATTTGCTTTCTGTATTTCCAGCAAGAGGTACCCGGAATGACCCTTGACAAAACTTGGCATGATGTTTGGTATGGTGTTTCTAGGTCCTGAGCAAACATCTCTTCCTCCAGCATCCTACAATCTAAGCACAGGTAGAGGACATTACTGTATTTGGCACACTGAACTCTTACTGTCCATCAGCAATATTGGTACAGTGTGTATTGCAAGGTAAAGTAGCTTACTTTTGAGGTAATAATTGAAATAAATATTTCAATTCAGCATTGTCATTTCCTCTGTTCTCTATATGAGAGCTTATGGAGAGTCTTTGACAAAGACGATAGATTTATATACTTATATTTTAAAAATCTATAGTGATAAATATGTACTGGCCACAAAAATAAACTTTCTCCATTCTTTAGCTTTTAAAAATGGTTGTGTGAGTAACTCTATACGAGGACTAGATTCCCAGCTGTCATCAAAAGCAACAAAAGAGGCATTTATGCATTTATCCTCTGAAGGATGGTCCCCAAGGCTCCCTTCAGATATGACTAGTGTGCCAGAAGCTTGCAGCTTTTGCTAACCTCAAGCAAGGGAATCCCCATTGAGGGAAGGCTGATTTCACAGACTTAGCATATAGCCCAGGGGCTCTTTTACTTACCATTAAAAAAGTATGTGTGTACATATATGTGCACGCATAGGTGTGTGCATGTGTATGTATGCACATGCATATCTATGCTTTAGATTTTCTTTTGCCCCATATCTGCAAATAGAAGTACTCCTTAGAATTTGACGTTGGCTTAGTGTGATATGTCTGACTCAAGCTGACAACACACCTCTTTTCCATATGATATTTCAGGTATGTTTTAGTCTCTGTAGACTTGAATAATGATGATGTCTATTAGAATAAGTGCAAATGGAAAGTGAAATATTATTGGTCTTAATCAAAACACTCTACACTGGTTTTGCATTTAGGTATCATAAATGATCATGAAAATACAAGGCCTTATATATTGATTTCTCAATCTTCAGTCATTGAGATTTACAGTGCATTTGGCAAGTGATTATTGACCTTTATATGGTGATGGTCAGTGTTACCTCTTAAAACACTAACATTCTATTCTCATCTAAATAGAAGTATACATCTTCTTATTACCTCTCCTTTTTCCACATGGATTATTGTATTATAAATGACAATCTATGAATTTAACTTGGTTTTACTTTGAATCATACATATACTTGAATTTTCAAATAGGGTATTTGAAATGAAAATAATGTATTAAAGAACTCTGGTGAGACGTAATGGATTTATAAAAATAGAAGACTGCAAGTACAAACACATAAATATTTATGGTGAATTTTCTTGTCCCTGTTTATATTTTATGTAGCATAATCTTTCAGTCATAGGACTAGGTTTGGTCTGCCACTGGTTTGTGGAACAAGAAATTTAGAGCAGCTCCCATCAATCAAAATAAAACAGTATGCAATGAGTTAATATTAGCACTACAAATGTGAAAGCTTTTTAATGCATGACTAATGTACATGTGTGTCTTGTCCTTCTGAATTAAAATGACCATTTAGGGCTGAAAATTAAATCCTAGCTAAATTGTTTCTCAATTAATAAAATAAGGGGAACAAATCTTTTAAAATACTTCATGATTCAGAGATACACTTCACAGAGTACACACGGCAGTGGCTATGCCTTCAGCCTGATTCAGCTTTCACTGGGTGTGATGAAAATCAGGAGTAATTCCAGCAAAGTCAGTGAAGCTACCTGGGGTAGGATGAGAACAAAATGAGGAATTTATTGTCATAGCTTTGAAGAAGATATATAGAAGTGATGGATTATTTCTTTATGGGCTATGACACAGCTTGAATGAAGAAAAAATAGTGGCATATAAGCAATTGATTTTTACTTTTTTTCAATGTTGAAAGAAGGTAGAGCCATTGTCAGCCACTGCTCTTATGCAGTGAAACAACCGGAAAAGTAAAAAGAAGTTATACTGGATGTGGAGATCTTTTGCAAAGATATTTTCAATGAAATGATTGGAGCACAGTATTTTGCCTTTTTATAAAAGAAAGTGTATGTCTGAAAATGCTGATGAAGTCTGCCTGGTAGAAGACCAATTGAAGAAATATATGCCATAGACTGCCTGAAATTTTCTTTATTTGCAGATTAAGGTATTTTATTGTATGTCATTTTGAACTATTGCATCTCTCAATGACTAGTAACATATATAATTCTTTAGTTAATAAATGATGAAGAACTTTGTATTAAACACATCAATGTAGATTTTTATTTCTGGTTTTTCTTTCAAACTGCTCTAACTGCCCTCAACTTTACATGCATACAAGTTACTATAATGACTATATTTGGTTAATAGTGAACACTGCAAGTTACTATCTGGTGCTAATAAAATTTAATAATCCATTTAATTTATCTTTTTCTTGCTGTCCCTTGTCCTTTGCAAATTAGATCTAATACTTGGTTTTGATCTTTAGCAAAAATGTGCCACTATATTTCTCTTCTAAAGAATCAGATACAAACTGACACTTAATTCTAGCTGCTTAAAATGCAGAGGGCAGAAGATTCTCTCTATTCTCTCTATTAAAAATCACAGAATTTTAATACCCAACAAGACTTCAATAAATTTAGTGAAAGAAAAGCAAGAGAAGGATATCAAACTCCTATTTTTGTTCAGTAAGATTACAAAAGAGCTGCTAACAAAATGAGGAATTTAAGCATCAAAAACTCCTAAAGAAAATTACTTAGAACATTATTTTAAAGTATCCAGAGAGTATCAAGGAGCAGAGACCTAGGCTCAGAAATGGGACTATCAAGAAAAGAAGCTACCAACTGAATACCCAGGGACATATGGCATTAGATTTTATTCATTGCCTTTGAAATGAATCAGAGGAAATACAGAAGCTATCTAAGAAAGAGAATAAATAAAGCTATTGTTACAAGAGGCCAGGTGTTACCTTTTTTCATTTGAGTGCATGTGAACAAAGACATGGTAGATTTATAGATCTATAGATATTCTAGATTGAAATGGCCATGGAGATGTGGCCATTTCAAAAATTGTGGAAAATTTTGTATACAGTTTTGAAATTACGCTGTTAAAATCAGATTTACAAGATACTGCTGAAGGCAAAAATGCAGATAATTGAAGTATCAATTGGAGATTGCAATGAGTAACAATATCTTGAGTAATGCCAAAGCAGAACTATCACAAGGAAGACAACTCATGGTAGATTTTAAGTCACAATATCTGAATGTTAGTGAGTATGATAAAACTGATAGAAAGTGTATACATGGCAATTGCTTTCTGGCCTTTTTATGAAGCAGCAGGTGTTGCATAGTGTAAAGGTTAGGATCCTGGATGAATTGGGCTTTGTTTTGTTCAGTGCCAAATACTATATGCTGTAAAGTAAAAATTATGGCAATGTCTCTCACATACAATGATACGAAGCCTGTCTTTCAAAATTCTCTGGCCAAAATTTGTCATGGATAATTTGTCCAATTGTATTCTGTGTGTTAGGACTGTGGTAATTTATCCCAGGTGACAGTAGATCTTAGAGCTCTTAAGATAAGCTACACAAGAGAAGAAAGAGATTTCAGCAAAACAAACACTGAGAAATAATCATTATTTAACTCCTGAATGGAAAACTACCATAAAGCTAATAAATTGTCTTTAATGACAACGTAAAGTGAAAATCTAGATTTTGCAGGGAAGCAACATTTCATTCTGATTCTCAAGCTGAAGCAAATGAAGTTTCCTCGCAGGGAGCAGTGCCCATGTTTTATGCTGTTAGCTTGTAAAACTCACCTTCAGATGATGCCATTGAGATAGTACAGCTGGAGGATGTTTGTGCAGAAAATTGGGAAATTCAAAAGCTTAAAGCTACTTTTTGTAGTAATATTTGTGACAAATTGGCAATTAGATAACTACCAAGCTGCTTTAAGACTTATTGTCTCACTTGGTCTTTTTTCATTGGTGTCCAATTCTGTCTTACCTGTTTTTTCTGTTCTCTTTGTTATCCTTGACAACAGTTTCCCCTGACTAAGTGACCAGCCACTGACTACTGTGATTTGTAATTATAGTGTTAGGCATCTGCACTTCATCTCTACCTGTACTTCTCTGCATTACACTTTAACTGATGCTGAAGCACTATATTATAATTATAGCTATCTATTAATTAAGAATAGGTGCTGTACCACAGAGAGACACACAGCTGAACTGAAGCTAACATATATTTAGACAATAGTCAACTGACTGCTAAAAGTTGTCATAAAGAAGTTAGAGCTGTCTCAGGCCAAGTCTAGGCAAGTCCAGAGGCATGCACTGTTTGGGCAATAAAAAGCCCTTGGTCTTTTCTTAGTAATGGTAAAATCATGCTTATTTGGAACATATCAGTATTTGTTTCATGGCTCAGGTTCATTTCTGCTCAAAAAGTTGCTGAGCCATTGTCAGCACAAGGACATTGGTGCTGGGTTATTCTCTTGTTTGGCCTATTGTGTTGGGAGCGAATGGGCTGGCTTGCACAGAGCAGAAGACTGTGGGAGCAATGCTGTCAGAACTACCTCTTCTCTGTTTACTGGGACCTCCTTGGTTAGCCAGGACTGCTGGTAAGTGATGGAAAGTGGCTCAGTGAGCTCTTCCACCAGCTCTCTCCGTACTCCTGAGAAGATCCCATCTCACCCCATAGACTCATGCGTCTACATAGTGTGACAGGTCGCTGACCATTTCCCCTTGGATTATGAGGACTTCACTCGGTTCCCCATCCCCGTCTTCCATCTCAGGAAGTGGATACCCGGAGAGCAACTCATCTTACTAATAAAGACTGAGGCAAAGACGGCATTAAGTACCTCAGCCTGTTCCTCAGCCTTTGTCACTATGTGATGCCCTGCCTCTGATAAAGGGTGGACATTCTCCTTAGCCCTTTTTTTGCTAATGCATTTATAGAAACATATTTTTATTGTCTTTTGCAACAGTAGCCGGGTTAAGTTCTACTTGGGCTTTGGCCTATCTAATTTTCTCCTTGCATAACCTCACAACATCACTGTAGTCCTGAACTGCAAAGTTGACCCTTCTTCCAAAGGTCATAAGCTCTCCTTTTTACCCTGAGTTCTGGCCAAGTGTCTCTGCTCAGCCAGGCTGGTCTTCCATGCCAGCTCATCTTTCAGCACATTTGGATGACCTGCTCCTGTGCCCTTAAGATTTTCTTCTTGAAGAATGTCCAACCTTCTTGCACTCCTATGCCCTTCAGGACTGCTTCCCAAGGGACTCTGTCATCCAGGCTCCTAAACAGACTAAAGTCTGTCCTCTGGTACTTTTTTTCACATAATATATATTTGCAGATTTTCAATGTCACAATGAAGTGCTTTCTAACAACATCCTAATAATAAGTAATTCAATTATAAACAATCAGAACAGCCCAAGCAGTAGTTCGCATCCAGAGCCTAAAAAGAAAAAAAAAAAGTTTTTTATTGTTAATGAGTGGAAGAATATTAACTAGAAAGCTGATGCTATATGTTCCTATTAATTTTTTACCTCCTTGGCTAGAAACAGACGTTCTTTTAAGAACATGCTCATGTGCAGATTGCATTGTGAGAGTTAATCAAAGAACCTCTATCTAGGTTAAAGGAAATATAATTTTGCTTTTGACTGTTTCTTGAGAGGGCTCTGCCCCAGCTGTGGTTTTAAAAGGAGAAACTGGAGTATTCTCTTTGAAGGATTAATCTGTCTACTAAACTGGGGAAAAAAAAAAAAAAAAGAAAAGAAAAAGAAAGAAAAAAAAGCCCTGTTTATTTGGTATTAGAAGTAAATTCCTTTTAAGCCTTCAGTTCGTATACAAGAGAAACTTCTGTCTTCTTCATTTAGAGAGTACCATAGCATCTTCAGTTTTGTTCAAACAGCCCTGCTAAGTTCTTGGATTTTTTGTTCATTTTAGATAACATTTATGTATTCTGCCTATATATGAGTTTCTTACTTCTTTAGACTCGATGCAGTTTTAAAAATGGGACCACAAATGAAAAGAGGGAGGGAGATGATGCTGGTTTGTAAAGCAGAATGTTTCTGAAGGACAGCACATAAATGATGAAGAAATGCAGCACCTCTTACCATTCCTGTCAGTCTGACTCAAGGAGAAGTGAGGGGTTATAAAGATGAGCTAGGTGATGGTGCTCATCACCTGAGCATTTTTTCATACATGGGGCATAGATTTTCTAATTTTGGCATGTAGCCAAGAGTGCTTCTAATTAAGTATCTCTTGTCAGTCATGCATATTGAACAAATGCATGGCTTACCAGGCACAGAACACAAATTTATAGAAATTAAATAATGCAGCAGAAGTTTTCTCCAACAGATTTCTGTTTGCTAGAAAGCTTTCGCTAAAACCAGATTTTAGACTGTAAATATAGGTTATCATCTCAACAATGGTAAGTAAAGGTCTGTCCAACTTCAACCTTAGACAGTTTGCTTAAACCATGGTATTCAGGTAGAATTCAATGTGGGCATTTTTGGTCTGTGTTTGGCCCAGCCACCTGTGAGAAGCTGGGTTTTCTCATGCCAAGTTATGGGAAAACAGGCTGA
>JAWWEE010000001.1:41985315-42025791 GCA_035221455.1 Xenops minutus
GAGGATGCAGCCACTGCTAGGGAGGTCTGGGCATTCCAGGGGTCGGTGAGACAACTCCATGGGGGACACCTGGGCAATTTGGGTGTTTGCACCTGTGGACTTATTTTCTCTCCTCTCTCTCTGTTGGGTTTCTTCTCCTGTTTACTTGGCCACCTTTGGTAATAAAACTGCTGCTTGGGTTCAGTTTTCTGAGGTGCCTCAGTTTCAGCTTCCACATCCCTTCGGACCCCTATTCTCCCTGGAACAACCATTCTCTAATCAGTTTTTACTCTCTCCAAGGATAAAGATACCAGATATTCTCTGAAAAATCTCCTCTTTGAATCACCGTCATTAAGAGAATTGGAAAATCTGGTTTTGGAACTTGCATCTGTTGGGCATATCTTCCCTTTAGTGTGCACCACCAGAAGTGTCTGGCTCCATCTCCTTTATACTGTCCCATCATGATCTGGACAGACCAGTATGATCCCTGTTGGTCTTCCCTTTCTGTTGCTGCCCTGTCTTGTGTGAGGGCTGTGAAGGATGTAGTTATCTCAATTTAAATTGAACGTTGTGAACCAGGAAATGCTTTGGCCCAATACGTTTAGCGTCAGCTAGGTGAAGCAATTATTCCCCGAAGAGTTAATATCTTTCTGATACTTTGTTTTGAATAGATACTCAAAAAGAGTAAAGAACCTTATTTGGAATCACTTACACCAGTATTAGCCTTTTTCGATCTTATTTATGTTGTAGGTAGTATATTATAATAAAAAGATGTTTTTTCTCTGCCTTGAGGTAAAACTAACTGGAGAGACAGGGCAGGGAAACAAGCTGTGACACTGCTGCACTAAGTATTCTGTAGATTATGATGTCCCCTCTACCTCAGCCCATCCTTTTCTGAGGAACTCAATGCAGTAACAGTTCTTGAAAAAACAGTGAGTGGTAGGATTGAAATAATTCCTGGCTTCAGTGGGTAGCACATGAGGAATTGGTCACACAATGAGTAGGGATAAACCAGTGGCATGAAAATGTCACCCTTCTTAGATATGCAAACACACAATGCTAAGGGCTGAATTATTTTGCTTCAGTGCCTTTGTAGATGGGATCTGTTTTCCCAGTCTGCTGCACCTATGTGAGCTAATGGAGGAAGTATAAAGGAGGCAAAAATAAGAGACCACTGTGTCTCTGACCCGCAGCACTCACCTCACAGCAGCTGGACTGTCAGAAGGGCATCTAAGTACACCTGGTGCATGCCTAGCTCTGGCTGTTCAGGCTGCAAGGAGGAAGCAGGGGACTGAAATATGACTTTCTGGGTCACTGTGCACACCCGAATCTGCCCCTGAGCTATGCAATTACACGTTTTCCTTATTCAGGGATCATGCTGACTATGTGATCTAAATAAATTTCTAAGCTTCTTTTCATGTAGCTGTGATTAGATAAGGTGGCACAATGACTGTTTTTATAGAAATGCAGTGCACTCTGTCTCTGTCTAAGCAGAGTGTAGAGAAATACTAAAAAGAAAATTCTGAAATAACTCTTTTCTTCAAATGAAATTTGGTTTTCAAGTTATTAACAAGGGGTATTTTTGAAAGGGTTTTTTAACTGGATATTTTTCTCTCCTGGGAGATGTGTGCAAAGTTCTATACCATGTAGATAAGGCAATGACGAAGCTAAATTTGATGCATTGAATGTCATCATTCTACATTTGCTGGTGGGCATACATTGTAATAGTGTTTACAGCATGAATCAGCATAATTGTTCCTGATAGGATGCTTGTATCATTTTAACTTTCCTCCAATAGAGACAGCTCTTTACTTCTTCCCTTCAGAACGTTGAGTGTCTCTTATACAGTGGGAGGCTTCATAACTGAATTTAATGTTTTTATTAACTCCAACAGAAATACCTTTGTTCCTGATGGAATTACTATGCAGAATGAACATTTTTGATCTTAGTGTAACTCCTCTGAACCATAAATATATTAATGCAGAACATCCAACATCAGACAATTATAAATGTATTCCAAAAAAATTTGAAGTTACTGTATCTCACAGATTATAATTTCTTTTTGCTGGGTATACGCAGAACTTAGCATTTCTCAGTAATGCTTTATTGTACTTAATTTTTATTTCATAGCCACCTTACATGTGGTTTAAGATTGCTGCAAGGTGTTAATTTAGATTTTCCATATTTTCTATATTCACACAGTAAATTTTTCCAGTGTGTTGTGTATGGAAAGGTGTTGTGGGTCCTCATTTGGAGGGAGATGGGAGAAACAGAGAAAAGTAAGGAAAGGAGGGAGGATAACTAGATAAAGTGTACATTCCTGAAAGATGCTGTGTAATTGTGTCAGAAGTCTGTCCGAGAACTGATACTTCTTTCAGGCCCTGTAGTGTAACTGAGTCAACATCTGATTTGAATGCATTTGTATTGTGACTTTGCAAAAATGCACATTATGATGAGGTAGTATAATGAGAAGCAGAAGCACTTGTAGCCACTGAAGTCTCTCCTTGTCACTGCTTGTGTGCAGTCGTTATATGTAAAGACTGACTATTCTGTGAGCTTAGGATGAAAGCACTAGAGGGAAAGGAAAAAACAACTACATTTACTCAATAATACATTGTCAACAGCCAAGCTACAATTTTAGAATGGATGTATTCATTCTAGATCAGATTTTGAGTCATCGTCCCAGGACAAAGTTAAAAACTGAAAGTGAGGGAGAGTGAGAAGTAATAGTATTATATTGACTCCTTTTTGGAAATAGGCTACCTCACGTGCATACTGAAGTATGTCAGTCAGGTCTAGAACAGTGATTCACATGTTCTTTGGAAATGCATACTGGTGCTGTACCATCAGAATGGGGTGAATATTATTAAATTATTAAAAATAGCTAAATTAATGGAGATCTTAATGAAGAAAGTGAAAAAAATCAGAAAGCAAGAAGTTTTTCATGGGTTTAGAAAAAAAGAAGCAACAAGGGAAAAATAATTGTGTTAATTAAAATGTCTATACAGAGCTTTGGTATTTTTTAGCAGTGGTTAAATTATCCATATCCGATAAATAGGGATATATATGTGAGCAGTCACTGGAAGCCAACATAGTCTTCACAGAGTAAAAGTAACATAATTTTTCACATATAGCTCAATAATAATATGGCAGTTTATAATTTTGTAGTAATTATTTTTATTTATTAATAACTTTTGACTGTTTCTAAAAACAGAATGATGTTACATTAGTAACATACAAGTGTTCCGTGATTCGACATTATGCATACCCTTGGCTCATTGAAATACATCTTCTCTAGGCACCTACCAAGGCTCAGGCCTTGGCATCTAGCTATGTATTAAAAATTAATATTACATGAAGTGAATAAGGGCTGGCCATGTTCTTTGTAATATGGGGTTAGTACATGGTCTCTGTTGCAAAAACGTGCAAGAAAGTACATTTTTGAGATGGTGAGATACAGAGGCTGTTGGAGGCTGTGGAAAAGGAATCTGAAGGTTATAAAGGAAGTGGTAATTAACACAAAATAGAAGGGGTTTTTCTAATTTCCTCTATTTTGTGGTTTGTCAAATTGTATGGCCAATGACTTTTTGTTTGTGGAGAGAATAAAGTCTTTATGCCATCAGTCACATCCTTGGAGCAGCAGAAGCCAGTGGAGCAGCCAACAGCCAGATTATCACATAAACTGGCACCTCTTTTTTGCTTTTTTGAACTATTCACTGTACTACCCTTTTTTTTTTTTAACCCCCCCAAAAAATAATAAAGCAATGTCAGCTACATTTAAAAAGTTCAAACCACTAAATGCATATGATTGCACTTCAATATCTGCCAAGAATAATTTTCCAAAGCAAGGGAAAGACAACATGGTCCATAACCTTCTGCCTCCTATATATATTCCATAATTTACATTCAAAAATACAGAGAGAGGAGAACACAGAGGCATCCTACTTTGTTTTTCTTGCAGTCATTATTTGGCTTTCTGGCTTCTCTTGCACTTACAAAAAGTACAAATACTGATAATACTAAATCACCATTGTTAAGTGATAAACCCTTTCACTAGTGCTATGCATTAGCAAATGAACAACAATGGGTTTATTTCTCATTTCTTTTCCTTTTCCAACCTTTTCTTCCGATTCTTGGTGTACTCTGACATAGAGCTTGGTTTCTTTTAGCTTCATGTGGCTGCAGAGATGTCCGAGGGAGGCATGGCAAAATTGGAGAAGGCCCGGGTACAAAATGGCTGAGGACCATTGCTCAGTGCTCTGGCTTTTTTACTCTGTAGAAATGCATTCAATCCCCAAAATTGTGTTCACTTACAAATGGCAGAATTGCTGAAAGGAATTCATGTGGGAGTGTGACATAGTCATGACTATTTTTTGCCGCCAGTAGGATGGAAAAACTGCTAACAAAATATTCAGGTGATTGTTTCAGCTGGTATAATTCAAAACTTTTGGTTTTAAGATTCCAACTTTTCAGATACAGACTCCTTGGTTCACATAGCAGGCTGACAAGTGATTCATTAAACATAATAAGAAATGAGTCAAGACAATGTGGGCTATGCCTACACTTCAATGTTATGCTTTGATTGGGAGCTTGCTTTTTGGGCTTCTTGATCCGCTGTTTCCAAAAATTACCATTTTTGTCATATTGCATGCGGGTTTCCTGACTGCTCAAGAAACATTTCAAAAATGGGTCGTCCTCAACAACCTTAATGGATTAATAGCATGACAATTTTAGAACAGAATTAAGAGCAGAACAACCCAAAGGCAAACTGTACCAACAAAGTGGAAGTAGTATGTTCATTTGAGTATTATAGGTATCATTGTAGCACTTGAGAACTGTAGTAAATTATTTATGCATAGAAGCACAAAAAAAAGGCACTGCCATTACTTATGGTGATTATTTCTGCATATTAAACAGGACAGCAAAAAGAGAGCAAAAGATGGGAGAATTCAGTCATATAGGGAGTAATGAAAAGTATTCTTAACATCATGGCAGTCTGATCAGGGTTAAGCCTTATCACAGGTGTTATGGAAAAGCAGTAGTTGACGGAAGATAATGAGGTGACTAAGCAAATGCTCACAGGGAATCTTCTCAACCTGCAGAGCCACAAAGGAGAAAGCAGAGTTGAGTGCTGGAAAATCTAGTCAGTGAAAATGAATTTGTGTCATTGACTATCAACATCTCTAAAGTAAATGATAATATGGTAAAACTGGTCATAAAGGGCCATGAAAATGAGGAGAAATATTTAACTTTGATGCAATAAGGACAGAAGAGCGGGGTAAAAGAAATACATAGAAAGGGACGTTGTCACCACAACAGTGAGCTAAGAGAAATTGAGTAACATGGATAGATATGAGTGAGGAAAAATTATGTCTGTCAGAAATTAATAAAATAATGTTGAAATAGCTGAGAAAAAGAATGGAAGCTCTGGTGAGTTTGCACTGCAGTCTTAATACAATATGCAAATATTAAGGAATTTAAACTGAAATTATAAGATTGTACATTGACATGTTTAATGTGATAAACTGTTAAGAGTTCTGATGTGTAGGTTAAGAGCCTGCCTTATAAATAAGATGTGGTGTTTATGCTATCACACTGAGAGAGAGCCTCTCTGAGAGAGACCTGGCAGACAAATACACTTAAAGGGGTTGTAAGCAATGGATTCAGAAAGCTTAGAGAGAAAGGAGATTAAAGTAGTAAATGTAAAGGCAAATGGATATAGTATTGGTACAAATTCAAGTTCTGATTGGGAGGAAAGGATGATAACTAATGTCTATTAAGAGAATATGCATATTTATGAGCTTGTAAAATAAAGGCTGTGCTCCAAAGGCAAACACAATTACTCTTTTTTTTTTTCACTGTAGCTGCACTGCTGCTTTATAGGAAGTATGTGGGTTGTTTTTAGAATTCAGTAATTCCTGAAGAGTAAAAAGGGCATAACAGTGGCTTAATGTGTAAAGGGTCTATGTTAAATTGTTCTATTAAGAGCTTTGTTCCACTAATTATATAGGTAAGAGCTAATATAACTGGTTTATATTACATTTAAGAGTACAATATACAAGAGGACGGATGTTGCTTTTCTAAACCTCCTTTGTTGCAGAAAAAGATAATGAGAGCTATATAAAGTCTTGAAATCATAGCCAATTTATCAGGCCTGCTATGTGAGCTAATGTAAGACTGGAGACATACTGCATTGACTGCTGATCATTTTATACCACTTCTAATGCCTAGAAATGAAACGAAAGAAATTAATGGGGAAATAAAGTGAGAAAATGGAACATTCATAATGTACTTTTTGACACTTTGAATTTCACCCTATTATTAGTCTTTTTATATGGGAAAAAAATCCAATCAAATCAGACAAGTGTTCAGATTTTCTGCTTTATCCCATATACAGGGATAATAGTGGATACTCAGAGAAATATTGCAAAATAATATATTTCTGATAAGGATCTAAAGTGAATAATGAATGAGAACTAACACAAATATAGTATCCCTAGCACTGATACTTCAAGAACCATGATTATTTGTTGTCTATACTGCAACAGTTAATACTGTATCAGAATTCCTTCCTAATACTATTAGAATTTTAAAATTTGCTTATGAGGCCTTGCTTTACTCTAAGAACCGACTTCTGAAATGTAAGCTAAACCAGCTCAGCTTATTTTAAGCAAAGGAAGGAGAAAGAAGATAATAAGGAGTAATGGTAAAAATTTGGACCCATTTGTGTTCTGATAACATAAAACTGAATTTGATTCCTAGTGTGAGCTGTTGCATTTAGATCTAAAAATCAAAATTATCTGCATATCTGTTTATTTATGATAAGGTCAGAGGGCTTGAACCAGTGGGGTCTGGGAGGCTGTGAGAAAGCACCAGGGAACAGAGTACTGGGAGAGATTCTCATTCTCTCAGCTGGTGAAAAAATTGTTATTCTAGTCCCATCCAAGTTGCCTGTACCTGGTTTCAGAGACTATAGGGAACAAACAAATGGGATTGGGTGTCCATGTACAGTCACGAAGCAGGGATCTTATGTGGGATTACAGAAAGTAGTGGGATGACCGAAAGGGTGGGAGTGTTGCAGGGCATGGTGGAGTTGGACAGGAGCAGGAGCTGTGCTCTGTGCAGAGAGGTGGCTGCAGCGTGCAGGAAGTTCCCAGTGGGGCAAGCTGGCCTAGAGTGTGGGTGTGAGGAGCAGCGTACAGATAAGCATGTGTGATGGTACCTCTGCTAAATTCTGGCTAGTCAGGAGGTGGAAGCAAAGGAAACGTTTAGGCACCTAGAGGAAGTCTCAAAACTGGAGGCTCTGGTACCTATAGATGAACTTCAGCTGCCCTGATATGTCAAAATGCAGTAAGGCACAGTATAAGCAATGCAGATTTCTGAAGTGCATCCAGGTGATATCTTGAAACAGGCGGTCAAGTTGATAACTAGAGTAGACTTGTCGGACCTGCAGTTATAAGCAAGGAAGAACAAGGCTGGAGACGAGCAAGGCTGGAGATATACAAGGCAATGGTAGCCTTGCAGGCAGCAATTGTGTGATTCTGAAGTTCAACACAGAAAAAAGTAGGCAAGACAAATAGAAGAGTCACAGCCCTGGTCTTAAGGAGGGCAGCTCATTAGGGATCTTCCTGGCATGGTCCAACAGATTTCTGCCTTGCAGAGGAAGAGGAAGCCAGATGATCTGCCAGGAGAGTTTCCTCAAAGCACTGAGACTGTCCATTCTGATGTGCACCAAATGAACTAAGTGGGGCAAAAAGTCAGCATGAGTGAATGGGGGACTCCTCATAGAACTCCAAAGCAAAAAGGAATTCCACTGAAATAGGGGCATACTCTCTGAAGGATTACTCAATACATTACTCAAGCATAGAGCTATGGAACAAAATTAAAGTCAGCAAAGGGATGTGAAGAGCATCTGACAGTGTATTGGCAGAAGGAGGGAAAAAAAATCCTCTGAGTCCACTGCAGCAGAAGTAGTGGCCAAGGACACAAAAATCTCAATGCCTTTTTATCTTGATTTTTATTGGGAAGATCTGCCCTCAAGCCATCTAAATCACTAAGCTTAGTGGCAGAATTGGAGTGGAGAAGGACTGTGTCAAAGACCTTTTAAACCAATTGTTTTTATACAGACCCATGGTACCAGAAGGGATCTAACCAAGGGTATTGAAGGAACTAGCTGATGTCATCTAAAGGCTGTTCTCTATAGTCTTTTAAAGATCTTGTTCAAGAGGAGGTTCATGATGACTGGGAAATGGAAAACTTGCCCATCTTCAAGCAGGGGAAGAAAGAGGATTTGAGGAAGTAGTCGTTCAGTCTCCTAGAGTTATGGAACAAGTTCGTTCCTGAATATATGAAAGACAAGGAAGTGACTTGGAATAGTCAGCATGGATTTACCAGGCTAAGACTGCCTGACCAGTTTAATGGTTTTCTATGATCAGAATACTGGCTCCATGAACAAGGGAAAAAAATAATAGATGTTGTGAGTAGATGTGTTTATTTGGACCTTAGCTAGATTTTTGATATTATCTCTTATGCTATGAACAGCTGAGATAATTTTTGGATGCATGAGTGATAAGGTGGATGTACTATTGTCTGTATCATTATGCTGAAAGGGTTGTGATTATCTGTACAAAGCCCAATTTATAGCCAAGTATTGGTGGTTGATAGCGTGCCTTGGGGGTTGTTGTGGTTTAACCCAAGCCAGCTACTAAGCACCATGCAACCACTCACTCACTACCTACCACCCAACACATGAGTTGGAAGGAAAACTGGAAAGAAAAAGTAAATTTTGTTGGTAGAGAGTAGAACAGTTTATTACTCGAAACAAAAAAAACAAAAAAAAAAAAAAAAAAAAACAAAAAAAAAAAAAAAACAAAAAAAAAACCAACAAAACAAAAAAACAAAACAAAACAAAACAAAACAAAACAAAACAAAAAAAAAAAAAAACCAAAAAAAACACATATGGTCCAGATGAGGTCTCAGGAGAGCGGAAAATAGAGGGGAAAAATCACCTTCCTCAACTCACTGGCCACGCTTCTTTCGATGCAAGTCGGGATACAGCTGGCTTTCTGGGTTGCAAGTCTACCTTGCCAGCTCACATCCAATTTTTCCTCCACCAGTGCTCCAAGTCTTTCTCCGCCAGGCTGCTCCATTTATCCCCTAATCTGTATTGATACTGGGGTTACCCTGGTACAGGTGTGGGATGATGCACTTGGCCTTGTTGAACGTCATGAGCTTTACATGGACCCACTTCTCAAACCTGTCAAGATCCCTCAGATGGCATTCTATCCATCTATCAAATCAACTGGACTACTCAGCTAGTTGTCATATGCAAACTTGCTGAGCCTGCACTCAATCCCATTACCTATTGTCATTAGTGAATATATTAAATACTCTTGGTCCCAACATGGACCCATGAGGAACATCAATCATTACTGGTTTCCATTTGGACATTGAGCCATTGACAGTAAATCTTTGTTCAATGCAGTCATCCAGCCAATTCCTTATCCTTCTAACAGTTGGTATCTCTCAAATTTAGAAATGAGAATGTTGTGGGAGATAGTATCTAAGGCCTTAGAAAATTCCATGTAATTTTTACCTTTTTGAACATTTAGAATTTGGGAGACAGAGGAAGAGATAAACTAAATACTGGTAATGAGATTGTGTACTTATAAGAATCACTGTTTTCATTCCTCTTCATCCCCAGAGAACTTAGAAAGACCAGAGTGATTTGTATTAAGGCCATCAAAATATTGTCCTGTGTTTTAATCTCTTAATTTGAAAATGTGTACTTTTTCCTTTTTAAGTCCCTTCAGTAATTGTATTTACACTTTACTTTCCTTTTCATGATTTTTGTTGTTTTTTCTCAAAATATAAATGGAGGAGTCATTTATTTGGCAATAATAGGTTTATTTTGAACCTGTTTAAAATCTTACCACAATCAAGTCTCTGTACATTAGTAGAAGAAGCAAAAAGATTGTATTTCTTTGTCTTTAATGTTTATAGTAGGCATCATAATGGTTTCTTAAAATCAATATTGAAGACCTGACAGGCATGTGAAAGTATTTCTCATGCATTAGTCACGCCTTTACCTACCCCCACCAAACATGCTATCTAAATGTCATTATTAGCAAACATTTTAAAGAGTGGCAGATTACTGTATCTAACTTATGAAGTTCATTGATTTGTTCGAAACTACTTTTCTTCTCTCTGAGCTCCGTATTTCATCTTTCTTCTTCTTAAGTATCAGTGTTTTCATACACATTAAAGATTTTCCAAACAGCCCTGAGAAAAGTGTCGGGGAAATCAGATTATCGTACCTCTGGAGAACTGAATTTGCTTGGCTACTACTCTTCAAGGTGCTGTAGGATATGATTTATCTCCTGAGATTTCATGCTCAGTTATGTTAAATAGCTTATGCATTTCCTAACACTTTTTAATGGTTTTGCATTTCTTTCTGAACTTGCAACAAATAAATGGTTTGCGCTTTGGAAAGAAGACTGTTGATACTTATGTGCATAATGCTAGTCATGATAAATACAGGGAGTTTTTATTATTATTTGGAGCATGGGTTACATGAAAAACTGAAATATACATAAGGTGCAGAAGACTTTTAACCATGGCAATTCTTGTGGCTTCTCTTCAAGGAAGAGGGATTCTGAGAAGACCTGCTAGGGTCATCATCACTATGCACAGTTTTTGTCATGAGAGGGAAGAGGCTCTTCTGTAAATGAAAAATCATTCTTTCTCATACATGTATTAGGAGAGTAAAAATAAGGGAAGAAGTAAAACTGTTTAAACTAAAGGACAGTGTAGAGTCAAACACAAAGCAGTGTAGAAATGGCCAAAAAAAGCTAACCTGTATTGGAAATAAGAAGATTATTAAGCAAAAGGGGAAGAAGGTTTTGGAACAGCAATCACATGAGCTATATTGAGAAGACTGTGACATATTTTTAAAAAGGAAAGTGATTCTTGTCTTATGATTAGATTTTGTGCAGATGGTTTGTCATGGGATGAATTTTCCTTTTAGTGTTTGAAAAGGAAATGTGTGTTGTTCTAATATCATATGATTCCTAGTATAGTGTTTCTGCATTGATTTTTGAAAGTAGCACACATACCCTTTTGGGGAAGATATTGTATTCAGCAGTATATTGATAGGGAACAAAGATATTTGGTAATTTGTAACTTAGTAAGGGTAGTTTTGTGAGGATCGAGCCCACTTTTCAGCTTCAAAGCTACAGTAATGACAAGTACTACAGTAAACTTTGAAAAGACTGTATAGAGTATAAGTTAACTATTATCAATTAAAAAAATCAATAAACTTCATAGTACTGATAGTACAAAATAAGAACTTCTGCTGTTTTACTTGCTGTAAACTTTTTCCCCCCAGTCCTAGGTTTTGTATTGTCTTTTGCAAATGTCAATGCCATTAGGAAAAATCAGCATTATCTGAATAATCCAAGAAGAGTGCACAATAAATAGAAAATGATCCTGTTCAAATTCTCCACGAACATCTAGGATTTAGTTTTGTAAACTGAGGGTCAGTAATATTGTCTGTCTGGAAAGACCACTAAGGTAAAAGAAAGATCAGGCTGCCAAGAAGATAAAAAGCAAGAACTGTCAGGATTTTATATACTTGTCAAGAAAAAGTAAGTTTCTTAAAATGAGTCGCTTGACCCTTTCATTCAGTTTGCCTCTCTTCTTCTTGTGTCTCACTGTCTGGAGCGGAGTTCTTCTGACTGTTCGAGTTAAGTAACTCCTCTCCTTCATTAGCTACACCTGTCTTTGACAGGGCTTTTAGGAAATGAATTCATATCATCAGATGTCCAATACCTAACCAATATTTTCAGGAAGACCTTTTCTTCTCTTGTTGTTCCTCTGGGATGTTATGTTTTACTTGTCAGATTAAAAAAAAACTCTGAAATTTTGACCTGTCAAATGCACCAGCCTCTTGAATAAAAAGAGTTTGAACTGTTAATTGACAAAAACCCCTTTAGAAAGCATTTTCTGTCTTGCCAGCTGTGTATTTTGCCTGTATTGCCATATAATGGACTGAATTCCCACAGTAGATTACTGAAAGCACTTTAGGTTTTATTGGGACTATGTGTTTAAAAGAAAACAAAAAAATGGTTTTGAGTTCATTTTTTAGATCCATAGCGTGCACAGGTTCTATATCTTATTGGGCTAGTGAGTTGGTACAAAGACCTGCATGTCAGGAAATGACCAAGAGGATTCAACAGGCATCCAGGATTAGGCCCAGCTGGTTACTTATGCCAGGGACAAGCCATCTGTGTTTACCAGATTGCAAGCAAAAGTACCAGATGAAATTCCATATTGAATTGTTAGAGATGAGATGGGAGTAAACAGCATAGAAAGGTTTAATTCCCTTTCCCTAATTCAGCATATTCGAGTGTGGGAAGAATAACAATAATGAATGCTCTAGAGAATTGGAGGAGGTTTTAACTCCAGGTAATATAGCTGTGCCACATAATGAGGAACAGTCACAGTTTTTGTATGATTGTCGTCAGTATCTTTGAACTTGATTAGGTCAGTCTTTAGCTGATTCTTAATCTCAGCCTTGGAGTCACCAAATTCTTAATCTCAGCCTTGGAGTCACCAGACACTTGCAGTAGCCTGGCACTCTTTCCTGAAACATGAGGAAGAAGTTACTGAATGTGATTTTTGCCTTTTACGCTATGGCACAAAAGTAGAATGCAGGGTTACTCCCAAGCTATTGGGCACTTTCCACAGAATTTTTACCTTTTGATGTTAATACATTACGTTTGTGGATTAAGTAATTGTTTTTGTTGAAAAACGGCATTGAAATAAATAAATAAATAAAGGCACCATAAAACCAGTAATCAGATGTAACACTAATCCTATGGATCTGAATTCCTGTAAAGTTACTAAAATGCCTACAAAACCCTGTAAATTCAATGAAGTACTCTAATGCTGAATGGATTTCAGCTGCCGGGAGAGTCCAACATGAAGATAGTTTACAAATCCTGAAAAGACTAAAGAAACAATATCAGGAAAAGGGAATCCCATGCGTCTTATTTATAGGATGCATTCACTCTTTGGATGTGCCTGCTCTTTTGGATGCCTTGTTTCCTGCTAAATTTTCTCTCACTTCATTGGCAAAGCCAGACATTTTGCAAACTCCCAGGATGCCAATCTAGTATAAAATTTATTTTTAAATTGTATTCAGGAATCCCAGGTGACTGATGGTACTTTCTAAGTTCATTCTTTATAAGTCACACTTTATGAGTTTATCCCATGCAGTTTGTACTGCAAGTTTTATTATTTTGAAATTTGTCCTGTGACATTTATAAGAACTATTGTTTGAACATGGCTGCTACTGTTAGGGTTACTGTACAAAAGCAGATTCTCAGGAGCCTTTCCAGGACATAGATGGAAGTTCACAAGGATGATGTATGCATTGGCACAGACCTTCTTAATATAGGGAAGTTAGGTGTTTTGCCACATTTTAATTATATATCTTAAATGCATCAAGCTACAGAATATCTGTATCTGACTTTGTAAAACTTTAATTGTAATAAATCTGCAGGACAGAAAACCTTTGAAGTGCCAGAGCATAACAGAGAAGTGTGGCTTTTAGGTGAGAATGTGCAATAAGATATGAAGAGTTATTTAAAAACAGCATAGCTTTGAGATTTGAGTATTACTGTGTTGCAGCATAAAGACCCTTTCTGGTACCAGTTTTGAGTGGCATGAGACCACAAGTTCAGTTCCCCATGGGTTTTACTTGACATGCAAGCCTGAAGCATGCCTGGAGCAAGAACCAAACAATGGAAGTTACTTTTCAAACTGAATGGTGAAATACCAGTTGGCTAAAAGTTATCTCCCTGGTAAATACTTTGTAGTGTTTGTTAGCATGGTATGTTGGGGTTTTTTAAAGTTCCTTTCCTAGCCAGCTGTTAACTGTCTTGGATATTAAGTGACTGACTTTGTTCCAGGGAGGAAAAGTGCTTTTACTGTTGCAGTCTATGGAACATGTCATACACTTCACCCACATAGTTGTCCTCAGCCAGGAAATGGCTAATATTGACATACTGGCATGCTGACAATGAACTGTCAAAAATGTCACGAATTCTAGAGAGGAAAACCTATGTTTATCAATGGTAGAGAGACTTGGCCATGTTTTAAGTGTTCAGTTTGCAAATAAGGAATGTCATTTAAAAATCAAAATCTGTCGCTTCATATCTTTTTGAAATGATCATAAAACATATGCAGTAGCTTTTTAAACCATACTTTTGATGTGCCAGAACTGTGCCATACATATTGTGACCACTCTGAAGTTGTGAAACCGCGTGTATGTGAAAGATATATTACAGAAAGTTGCACAGAACTAGTGAGCATTCAGTCTAAAAAGTGAAAAAAATCTGTATCTTGGAAAAAAGATTTAACGTAAAGACAAAACATCCGTTCCTGTCCAGGCTGTGATTTGTGATGTTTATTACCCAAATTCACTGATAACATTTAATATGCTTTTTGACAGGAGAGCAGTTTTAGTGTATAGCACTAGTCCTACACCGAAATATTCCCTTCCCACCTGCCTTCCAACTGTAAAGTTTTTGCCTGCATACTGGGGTCTCATTTTTATATCTGGTTCTTCTTTATGTTGACTTCTTTTTGTCAATTACATTTTCACCTGGCACAGAATTAGTTGTTTTACAGTTAAAATCAGTGAATGCATTAAATGGTTTTGGAGTTAAATGCTCTCAACATTTAATTACATCAGATTTTGAATATTGGATCAACTTCTCCTGTGAGTCATTCCAACTAAAGTCAATAAGAATATTTTATGAGTTATCCAACAGGATTTTTCCCGCCTTCTATATGTAATCCTAACACCCCCTTCAATGTTTTTGTAGTTCTTACTCTGTGAAAATTCAAGTTAGAATATGGACTGTGTGCTGACCTATATGTTATGCTGAAAAAGAATGACAGAAAGAAAAATGCCATGTGAATTATCTAAATAATTTGTTCCTATGCATATTTCAAAAGAAACAAATATTACTAAAAAAAAAATTAAAAAACATATATGTATATTCAAATATAGGTCTAATTTGTATTGTCTATTTTTGATCATCATATTTTGAAATTAATCACTGAATATCCATATGGACGCAAGTTGTTTTATTTTCATACTGATAAATATGAAAAATACTTTTGAAAAATGTCTTGTTGACCCAATTAAAAATAAAAGTAGTAATAAACAACTTGCCCTACCTCCAAGTCTATTTGATTTCCAAAGTCATCTTTTTTGAGACTTTTTCTGTACACATACTTTGTACAGGACCTGGGACAATGAGGCCTTCAAGCACAACATTATGTATGTAAATACCATTATTTCTATCAGCATGCCTAAAATTTTATCCACATTCTCTACTATAGGGGGTATTGTACAGGCCTATCTTATATTCCATGATAGTAGTCTCAGGATCAGAATTACCTTTTTAATCATAAAAACGCTGGAAAAGGACTTGTTCATTTTAACTACCAAAGAGATGAAAGCTAAACAATGAATATTAACATTTTCAGACAGAGGCAAAACCTTAAAGAAATGTCTGTCAAGCAATTACAACTCTTTCTGTTGCACAAATACATTCCTAAATTAAGCCATTATATTTTTTTAAAGTGTTCATTTAGTGATACACAAGTCAAGATGCCATTATCAATAGATTTCTAAATGTAAGTAAAATTGGTATCGTGTAGAGTATCCTGCCATGAATAGATATTATATGTCTGCTTTGTTATATTAAGGAGAATGTTTGTCACAAACAACTGCAGAAGATACAAGTTGGTGCTTCCCGGCAGCTCCAGCCCATGGAAGCAGTGTGGTCCCAGGACAGAGGTTGTTGGAGAATAACATCATATAAAGGACTTTGCAAATTTGCACTGTCCTTCCTAGAGCAGGAAGGTTGTTTGGTGTAAATGTCCTGCAGCGTGTCAATATTGAGATTTCCGTCCTCGTATCATCTCCACTGTTAACAGCTCAGCAGGGAAACTCCTGCTGCCGGTTATATCTGTTCAAATTGTCTCTTATGAAACCATCTCATAAGGGACATAGGCAAATGTCCAGTTTCTGTAATGGTGATGTTTGTTTATTTGCAATTAATTAGCCTGAGATTTAGCTCAATGATTTGGAACCTGAGTTAGCAGGTAACTTTAGCAAGAGAAATAAGGTCGCTCTGCCTTTGTACTTTGTGACATTGTACCATGTACTTCCCAGCCTGGAGTCACAGCACACAGTCACACTGCAATGTGAGTGTTCCTTTGGGGTGCCGCTAGGCATAATTCAGTATCACAAGCTAAGCATGATGTGCTTAAGGAATTGTATGCCATTTTACAGCTGTAGCCTGGTCTCCTGGAGACGCTTAGGGATCCCCAGCAAGGGAGCTGTTTGTGATGCCTGCTCCCCTCCACTCTACTTCCAGAGAAAGTGCCCTCAAGTATGAATTGGGGCCCCCTGATCTTTTTGGAATAATGTTTCAGTACTCAGGTTGGAAAGGCTGGACATCACTGCTTTAAGCAGACTGGAAAATTCAAAACTCTATTGTATTTCTTTAGGAAAATACGGCAGTTGAGATAATTTCTAGTGTTTTAAATACTCTGTTAAGAATTATCTTGTCAATCACAGAAAAGGGCAGTGGAAGAAGAAGCCAAAAATTTTAGCTCCATTGAGCAGTTACTGAATTCTAACTTCCATTCCTCTCAGATACAGAAAATCCCACTATTTTGTCTTAATTTTCATCTCTTTAAGTTTTTGCAGCATATTCCCACATCCTATGCAGCTTTTTCCAAATGTTCTTTTATAAACTACTTAGCCAATGAAGAAAAGATTGCAATAAAAGTTTCCCACCTCTCTGATAAATATTCTTTGGAGCATGCTTCAGCGTGTTTTTCTCTGTCTTTCTCTGCCTTGGTGAATATTTTAGCATTATTTTTGTACTGTGGGCTGCTCCAGATGGAGAGATTTAGACGAAACCACGCAGGACACTCTCAGTCCTAATGATCATGACACAGTGGACTCAGGGGCTTCTAGTGACACATGCACAGTCCTATGCTTTCCTGATGGGGAAGAGGGTATCTTGCTATCACTGCTCCCCTGGGTAACAGTTATGCAGAAAACAAATTGTGCCTTTTGTTTCTATTCATGGAGATGCCCTAAATGCAAATATTTTAAAAATGTCTCTTTTTGCTAGGTGCTGTTTCCACTTTTTTGAAACCCTCATAATTTTTTCTTCTGATGAGTCCAAGGCAGAAACGCTTTCTCCTGTTCATTAAAACTTGGGATGTCACCAGAGTGCTCTTTTCTGTGAATAAACAGCTGTTCAGGGGAAGAAAAATACCCAGCTCTAAAATGAACAAAGTTCTTAAGATCATTTGCTTTCAAAATGGTCAATGCAAGTGCCATTGTATAATGAAAAGTCACAGGCACTTAACTTTTATAGAGCACTTATTGACTGGTCACTGTGTTCATTTTCAGACATTAATGCCAAGGTCAGTTAAAACTAACCAAAGTCCAAATCAACATATATTTCATACTAGAAACTTGTAGGGATTTTATTCACAATGTACTTTCCTGCTCTGTTTTCAGACAGGCCAATCACAGCTTTTAACGTTTGTATTCTTTTACCTGTTATCTTTTCATTATACCTTACCCATTTCCATGTTTCCCACTAAGTGCCAGTTCCTACAGCTGAAATTTAATTTGAATTGTTAAATATATTCATTCTACCAGAGCTTTGAACATGAGTTTATGATTACTTCTTGGCATATAGCTCGCCTCAGTGGGATGTAATAAATTAGTCTAATCGTATGGTGAATACTTACTTCATCCTGTATTTGTTCCTGCTAGGAACTGAAATTGTGTCTGTAATTGTATGCAAATCCCTTCACCAGAATAATCAAAGGAACTCTATGTGTAGCTGCCCATCCTCCACAAGAGAAGCATAAAAGTAACCTTTTAGCTTTTAACTTTTTAAATTAAAAACTTTTAATTCTACTTAAATGAAATGCTGTATCTTCATATGTAAAATGTAGATACGAAATAGAAAAATGAAATTAAAAGTCATGTGAGTAGCAGATATTTGGATAATATTGCTGTTTGCTTTTAGCCCTGCTTTTTAGATAAGGACAATACTGTGTTAATAGTGTTCATGGCATTGAGCCTGAGAAATAAAAATATTGGGATTTTTCATTTTATATATGGAGGATTTCTTCTCCTCTTAAAATACATGAGACAGATGATGGAGGGTTTTATGAATTGCCTTCAGAAGATGCCTCTTTCTTCCACTGCCTGCAGAAGGGTACTGAAGTAACTAGCTCAGAGTTAGCCATCAGACTTTCAGTTGAGATAAATTCCCCTGTAAGTCTCTAACTCTGAAGCATGTTTTATATATTAGCTTCAAATCATTTTGATTTGCTGCTTTGACCTCTGTCAAATATTTTAGCATTAATTTTTTTCAAATGTGGACACCAAAAAGAGATATAGTTGTGTAGGAGTAGTCCAGTGTCCTCTATGAAGATCATATTGTTCTCTTTCCTGTTTCTCTATTTTTACTGGTAGGATTTTGTTCTTTTTAAGGAGCTTAGATACTAAGCCTTTTTCAGAATTTAATTGGGAGTGATATTTGCAGTCCCTCAGATGAAGTCCCTGGGAGGAGCAAGATTATTCAATATTATAGAATCATTTCAGCTGGAAAATTTAAGATCAAGTTTGGACTTTAAGATCAAGTCCAAACATTAATCCAGCATTGCTGTGTTCACCACTAAGCCATGTACTTCAGTGCCACATCTACGTGTATTTCAAATACCTTCCAGAATGGTGACTCAACACTTTCCCTGTGCAGCCAGTTTCAATGCTTGACAACCCTTTTCATGAAGAAATGATGCCTAATATCCAATCTAACCTTCCGCTGGTCCAACTTGAGGTTGTTTCCTCTTGTCCTGTCACTTGTCTCTTGGGAAAAGAGACCAACCGCTAACTTACTATCTCATTTCAGGCAGCTGTAGAGAGCAAGGTCTCCTCTGATCCTCCATTTTGCCAGCTCCCTCAACTGCTTCTCATCAGTCTTGTGCTCCAAACCCTTTACCAGCTCCATTGTACTTCTGTGGACACACTCCAGCAACTCAATGTGTTTTTTGTAGTGAGGGGCCCAAAACTGAATTTGAAGTGCAGCCTCACCAGAGCCAGGTACAGGGGAATGATCACTGTCATTACACTTCAATAAAAGCCACTATATGAAATCTTCACATGTTTCATAATGCTGCTCCAGTCCAGAAAGAAAGAAACTCATCTTAATTCTGGTCTACATCAGAAGAGCAATGAGTTAATTTTAGGAAGTGGAAAAAACTCATAGATCTTTAGGTTTATCTCCAAATTTCTGGATGTTTGTTGAGAGGGGAGGCAATCAACTTTTAATAACTTTGTGGTCCATGTATCAGTTTAAATGAAACAAAAATACTTATTTCAGTTTCACCTCAAACAAACAGTAACCATATTGTAATCACAGCATCCAAATTTTAAGTCCTCTTTTCCCAGGATAAGTTACATTTTTGCTGAAAAAAGTTAAATACTTGAAAGTATAGATTTCAAAAATATCTAAACAGAACTGAAATTTAAAATTAGAAATCATGTGCCTGGGACCTACAAATAGAACTTTAAAAAGGAGTAAGCTCCTATATGTTATCTGCTGTGTAGCCACCAGTAAATACGGACATGGTCACAAGTGCGTAGAGGTAGCGTTAAGGTTGTGATGCCTTTAAAGTGAATGCTTATTAGTGTGAATGCCTGTTGTTTCAGTATCAAGATCCTTCTTCCTTTATTCTGTTATGCATGTATTAGAAATGGCAGTGCTGATAGGCAGAGAACGCAAGGTATTTTATAATAAAATACTACTTTTGTAACAAATCCCTATAGAAAGGAGGCAGAAGATGTGTCATGAAGATCATCATTTAGTACCCACAGTCAGTTCTGTCCTAGGGCACAGGTATTTTACTGAGATAGATGCTTTGTGGGGAAAAGTAACATGTGACAATAAAATTAAACACAGCACCATAATACATTAACCCATAATACATTAGGGCACTGCTAATTTTAAGATATATCAGCTCTTGAGAGCTTTAGCTTGCAGTCTTAATATTCTTTGACATGTTTTTTTTTTGCGGATATTATTTACACAAATGTCTGTGTGCATTTTTATATCATCACAGGGCAAACTAAATCCTATTAAATTGAGACTAGAGAGGTAACTTGTTGGGAAGCTAGCAATTTCTGGAAAATAGCTGTGCATCAATGAAAATACTGTGTAAGAAAGGTAACTTATTAGCATCAGTGTTACAGACTATAGGTTTTGGTGAAATGAAGAATTTTGGCTTTAAGGCATAGCACTAAAGAATAAAAGTTGAAGCTATGATGTATAAAAGCAAGGAACATTTGCAACTAATCTGGTTATTTGTCAAATAGTAATAATGATAGTAGAAAAAAAAAGGTAATAAGTTAAATATTTGAACATACTGTATTTTCTTCCAAAATTAGTTCACCTTTTCCAGTTTTCTGACCTTTTATTGTACTGATACACATTAGCCTTAATGATAGTCCCAAGATGACATATCAGATAACTAGTTGCTTAGAGAGACTGTGTAGCTGATTTGACAGAAGGTAAACCCTAACACATGCTTTTCTTTGGCCCCACTCACTTTTTTTTTCCCACTTATTGACTTAATTGCTGGGGGGGTTTAGGTAATAGTTTGTGAAGTTCTGATAACACCGTAATTACATACAGTTTCTGATATAGCATTCAAGGTTCTGTAGTAAGAACCTGCTAAAATTTGCTAAGAATGTGGCTTCCTTGCTGCTTGTAAACCACAGAGAAGCCAAAGACCTCTCACCTGAGCCAGGTGTGACATAACTAAAAATAGAAAATAAAAGCAAATAATATATAAAATGCTAGCAAGATATAAAAACTTGCTTTTGGTGTAATTATACTTGGATGTTTTCATCTCTGTGCATGCTTGTCATAAGAAAGATTATGGGACTTTGACATTATTTTGAAAGTATTTAGTGAAATGGTAAGGGTAGTGGAATCCGAAAACTGTGAAAACACAAGCAAAACTATCAGACTGGCCTCAAAAGCCTGGCTTTTCTTTAGTCCATCTCCAGTTTCCACTTAACTCTATCACTTGGCACTTTGATGAGACACCTTTACAGTGTATTTCTTATAAAGTCTGCAGACTCTGAAATGCAAAGAAGGGAAAAAGCAGCCTTGCTGCTAAGTGAGTGTAACATCAATGGGACCTGGCATAGCTTGAATCTTTGATCATGAATTCCCACTGTGGTGTAAGCCTCCTCCCATATGGTCCCTGAAAGCACATAACTTAAATATTTCAGAATATTTCAGAAACAGATTATGTGAGATAAAGCAGTTTTCATTCTATTACAAAATAATGGGTTTTGTAGACATTGGGGGAAAAAAAATAGGTGTATCATTCTAGTACAAGTTTTCACCCAGTTTCCATGAAATTTTGCTAAATGACTGTATTGGGTTTGCATGGCAAGGTTTTGGTGGTCCAGGGCTACAAGGGTGGCTTCTGTGAGAAGCTGCCAGAATCTTCCCCTGTGTCCAGCAGAGCTAATGCCAGCGAGCTCCAAGATGAACCTGGCACAGGCCAAAGCCGAGCCCATCAGCGACAGTGGTAGCATCTCTTGGGTAATGTATTTAAGAAGCAAAAAAACCCTGTGCAACAGAGAGAGGAGTGAGAATATATGAAAGAAACAGCCCTGCAGACACTAATGTCTATGAAGAAGGAGGGAGAGGATGTGCTTCAGGGTCAGAGCTGAGTTTCCTCTGCATCCTGTGAAGGTCCACAGTGGAGCAGATCATAGAATTATAGATGGTTTGGGTTGGAAGGGGGCCTTAAAGATCATTGAGTTCCAACACCCCTGCCATGGGCACAGACACCTTCCAGTAGACCAGGTTGCTCAGAGCCCCATTCAGACTGGCCTTGAACACTTCCAGGGATGGGGAGTCCACAACCTCTCTTGGCAAGAATTACCTTCTAGTTTAAGAATGGAGAGGTGGAGGAAAGGTGTTTTAAGACTTTTTTCCCTCATTATTCTGCTCTGATTTGATTGGCAGTAAATTCAATGAATTTCCATGAGTTGAGACAGCAATTGGTGAGGGATCTCTTCCTATCTCTGTGTTTGTTGAGCCACAAACCTTTCATTGTATTTTCCCTCACCCCACCCAGTTGAGGAGCAAGACTGATAGAGCGGCTTGGTGGGCACCCAGAAGCCAGCCAAGGTCAACCCACAGCAATGGGCTAGAGAAAATTTGCCTTGATGAAATTTCTAGAAGATCTGTAAAACAGTGGTCACACTCAAATGCAGAAAGAAGTATATGAGGTTCACTGTCAAGTAAAGAGGTATTAAGTATTGATCCATTCTGGTTGCATTTTTTTTCCAGTGTCTTTGTTAAGGATTTGTATGAAGAAATATAAAATGTATTTGTAAATCTTGCAGATGGGAAAAAATTGAGAGGACTGTGTGGACTCTGGAATACATTTTGAAATATATCACATTTTCACCAGTGCACTTCAGGAAGTTCAGACAGAAAAGAAATGTAACAGAGGTCTTCAGTTACATAAAGAATTGCTTTAAAGAAGAAGAGAAAAAACTGTTCTCCAGGCTTACCAGAGATAGGACAAGAATGAGTGGCTTTAAATTATGCCAGGGGAGACTTAGGTTAGACTTTAGGAAGCATCTCCTAATGATAAGGATAATTAAGGAATGAATATATTACCTAGGATGTTAGAATCCCCTTTAGAGATTTTTAAGGACAAAGAAAGATATCTGTCTAGAATGTTTTAAATAAAATTCATATGTCCTGGGGGATGGAGGGATAGAGAGGAATAGATGGAATTATTTCTTGAGCTCCCTGTCATTTTTCAATCTATGTATAATTTCTGTGAATTAAACCCAAGGAGGACTCAGAAAAAATCTGTAGTTCTAGCTTTCACTTTGCCATCTAAATTGACCAGTTTGTAGGTACTTTTTTGTTTAATATTCTGGCTCCAACTCAAAATGTAAAGAAAATCGGAGATGCAAATGAGTTATCCTGTGGCAAAAATTGTATGAAGAGCTTATAAATCTTACTGATTGTGTTTGAGTTCTGGAACCTATATGCTCACTGAAAATTTGAAACAAAACTGTATGTTCATAGAAAGGTTTTAATCACAAAGAGGAAAACTAAAATGCACACCCAAGTTCAACTGCTTGTAGTTATTGATGGAATGTACAGTCGTGCATCACTCATACTGTAAATTTCTTGTATGGTTTTCATCACTGTATTGTCTGGATTCATCTCAACAACGTTTGGCTAGATAAATGGTAGGTATTTTTACTAAGCCTCATGTCTAGACTCCTTCAGTATTCATTAAAGAAAGAGAAAAGTACCTCTGAGATTGGTAGCTAGGACAAAAAAAAAAAACAAAAAAACAACAAACCTTTTTTCTAATAGGATACCTGTCACTCCTGTGAAAGCTTGGATGATTAACTTAGGCAACTACTCTGTAAACAGCTAGAGTTAGGTGACATGAATCCAACCCTGAATATCAAATATATTAGCTTATCCTTACCAAACGACTTGATCATTTATTCTTTGCTTCTTCTGTATGTTGGATTTATAAAATTTTAGTTCTTCTACACAACCTAATATGGATTCGTTTACCTGGAAGTAGCTTTCATAAATTAGCTCCAGCAGTATCTGGGACTTTTGGGGTCATAGCTAATCTTGGGAATGGGATCTGTTCCTATTTGATAATCGTTTGGACCAGAAAGAGAAGCAAATGAATTTGCATTTCAGTAACATGCAGTATATGATGCCCGTCTTTGGAAAAGACTGATATTCATCAGAGATGCTTTCTGTTCCGGGTGCCATAACAAATGCATTGCATATGCTGTTTCCAAGCATATTAACCTGTTAACTTGGCAATTCAGTATTGTTAGAATGCTAGCCAGAGTAAAATACAGTCATAATATGCAAATATTGCATCCTCTTCATTGCAGAAAATTGATAAGTTCCAAAAGTTCCAAATGAGTTCCAAAAGTTCCAAAATGGAAAATTATTACAGGAGGCGCTACTGTTTGGATTAAGCAGCCTTTGCTTTCTGTCTCCTGGCAAGACCATCAGGAATGGTTGCCTATACTTAGAAGGTTGGGGAAACATTTTGCCAGAATAAAAAGGTTGCTAGAAGATGAAAGTTATTGAAATTTAATTATATCACTGTAATTGATTGCTGAAACATTTTCTGATGGAAGCAATTAAGGAAAAACAGTAAAAAAAACCAAAAACCACCAAACAAACAAACAAACAAAAAGGAAGAAAAGAAAACAAGCCAAAAATGTTCATTCCAGCAGTAAAATAACTCAGACAATGCTCCTGCTCCTTTATCTCTTTAGTTCATTTTGAACATGCTGAAGAGATGTAGGTATGAGATTTTACTTTTCATTTAAATGTAAAGAAATGAAATTAAATCATTAACAGCTGAAATGAAATTGGATAGGGTGAAATATCGGTGGTATAGCAGAAGGCAAATTAAAAAGCCTGAAAGGCAACTGAAATTTTAAAATCAAAAATATTACTCATGATTTCATCTACTTGGGTGGAGGAAGGTTGTGTATAGGCTCCAATTACAGCACTGTTGCTGTGAACAGGAGGAATCCTGGGCTACAAAATTGCTCATTTTACACACTTTGACCTCCAGAAGATATCTGACCCTGAAGAAGTACTAATCTTGCTCTAAACAGATACAGCACCAGGTGCACATCTTGTATTATTTTTGTATGGCTGATGTATTTTGTGATGAAAAAATGCCTATGGAGAGTGGAATGAGGGAAGAAGGTTTAAAAAAATCTGAGATTTTGTTTGTAAGGTATTTAACTGTACTATCAACCTCAGCATGTAGGTTTTTTTGGAGTAGGCATCTCCAGCTCTGATTTTAAATGAAACAGAGTAACTTCTCATTTTCATGCTTGAGTTTGTTTTTTTTTTTTCCCCAACATCATGACCATGCATTATCTTTTCTGGGGAAAAGAAAAAAAAAAAAAAAAAAAAACAAACAAAAAAAACAAAAACCCCACCAAACAACAGAACAAAACAAACCAATCAACCAGACAAATAAACCCTCAAACAAACCCACAAAAAAGAACAAAACCCCCCAACTAAACTAAAAATAAAACCACAAAAAAACCCCAGAAGGGATAAGAAAAAAAAATTCTATGTAGACTTGCCCTGTTTCTCTTTTGGCTCCAGCATATTGAGGTGGAATTGGTATTGCTGGTCCTTAAGCAGTTGTTAGTAGTATGTACATTTAAGCAATGACCTGCAAAAAGCAGTTGGCAGACTTCTCATCCCAGGTCATTTGAGAAAAATTCTTCTGAATCTATTCCCATAAAGAGGATAAAAGAAACCATTCTTGCATATAATATCCTTGCATTTGGGGAGGGCTTCACCTATGCTTTTAGGCAGTTGTATTGGTGTTTTATGTTGTTCATACATTTAATATTTTTAAAAAAGGAAAAGGAAAAAAAATATGAACAAACTCCATGAAGGACCAGGAGCTTCGACAAAGTTATGCTTGGGCACAACCATTTGTCTTTTTTGATAAATGAGCTATCTGCATTTCAAGGTTGAATTAGTTGATGGGGAAGGGTTATTATAAAAATTCATGAGAACTTAGCTTATTTTTATGTATTGGCATAGTCTTAAACATTTTTTTTAAATAATGTTGTTTTGAAGACCATGGGTTGTGCAGCTAAGTTGATATGAGTTAGCCTAGGGTTTTTTTAGTTGGCTTTTATGCAATAAATAGTATTCCACAATGCATGGGACAGAATGTATTACAGAAAATGAATAATTCATCTGTATGTAGCATAACTGAGGATAAACAGCAGATAACTAGAAAATAAATACCTTTTAGATGACAGCTGTAATATTCATGTCTGCTGTCTTTACTTGAGGAAACATCTTTCTGAAGATTAGGAATTTTGTCTGAATAGAAACGCTGCATTTTATTTTTGAGTATTATACCAGGTTAGTTTCAGGGGGGTTTACTTATAAAATGTTTGCAGCAGCTAATTTTTTTCCCCCGTCAGCTGTAGCCAATTATTTTGGACAAATAAGCATTCTCCACAGCATGTCTAATTTTTATGCCAACTGAGCCTGTGAATGCCTTTATTCATTCTGTGTAAACTCCATCCTTGTCAGTCTGTTATATTAAAAATTGTTCCTGCACACTGAATAGATGACCATACCACTGATTACTTGCATAGGGATTCTGAACTCTTCTGATGGAGAATATTGCACCTTATCCACTTCCTGCTGTTAAGCTGTTATGCTATATGTGAAAACCTTCATCTAAGTGCCAGCTACTGACAAGAAGCTACAGAAGCTTCAAATGTATGAATGAAGGCAGTTGCTAATGAAATATGACAAGTCAAACCTTGATCCAAGGTAGAAGAAAAAGTTTTGTATGTGTTTGTCTGATATTTGTCATGCTTTGTGCTGGGATAAATTACCAGTTTGATCAAAACACATCTTAGTAAAGTTGTCCAAGTGAAATAAGAAAGGAAGGAGGGGATGTCAATTGCTGTCTCAAACACCATTCATTCTGAATCAAAGAAAATGTTAATTAGTGTCAGGAAGTTGAATTAAGTAAATGTTGACTGCCTTTGTAGCAAAGATCAAGTCAAAGTTACAGTGTAAGTGAAGCAGGAACCCCTGTAACATTGGAGGGGTTTTAGTGTATGTCTATACATGGACATGAATAGGAAATGAATCAAGAAATACAATGTTTGAGAAAGAATCTTGTCATGATTTGGAGAGATAATTGCAGGCAAAAAGGAGACTGAATATAGCAACAGGAAAAGCAGAATAATTATGCAGCAATTAACAGGAAAGCTGTATGGTTCTTTGAAAAAAAATAACAGTCATCGGGTTAAAAATATATGCTGAATACAGAAATGTTTTAATACTCAATACATCAAGTATTTGAATTCATTTCCTGCAATAAAATACTGTTTCATAAAATAAATGTCTCATTTATGTGATAAAATATGTTCTTCATTTTATGTATTTATTATAATTGTTTGCATTTTTATCTAAAATATGTCATCTGAAATGGAGGAAAAAACATAATAAATGTTCATTTTGGAGTGCTGGTGCATAATGTCATAATGATAAGAAAATACGGATTTTAAGTTAATATTAAAAAAGACTGAAAATGTCATAGGATCGAGTAGAAAAATATCTACTCCTAGATTTGCAAGAATATTTGTTTCTTGTGTGTCCTAAAATGTTCGTATTCTGTTAACATGATTGTCTACTTTTATTTGACTGGAGGCAAACTCAGATTTCGGTTGTGTTGTAGGTCTTCTGATAATTAGTTATTTAGCAACTGCACACTCAAAAGTGCTCTTTCTGAAATGTAACTTCCAAAGATTCCTCTGAAAATCTATGGGAGTATCTGATAGTTCTTTTACAGGGAATCTCTCATGCAGTGGCATTTTCAAGAGCATTAAAGTGATGTTTGGGGGTCACTACACTGAGACATGGGAACCTCTTGCTGAAAGAGGCCACCACTGGATAGCTACATCACCAAGAAAAATATTTAAGCGGTGAAATCTTTTGTTTAAAGCTGCTGGGGAAAATTTTGCCAGATGAGTAAAAAGCCACAATAGTCTTTGTGTTGTGATTCTAGACAGGGAGACCTTCTCTGAATCATGTCATTTGTATGAACATATTGTTAGAAGACATATCTATTCTTCTGTCCTTTTTGTCTTTTTTAAACATTAACTCTGCATCTGAGGTGTACAGTCTTCATTGCTTTAAACAAGTTCATTAAAAAAGAAGAATAAAAGATAGAAGAATAATACATGCTTCATGCTTCGGGAGTTGGTTGAGCAAGTCAAGACGGGGCTTGCAAGCTGTCCCAAGTTACATCATAAGCTCCTCTGCTGCCTCTGCACTGCACAACCCCAGGTAGAAAAAAGCAAACAAGAGAGGGAAGAAGCTGAAGGGCTGGTGGGCCAGAGTACCTTGAGACTGCAGGCAGAGAGCCTGCCCTGCAGGTACAGGTGGAGACCTCTGACAGGGCATTGCCTTTCCCTTCTGTGAACGGGCTCAAAGTTGACAAAGTATGAAGTACTGATACTGATAAAGAGCAGTAATCGTGCCATTAGTAACAATTAATGCTTCTGTGGTGCCCTTGAGTCACTGACCTCTAATCTCTTTCCATAAAGTGATTCAAGCTATAAAGAATCCCTGAAATAGATCAATATGATTTCTACTCGTACATCTATACAGGCATATATATGTATATGTATATGTATAATTATATGAAACAAAGAATTGTTACTAAGAAGCATTAAAAACTGCTTGGATTAAATGTTGCTAAAAGAAGAAAAAAAAAAAAAAGCATTTGAATGCGTTTGTGGTATGCAAATACTTCCGCTGGATGAGTAGTAGGGTCAGATTTTTTTCTTTGCTGTGTTGTAAAATTCCCAGATACAGAAACTGTATGAAACCAATCTGAGAGGCTGCATGTTTGACTGGAAGAGTTTGTGTGTATAAATCATATGAAGATTATCCATAATGCTGTGAATCACTCCCAGCATTCTGATCACATCAATTGTAAATTTTTTTAATTGCATACTGTACACTGATAGTGGCTAGCAGCATAGGTAGGGATACAAATATTATTTTATTCCCTTCTCTGCAGGTGCACATATTAAGAGGCATAATATCAATTAAGGACAATTCCTGTTCAAAATATACAATGATTGTTTTACTAGTATATTGTATCCTTTTCTTTTAGGTTATTCAATACTTCAAGCTATTATGGAAAAAGCAGGACAAAATAGCTGGCAAGTCAGTGCCATCTGTGTGGAGAATTTTAACGATGCCAGCTACAGGCGGCTTTTAGAAGATCTGGACCGAAGGCAAGAAAAGAAATTTGTAATAGACTGTGAAATAGAGAGGCTTCAGAATCTCTTAGAACAGGTAATACCTGCTTTTAATGTCACTGTAAAGCACATTACTGAAACTCCAGATGAGATACCACTGTGCATTGCATTTTGTTTATTTTCTCAGTGGAAATTAAAATGATCGTTCTTTCTTTTTTTGTTTCTCTTCATGGGCCTATATTTGTATGCCCACTTACCTTGTCTGTTTTCTTTTCATGTTTAATACTTGTCTTAGTAGCCAGCATGTTGGTGCAGTGAGCCCTCCTTTCCCACGCAGGAGGTCTGTGGGCAAAGTGTGCCAGCAGTCAGGGCACCTGCATATTTGGCCCCGCTTCCCAGCACCTCCATGCCTGATACATCTTGCATCAGGGTCATAGGGCTGGCAGAACCATATGATGTTGCTGAGTTGCCAAGATGCTCTTATTCTGTACCTTCATGGGGTTAAATCTCAATTTGTTTGAGGAGGAAAAAAAAGCTTGCTTAAATTCAGTATTCTTTCTATTTGCCAAATAACATAGGTCATGTATTTCTAGCCATAAAATGCTTTAAAATTATTGTTACAAATATTTAAACTGATAGTTTTATTACCTTAGCAGAATGTTTAGGAACATGAGGAACAATAGAATAAAAGTACTATTGGACTGGAAGGGAGGTCAGGTTCTTCCATCCGTTATTCATGGAAAACTGCTATTAGATAAAGAAAATACTGGGCCAGACAGACTGGCCTGCACTGTGCAGTATCTATACCAGTGTGCAAAGTGAATATCAAACCCTGCCAATCTGGTGCAGCAAATCTGTCAATATATGGTGTTTATGTATAAGCTCTTCCTTAGATGATGGAAAAAATAAAATAGTGTTGTGAAAGGATGATTTTGCCAAATGACAGGAAAACAGCTTATGGTTAGCTGTCTGCTTCTCAATTGATCCCACATATTACATTGCTGTGGTGCAAGTTCACCATTCCGTACCTGCTGCTGCTGCAGGAATTGCAGGGAATGAATGCCATCTGCTGGTGCTGGACCCTCTGCCACCATACTGCTTCTCTTGGCTAGTGCTTTAGAGAATTTTGAAGATTCTTTAGCAAAAGCATTCATGATGCATCTGCCTCTGAAGTTATTGAAAATGAAATGTCATTTGTGATACAGAAATTCATAAAATAGTATTCATAAATGCATAAAATAGTACTCATTGACATACATACATCAATTTTGCTTTCACTGGCAGAAGGTAAAGAGGGAAACTGAGAATTAATAGCATGACTGATATAACAATAACTTTTTCTGTGACTGTTGCCAAGAGAAGAACAGACAATGCCATATTGCTACAGATATTCATTTGGCCATTATATTGGTTTTTATTCTGAATGCCATTATGTTTTAATACATACTTTCTATAGCTTATAATTAACTCCTCCCTGAGTTCATCCTATATGACAGTGAAACAGAACACTCATATGAGGATCTTCTAAAATACATTCAGAAAGACAGTTTCTCTCTGAGCTCCGTGTGTATGCACATGATGTATTTGATTTCTTTTACATGGCATGCCAATGTGACATAAAAAATTATGTTCTATTACCATAAGTCTTGAAGCACACCCACCATCCTGTGTAGGTGTATCTACTTACTATCCACCCAGTTTCAAAGGAAGATTAAGTCATCAGGTACGTTTGGATCTCACTGATCCAAATGTACATTTTATTTGCATCCAGAGGCTGGTAGTCGTTTTCCTCCTAGACCAGCACCTACGTAGTCAGTTCATACAGGTCTGGATTTTGCATGCCTAAAATACGTAGTTAATGCAGGTGTGCTAAGTCATAAAAATGAAGTGCATGGCCACAACAGACTGAATCAGGCATGGTGAGTTTGTCTCACGCCTCTATGGGGCAAGCCTGAAAGCTAATTGAGTCCTCTTCTCATTAACTGCACAGTTGAGGGTAGGAGTTAACACATACTTACATCATTTTTAGGAAGTGATTTATTTGGCTACTGTCCAATTTTGTGTGGGATAAATTTTACCTAGGAAATGAGCTTTTTTGTACTTGTGCTTCTGTTTATTTGCTCTTAAGTGTGAAACTTTTGCCCTTAAATCTGTGCTAATCAAGTGAAAGAAACTGGTTTGTGGGCTTGTGGACTTTCTATTCTCAGTAGTGATTGCCTTTATTTATATTATGTATATTAAAAATATTATATATATAAATTATTTTTTACATGATCTTATTAAAATGGAATTCATATACCATATGAATTCCCTTCTTCCCTGCTACGTCTAGAGATTCTCTTCATTCTTCCATAGGATGGTCAGCAGGAGTGGCATTATAGCCACGCTAGACAAAGCATCCAGAAGAGCTGCAGCTTTACTCTCCATTGTGAAAGTCCTGGTCTTCCTATACAGGCTGACCTAAAAGTGGGCCTGGAGTGCTGGTCTGGGGCTCCACTATGACCATCAATGACCAAGTGCTGCTTTAAGGATGGGCAGTTTGAACAGTTTCAAACACAAAAGCATTTAGTTTTCCAAAAATAGGAATGAAGCAAAAATGGACTAGCCCAATGTAGAAAATGCAAAATAACTCACATTTTCAGATATCAGTCATTGACTTTTTCCTTTTGCATGAAGGCTTTAATAACCTGTAGCAGACAGAGTAGGTGGCTTCACAGATGGAACTCAAGTTAGCATGTTCTTCCCTACATACACAGGGGAATTGATTAAGCTTCAGTGAGTCTAATTAACTCAACTTCTTTCCTGCCTAGTTTTCCTGTAATTGAGAGCCTAAGTTGTGACTATACTGTAATACTTTACAATGTACAAGTAAATGTTCTGCAGAACATTTAGGAAAAGTAATTAAATCTCAGTAATGAGACCATAACTCAAAGTGCTTTGCCCTTAAATCTATGCTAATGAAGGAAAGGAAACTGGCTTCTGGGCTTGTGAGTTTCTTCTCCAGTGACTGCCCATGTATATACACACTCATACTTCTCATGACTGTGTACCTCAAGCAATGAAAACTGGAGAATTTTTGATGACTGTGTTCAAGAAGTGAGTTCATGTGCTTCTCCCCTGCCCATAGCTGGTGCTCACTTATCTGACCTGGTTTCTTCTGCTCTCTGACCCATTCAGTTGCCCAGATGAGAAAATCAGCACCTTAGTGATTCCCCTCTTCTTGTGCAACTTTAATGTCACCATTTCCCATTTCTTTTTGTCTCCTATATTTTTCTTAGTTCATTATTTTTCTCATTTATTTTCTCATCTCCATGTGCCCTGGTGTGTGGAGAAGCTGCCTCCACACTCTGTACCTGACACTTGTCTTCAGAGAAAACTTCTCTTCTGGAACCCAGTGAAGTATCTGAATTCCAGACTCTCCCCCAGTACACAACCCAGGATGTGCATTTTTCATCATTTGATCTTCCTTTTACGTGTTGTGTTGTTGAGACTGATGTCTTGGGCAGAGCCAAGACTGTCTTTCTTTTTGTGGTGAAGTATAGAGAGATGGAATTTCATTTTCAGATTTCCATTCTAGAAAGGGACAGTAGGGCCGATATTAAATTAAATCCAGGAGATGCATTCCAGCTGTGCACATGTGTTTGTATCTGATTTGCTTGGATTTCCCTATCTTGTCTTAGTCTCAGCAAAAGTTTTGGATCTTACCTCTCAAGGATATGCCAAGACTGTGATGGTTTTCTTAATAAAACTATTCTCCTCTGCTTTGGTCATGCTCACCCAAGACTGTACAGAGTCCAGTAGCAATTGGAGGTATATGGGGATTACTGGAAACATTTTTCTTGGTTTCAGTATTAGTGCCAGTTGGCATGGCTCAGCTCAAATTCCTGTTTAAACACAACAATGGAACAAGACATCCATTTCTGTACCGGTCACAAAGTTCTTGCTTTGAGTCATCAATAAGACAGACAGTGTCTTCAGCCTATCTGAGTCAGCAGTTCTCCACCTACTTTTAGGAATCTGCTCTAGGTTAAGCATAACAAGATAATTTTAGTTCTCTTTTATCCCCTGTTCTCAGGGTGGTGAAAGAACATCCTACCTCCTTAACATCTGACAACAGTCATAACCAGGAAAACCTTTTTGCCAGCTGGGAGTGAAACTCCTTTACGCTTCTCTGGCAGACCTTATCATCCTGCAATTCCAGGCTACAAAAGACAGCACACAAACATCAAGACTTTTTTCAGAAGTGTTTTCTTTCCTTGTCCATTTTAAGTGATGCACATGATTTGCCTTTGGGAAGGGCAAGCATGCCCTGACCCATTTTAATTTACTAGTGCAGACCTGGTGCGTGGCTAGGGATGGTGTGGCTCTGGGCATGGACTCCTCCCTCACCATGGCCCCTCAGGGCAGCCTTGGCAGTGCTGGTGCTCGGGGCAGCTCCATAGTTTTTAACACAGGAGTCTTCAGTGCTGGACATGACTGCTGCTGCTTACCTGCTCACCCCCCAGAAATAACCCAAACCCAGTGTGTTTCAGTGCTGAGTAGGAGCCTCAAAAGCAGTAAAATGAAGATAGACACTATCTCTGTCTATGGCTGGGGAGGTGGAGCTTCATAATCTTTAAGGTCCATCCCAACTCAAACCATTCTAGGTTTCTGTGATTTTATGAAGGCCTATTCCATGTCAGCTTTTCACATAGCTTCCAAAAGGTGTGTTTCTATTTTGGAGAAAGCACATCTGTGCTTAATGGTTATAGACAACTTTTTATACTTAACACAATGTTTTCTAGAACCTTGTAAGTGATCTCACTAAATCTGATTAAGGGTCTCCCCAGTTTACGTACCTGGCCCTTTGTTTCATCTGTTCATACTCTACCTTAGTAAAAAATGTGCCACAAATTTTTAATTCAAAAAGTAAACTATGATAGCCGTTTATTCATATTGCATAAGTGACTGGAAGAAGAGACAAAGCCCCATTTTCCCACAGGCATGAAATTAGGGATTATTTTTACCATTACCTTTGCAGTTTACTGGGACAAGATAGAAAAAGGGAGTTAAAGACACAGAAAGATAAAATGACATCTCCACAGTTTTATGTAACAGTTATAGCTTATATAGCAGAATGCATTTCTAGTGATTCATATTCTGTCAAAGACCGTTATGTTCTTGTTTATCAACACCCCTTTCTTCATGACACTTTCAGCAGGTGGTCTTTTAAAAGCACAGAAATATTCTGTTTGAATCAAAGGATAAAAGTCAGTGGAAGAGATGGAAAATTCTCTGATTCTGTGTCTCTTCTTTCCAAGTTGCATTTCTAAAATAGCCCCCTAAATTTAATATGAAGAACCTTCTGCTTAAGACAAAACAAATGTTTGAAACATGATTTCCATTTCCTTTCAACTAATCCACTACCACCAATGGCAAACTGCATAGCATTTGAAAAGTCCAGGCCAAAGTAGTCCTTTGCTACATGCAGCATAGTAAGAAACACACAGTGTGTTTCTCTCACTTTTCATTGGGAGCTTTGCTTCTTTTCTTACTCTTTCTTTTAATTTTGTTTTTCTTCCTACATTTTAAAAATAGTGTATTTTTTGCTTATTCACTGAAAACCAGAAGCCAAGTCAGCCTAAGTCTGAAATATGTATCTACTAAAATTACAAAATCTTTACTTTAAACTTATTGTGTGTTTACGGAATTTCTATCTAAAATACAGAATCCATGTTTCAAAATAAATGCACCAACAGAGTAAACATACCCCTTTGGTTTTTTGGGGGCTTTGCTTTTCTCCTAGACCACCACTTCCACAAGCACTATAAAACATTTTTCCCAGACGTTTACTGAGCAAGAAAAAAATAGCAATTACCACAGCTAATCCAGAAATACATGGAAGTCATCAGTACTCACATGCTGACTAGTAGCTGTCACACAGGAAGTGGAGTGTTCAGGTGCTGCCTGTACTTTTAGTGGCTAAAACATAAAGGTCCCTGTTTTCCACCCAGCAGCCAGTATTAATAAGGACTGTACAGAGTTAATGTCTTAGATGTGTTAGACAATATCTTAGAGGCATTGTCCTCTTTTCAAATATGGGTGAAATTGATGAATGTTCTAAAAAATATTTTACTGGTAAATCGATAGACCCACAGACAGCTCAGTAGCACAGAAGTGATTTCCTCAGGGAAGATGACTGAAAATGCATAGCAGTGTATAGCAAAACACACATTTAAGGAAATGTCATGTCACTCTTTCCTAAGTTGTACTTGCATTTAGTTAGTTGGAATAGTTTACCTTCAGTAAATATATGCCATAGATTTCTTTCACTATTTCTGTGTTTGCTATTTCACAAGCAATACCAAAGTGTAATAAAACCATTAAACTGTGGTCAGATTTGAAGAATATCATAGAAAATAAATTTGTATCTCATTTGTTTAATCATTGTATTTGTTCATTTTACTTCTTCAGACACTAATGGTGCTTATTCCTGGAGAAGCAGACTGTCATTTGCTCAGTCACAGCTGATGTCACAGCTCTTTTTTATAGTTTGTGCAGTGCTCAGAAATGTGTTCAGGTATACAATACAGTCAATACTCCAAATAGATTTGATAATCAAGTTGAAATATGTAAGACAAGAATCAGGAGGGATATGTCATTAGCTATAAACACTTTAGTCCTTTTCTTTGGATCTTTCAATATTTTTTTTTCTTTTTGCTGTTAATCTATATGAAAAAGATATGTAAAATTATGTAAGGTAACTTTCAAAAGCATGAAGTGCTGAAATTGGAAGTTAAAAGTTTTGTTCCCCCTTTTTTTTGCCTGCCAGAATTCTCTTTGTCAGCACATATTAAGCACTGCAAAGCAAATAAGGTACCAGGAAAAAACAAACAAACAAACAAACAAACAAAACCAACCCACACACAAAAAAAGAGAACTGCTTAGAGCTCAGAGATTTGGTTTTGACATATTTGGAGCCAGTTTTTAAATTCAGGCTGTGTAGTCACCTCTGAAGGTTATCTGCACACTCCCGCTGCTCAAGGGGGCAAGCTTAGATCAGGTTACTCAATAGATCAAATTTTGAATGCTTCCAGGGATGGAGATCCCACATACCCTTTATTCCCTATTTCAATTCTTAACTATCTTATAGAAAAAAAAAAAAAAAATCCTCATAACTAGCTGGAATTTCTTGTGTTGGAAACTGTGTCCTTCGCCTTTTGTCCTATTGTGCATCTCCAGGAAGAGTCAGGTATCCTTTTCCCTACACCATCCCATTGGGTATTTATGCATATTGCTAAGATTTCCCTGAGCTTTTTCTTCTCCAGGCTTCTCCATTCACAGCTGTCTCAGTTCCAGCTCACATGACAGATGCTTCAATCACCTTCATAGCCTTCTCCCTACCTTCTTCAGTATGTCCATGTCTCTCCTGTACTGGGGAGCCCAGCGCTGGATTCAGCACTGCACATCGGCCTCACCAGAGCTGAGCAGAAAGGAAGGATCATCTCCCTTGACCTGCTGGCAATGAAGTCCAAAAGGCTCTGAGGCTTTCTTTGCCATGAGGGTGCATGAATGGCTCATGGGGAACTCATTTACCACAACTCCAAGAGCTTTCCTGCAAAGCCTATTTCTATCCAGTGTGTACCCAGCCTGTCCTGCTGTGTTTGCTGAGTCAGGCTGAGAGTCAGGCCATGAAATAAGGCACAGATGTACACAGATGAGCTTTCATTCTCAGTCCTCTGTTTTTACACCTATAGGAGGCAGCTTTTAAGATAGAAATACTGTATGAATGAGTGAACTGTGTATCATTTTGTACTGAATCTTGCAAACCTGTAATGTACTTGCATCAGAAACAGCCAGAAAGAATACCAGGGTGATCAGATCAACCTCTCTCCTACACTATGTGACCACATCTGAAAAATTCCTTCACTAAGCCAGGCAGCATGCTTCTCTAGCATTTTGCTTCCTCCTTCTCTGCTACTGAGTACTCTGCTACTTCTTCCTTTTTTCTGATAGCCATCTCAGGCAAATTTTTACCAGAAATTTAGTCTAGTTGTGTCTTCATAATGACCTTCATACATAGCTCAGCAAAGCAAACTGAAAACATGAGCTAACTTTAATTGCATTTGCCTAAGACATTTATGTTTACTTCTTTCTGAAAGAGAATGATGATACTCCTAATTTCTGTTTTCTCAGGCTTTTCATATGCAGTAGCATTTATAGTGTTTGTTTCTATATTGTACACACAGATATGTACATAAACATATCTACTGGACATACACAGGACTATATCCAGAAAAAAATATTTCTCCTTTCTGCATGAATGGCAATGGATTTCCTTTCTTCTTCCATCTGTAGCAGCTCCATCCTCTCCAACCCATCTCTATCTGATGAAGTTCAAACATCAGCATTCCGTGTGTTCAAAGCCTTCCAATGTGTCCACTGTGAGCAGCATTTTCTCCAGAATTTTGCATAGTGAATCAGTTTTGCCGTCAGACATCATGAGTCTAGCTCCTAATTTACCAGGCAGGCTGATTCCAGTATCTTTTTCCTGCTCCTTGTCCTCCCCAGCTGGTAAGAATTAAATGGGATGTTTCCCAGTAGATGCGTACTTTCCTCAGGATTGTCAGTGCTCTGTATCAGCAAGATCAAGCCTCACTGCTCATCCAGGGCTGTATTTGCCTTCAAACACAGAGGTGAAAATGGTTATGCAGCATCTGGCACAGATTTAATGCTTCAGTGTACACAGCTGAACTGATACATAATAATAAAAAGAATGTACATGCACTGTGTAATATTAAAAATTAAACATCGCTGTGAAGTTTTCACATAGTAAAGTATTAGTATCATTAATCTTATCTTGTAAAAATTACAAGCCAATAAACTCTAATTAATAACAGCTAACAATTGTTATTAATAAGCATGATAGGGAAGCAGCTGCATAGTATCTTGAGCGCTGTTCATTGTTGTCTAACTGAGTTGTTCAATATAGGAAAGACATTAAGGTGTTGGAGGACATCCAAAGGAGGGCAACAAAGATGGTGAAGGGCCTTGAGGGGAAGCCGTATGAGGAGCGGCTGAGGGCACTTGGTCTGTTCAGCCTGGAGAAGAGGAGACAGGGGAAACCTCATTGCAGTTACAACTTCCTCGTGAGGGGAAGAGGAGGGGCAGGCACTGATCTCTTCTCTGTGGTGACCAGTGACAGAATCTGAGGGAATGGCCTGAAGTGGTGTCAGGGGAGGTTTAGGTTACATATCAGGAAAAGATTCTTCACCCAGAGGGTGGTTGGGTGCTGGAACAGGCTCCCCAGGGCAGTGGTCACAGCACCAAAACTGTCAGAGTTCAAGAAGCATTTGAACAATACTCTTGTGCACATGGTGTGACTCTCGCAGATGGTCCTGTGCAGGACCAGAAGTTGAACTCAATGATCCTTGTGGGTTCCTTCCAACTCGGTATATTCTGATTCTGTGAAATTAGGTGAAACTGAACTAGAACCAGATGTATTTTGCTACTAGATCTCACACACTCCTCAGTAGTGGTTTAGATAATACAAAATCATGTAGCTGAGAGCACCAACTCTGATATTTCTTCATGTTTGTTTACTTTGTGATCACAGAGCCAAAAATCACGTGTATCAGCTATCTGAATGTGATTGCTGTTTTGCACATAATGCTATATTCAAATATCCATGAGCATAATCATGACTTGGGTTTAATTGAACCATATTAAAACAACCAAGGAATAAAAATGAAGTGTTAAAAAAGTTATATGTTCCTGGCTTGCCATTAGGAGTATGAATAAAATAAATTATTGTTGAAAATTCTAAAACAGTTATTAGAAAAATCAAGAGGCACCCACAGTGGGTGTGACAACTCCAGTCCCAAAGGGGAACTTGATTGCCTGGGAAGAAAATGTAAGGTTGTGTCCAGTGAGCCACCATGTTCAAAGTAGCTAAACACCCTTAGTGTGAGATTTCTTGGCAAAAAAAAAAAAAAAAGGTACAAGAAAATCTTTGTGTCTCATCACTCAAAATCAGGGCAGTTTATCTTTCTAAGAAAGCTGCAGCACTTGAGCTATTTATTAAGCTTGCTGCAGGAGTGACTAGAGAAAACGCTGTGGGTTTGGTATGTGTGCCAAACTGAGTAATCAACTTTTCCGTAGCCTCGTTCTCCACTCTGTATGCACGTCACCCAGAAAGATGGGAAAGTTCAGCTGGGTACAGCTTTCACTTCCAAAGTTGCAGAGGTAAACAAATGCAAATATTTCGTTTCCGTGTATCTTTCCCTACAGGAGAGTGTTACACTTGGTTATCAGCTGCCATTTTGCAGGAACCAAGGCATGCACTTGCAATACTAATCAGTAAGCTGTTCCGAGAGTCAGCGGCTTGCTTCTTGCATGGCAGTGAAGGAATTCTCTGTTGCAGAGGACCTAGCAGCATCTCCAGGGGGCAAAAAAACGACCTGACAGGGTTCGCGATTTGCCGTGTGCCATGGCAAATTGCCGTGTGCCAAATTTACCATTTGCCTTAAATACAAGTTCCCGCTGAAGTGGGCAGGTGATGGCGATGATGGGGGGCTGGAACGAGATGATCTTTAGGATCCGTTCCAACCCAAACCCTTCTGTGACTCGGTGATGCGAGGGTGTCTAATGGCTTTTCCCTCTGCATGCCTGGAGCAACACTTCTGAAACAAGTAAGCAGCAGAGTGATAAAAAGCGCGCAGAGGGTGTGAGCGGAGCATGCCGAGACACTGCAGGGGGGCATCCCCGGCGCACCCCGAGGCAGCCCAAGGGCGCACCCGGCGCCAGCCTTCGCGCCGGGGCAGGGCGGGCGGGACCGGGAGGCGGGGACGCTGGGGCAGGAGGCGGCGGGAGCGCGGCTAGCGCAGGAAGTCGCCGGGCCGGGCGAGGCGGGAGGAGGCGGCAGGCGGCGGGAGGCGGAGCAGCGGCAGCCCCAGCACCACCAGCAGCAGCACCATCGGGACGGGCGGCGGCGTTAGGGCCCGGTTGCGGGGCGGGGCCGCGGGGCGGTCCCGGGGCGCACGCGCCGCCCGGTGCGGGGCGATCGCGCCGCTTTTCTCCCTACATTGTACCCGCCGGCGGCGGAGAACAATAGGCGCCGCCGCCGCCCCCCGGCCCCGGGGCCGCCCCCGCCCCGCCGCGACCCTTCATGCGCTTCCCCTGCCCCCGGGCGCGCCGGGCCTGGAACAGGTAAAAAAAAAATGAAATAAAAATAATAGCAGTAAAATTATATAGAAAAAAAATAAATAATAACCAAACCCGGCCGCGCCGCTTTCCCCCCCCCCCACCTCTTCCCCTCACGGTGATGCGCGTCCCGGTGCTGGGGGGTCCCGGCGTGGCGGCCCCTTCCCTTCCCTTCCCTTCCCTTCCCTTCCCTTCCCTTCCCTTCCCTTCCCTTCCCTTCCCTTCCCTCCCCTCGGTCGGGGTGCCCCGGGCTGTGGGACGGGACGGGCTCGGCGCTAGTGTCCCCTCGGCAAAGTTTGCCGGGGCCGGGGGAAGGGGGGCGGCTCCGT
>JAWWEE010000001.1:42025891-42036412 GCA_035221455.1 Xenops minutus
TGGTGCCTGGAAAAGAGCTCTCGGTATTCCTGAGGCCGTGAGTTCAACCTAGCACCGGTCTTTTCTCTCTGTTACTTCTCAACACGTGTTGTACTCTTTTATACTTTTATACTCTTTTATATTCCTTTATATTCTGTACCCCAAAACCCTATAAGTAAAAGAACTCTTCTCTACTTTACCCACATAAAGTTTTCTTGGAAAGTTTTTTCCCCCTCTCCTTAAGGCAACACATAAACTAACAAGTATATGTTCCCAATCTAATTAAGGTCAGAGATGTGAAAATGCCTTTTTGGCTTTCTATTTCTGTGCTGCATCAAAAGGTCTTTATTGTTACACCTACAATTATAAAGTAAAGCTACAGTTGTCTATGGTTACCACAATTTATATTTAGTGGCAGGGAAAGTATACAGAAAGCATAGCTGAAAGCCTGAGCTCAGAAAGATAAATGGATGGCATATTCCTCTTTCTTCACTATTTTTTCCCTGCTCCTGCAAAGATCATCCCACTGTGGTCTCTGCTGTTCTCCATGACTCACCTGCTCTGTCTCTTTGTGAATATCTCCCTTTCAGAAGTGATATCCAACAGTTCTATCATACAACAGGAAAGCAAAATGTAGTGACGAGGGGCCTCTTTAGCCCTCACCAGAATTCATGCCCATTAACCTTTCACAATCTGACACACCGCACAGGCAAAATCCAAATCAGTCACACAATATGGCTATATTATCCTGGCACAGCTACACTCTTGCTTCCCCTCTCTAACATCCTGGTTTTGTCACCCTTTGCCTTCTACAGATACCTCTAGACCTTTCTTTCTAATGTCTACCAAATACCAATTTTTGCCTTGAGCCTCTCTGCACCCACCCTGTCTTCTGGTTTATGCCTCTGCACTCAAGACTAAAGGTCACATTTTCAGTGACTCAGTTCTTAATCTGTCATGAGATCTCTCTTTGTGCAGAATTCAGTGGATCTGGAGTATATCCTGAAGCTGTTAATGAATTCAGGTAAGATCCCATACTACACTCCTTCTCTGAGCACACCTGTATAAATAAACCCATTTCACATTGCACACTTATGTTGAAAAAAAAAAAAAAGGCCAAAACAGGAAAAACCAAAAACCCAAATATTTTTTTAGAATTATTCTTGTTTTCCTTGTAAAAGCTCTTTGATAAAGCCACTGTATTTTTAAGTGATGGATTGCAAGTCCCATTGGAAAATATTTCAGCAAAACAATTAACCTTCATTACCATAAAAATATTGGATCAATAATAGGGATAACTAACCAACTGGAACAAGCTCAAAGTAGATAGATGTGCTATAGCATTAATTACTATCTATATTTTTGTACAGTTGCTGTACTCATGCCAACTAAAACAATAACTTAAAAATCAAATTGAGAATTAAAAGCAGGATAACCAAAAGAACCACATTTTTCACAATTGATCTTCAAAGTTCAGAGAGATGGTAACACAGATGCTCAACTCCCTCTCCTAGTCCCTTCCCTGCTCTACCATGACATGCCAATAAATATTCAGCCATACGAATAATTCCCTAGCAACTAATTTCTCAAAGGCAACTGATCATATTTTTTATTTTGGGCTAATCTAGTGTATAAATAGACCTCTCTCTGATCCAAGTTGGAAGAAACTGGTGATGCATTAACCTAAAAGAAACTCTATAATGTTAAAAAGATGACTACGATTTTACTAACAATTGACATACTGGAACCAATTGAAGCCGAAAGAGTGAGGGTAGAAGATTTCAAATAGCCTTGTATTCTCCCCGCAACCATATCTTAAATGCATCTAGCACATGTTAAAGATGCACATAGATCAGCTGCCTACAAAATTAAATTCATTACATCTTGACTTATATATGCTGTGAATACAGCACATAAAAATGCTATAAAAACAAATATTTGAAAGCCTTTCTAAGCAAAATTGCAACTGATAGCAGTTTGCCAGAATACAGTGCTATTGTAAAGGAAAGCTTCTATGAAGTTTTCAAATTTGTTCAATAATGTGTTACTTGGTGTTTAGGGGTATAAGGCAGCAATGGGGTAAAAGACTTTTCAATTTAGGTAGATAATTCTAAAATCTTCCTTATATGTTGCAATCTCAATATGCTTAACTACAAAATTTCTTTGGAGGTTCACTAAATCTTTGCACCTCTGGTCAGCAATATAAATCTTGCAGCTATGGATGAGTTTCTGAGCAAGCCTTAGGTGCTCCCCTGCTTTGACTAGACTGTCATACCCTAGGCAGCTGTCATATAATAGATACTAAATAATTGTTTTTTCAGTTGAATGGAACAGAATCGAATTATGCTTTCTAACTCATTCTTCCCTCTCCCTCCACCCCATCTTAGCCTTATTTGAAAGGGCTTCACATTCAAAATTCAAAGACTGAGCACAACAGGCAGAGTAGTCATGCAAGTATCAACCAACGCATGCATTTCAGTGATACTTCCACATGGAACAACTAGGCCACAAGGCTTTGGAGTGTGGGAAAAGAATGAATATTAAAACATCATCAGAACCACATTAAAAATGAGAGATGTAAATTAACTTTGCTGTTGTTTGGGGGTTTTTTATATTATAATAAATCGTTCTTTTTTTTTTTTTTTTTTTTTTAAGAGAAGTGTCAAGCTGCAGCAGATATTAGTAATAAGTTTATTTTAATTATCACCTCTGCCATTTATGTGGGTGAAGCTTAACTCACACAACTCCAGCATGCAATTCATGGACTTTTAAAGAAGTTATTTAGCTTTTTGTAATATCAATAAAGACCCTAAAAGAAAAGATTATACCACTAGTGATTTAACTTTTTCAAAGTACATAATGGAAAAAAAATCCTGCAGAAGAAAATACATCAATATTTCTAATATTAGGAAGCATTTCATTTTCAAAGTGGGTACACAGACATTACAGGAAAAAACAACCACCCTTCAAAATTATTCTAAATAAATTTAACACATAAGTAGCTTAATAAGAAATAGAAAAGAAACTAAATATTCTGCTAAAATCTGTTGGAAAGACCTATGAAATATGGCATTAAATACAGTTTTCTGAGATTGAAAAATCTCTGCCAGCTCTTTTTCATGAAATTTGCATGGAATCAAACGTTTTAAGAGATAAATGAATGCATTTGGACTTACTGGACACACGGTAATGCTTTGCTCCCATTGACTCATACTCAGGCTTTCTTCCAGTGTTGTGCATTTCTTCATCACCATGTCCCAGCCACAATAAGGGTCTTGGGATCCAATGCATTCACTGTGAATGAAAACCAATCAGATAACTTGGACATTTATCTTCATTTGTATGGACCAAAGATCTCTAAATAACTATATAACATCTCTTCATATTTCATAGGCAGAAAGTGAAACTGTGGTATGGCACAGTTGAAATGACCAAACAGAAGAAAAATGGATTTGAATGTCTACACAAAGCTAGGATTTTTTTTAAGTGCATAGCTGAATTTCTGGCTGCATGCACAGTATGTTGTCAAGACTAATTATTGAACTTTATTACTAGAGAATTACAGCAATTCATAAAAAGGATATGTTGTCTGCTTTCAGTAAAGTTTTCAGGAGTTAGTCTTAGTCTTTTCTATCAGTTTCAGAATTACAGATATTTTCATTGGCAGAAATCAGAGGACAATGTCTACTCTTTGAAAATTAATTAGAAAACCTTCTGGTTTTTAAAGTTAATTTAGAAAATTAATTAGAAAGCCTGATCTATTTTCTGTACTGGTGTAAAATCTCTGAAAGTAAATTCAAAGGGGCGCTGGTGGCTGCCATCACACCTCTTACCCGTTGCATACTGCTCTGAACATTCCCTGTTAGTGGCACATGAGGAGGGAAAAAAAGGGTTAGAGAGAAGGATGGCACTTCAGTTTCCTACAGACTCTGAAAGACCCACCATACAAAAATAGAAGTTCATTTCTCTACTAAATACATGTTTCTCTTGCTACTGGTAGGTAAAATATTAACAGTGCAGACAGATCTGAAGCTTCATAGCTAAAGATACATAAGAAAGGCGTTGAAAATCCCATTATAGTGAAGCACAGTATAATCTTTCTTTTTTTTTTTTTTTTTTTTTTCCCCAGCCATGGGATGATCTACTCAACACCTGGTCTACTGACACCTGGTGGGATGTACATATCTCAGAGGCGAAAAAGAGTTCCATCACAGGAGCTATTTGGACTCATTGATAGATCTTCAAACTAGCTTGGAAGGGAGAAAGAGACAAAACCAGGCTCACCAGTGATGAGCAATGGGATGGTGTGCCAAAACTTGAAGAAACAGTCACTAATGGGATCACTCAGTCTGCCTTATAAGGTGTAGGCTAAAATGTATCACCTTGGAAATGCTTCTACACCAATGCTGCCATGAGGAACAAACAAGAGGAGCTCAAAGCTGTGGCCCAGTCCCAGAGACCTGACATTCACCAGCATAAGTGAAATGTGGTGTGAGGAGACCCGTGACTGGAGCACCCTGTTAGTGGCTACAGGCTCTTTAGAAGGGATTGGCAGGACTGAAGGTAGATGGAGGGGTGGTACTGTATGTCACAGTAGGGTTAGAATACATGGGGCTCACAGTTGGCAATGGCACAGTCGAAAGTCTCAGTGTAAGAAGCAAATAATGCAGATATCATGGGAGTCTACTACAGACCTCCCAGCCAGGACAATGATGTCAATGATTTATTCTTTGAGGAACTAAGCGACACTTCCAGTCAACTGCCCTTGTCCTTATGGAGGACTTCAGCTTGCCAGAAATTAACTGGGAACATCACACAGCTGGTACGACCTGGGCTAGAAAATTCCTAAAAAACCTGGATGACAACTTTATGGAACTGGTCCTAAGGGAGCTGACTCAGAAAAATGCCCTCCTTGATCTGCTGCCTGTCAACAGAATAGATTTCATGAGTGAAGTGGAGATTGGTGGCCAAGCTGGCCACAGTGACTACAAAGTGATCAAGTTTAAAATATCTGTTGGCAGGAGAAAAAGTGTCCAAAGGAGGGCAATAAAGATGGTGAAGAGCCTGGAGGGGAAGCCGTGTCTGGAACAGATGAGGGCACTTGGTGTGTTCAGCCTGGAGAAGAGGAGACTGAAGGGAGACCTCATCACAGTCTACAACTTCCTTGTGAGGGGAAGAGAAGGGGCAGACACTGATCTCTTCTCTGTGGTGACCAGTGACAGGACCCGAGGGAATGGCCTGAAGTTGTGTCAGGGGAGGTTTAGGCTGGATATTAGAAAGAGGTTCTTCACCCACAGGGTCACTGGGCACTGGAACAGCCTCCCCAGGGAAGTACTCACAGCACCAAGCCTGACAGAGTTCAAGGAGCATTTGGATGACACTCTCAGGCACATGGTGTGACTCTTAGGGTTGGTCCTGTGCAGGGCTGAGTGCTGGACTCGATAATCCTTGTGGGTCCTTTCCAACTCAAAAAATTCTGTGATTCTGCGAGTGTGTTGTTTGACATCACTGATCCTCAGCTTTAAAGAGCCTTGAGATACGTTGCTGAAGAGTATCACATATGTGTTTGCATAAATGTTCATGTGGAAACAAGTACAGAAGCCAGGATATGCCACTCTTTCTTTGTCTGCCCTTAATATTTTATCACAGGCATGCTAAACTTGAAAAACTAATGTTTGACTGCTGGATTTCTCTAAATAGATCAAGTTGTAAATTTGGCTTGTTTTAAATTTTTTTTTTTCTTGTCTCAGTTTCCAAAGTGTTTACTGGCTGAATTGACATTTTTGCACATTTAGATCACTGGCATACTTAATTTAAGATTTAAATGAGTTAATACTTTAATAAATTGCAACACAATACTTACAGAAGGGCTAAAATTAACCAGACACATGGATTAAACAGAGTACTAGTTCAAACATTCGTGCTCAGTTTCTTCTCCTTCCCTTTTTTCATGAGCACAAAGGCATGTTGGCACAAAGGACCACTAGCACAACACAGATAAGTATTTATCAAGAGATGGCACTGCTTTTGCATGTAGTGTAGTGCCATAATGAATATTTCTTTATCTCTTGAGTCAGAAAAAAACATGGACTGTCTGCAGTTTTCCTCTATGTCTATTACATTTGCATTAATAAAATGCACATTTAGTTCTGCTCCTACAGAACCACAGGACCAAATCATTAACCAGAGAATTTGGTATGTGCATGGCACACAATGTTTTGGGCTGGTGGCAGCATTGTTGGACTTCATACTGTTTTAGGGACACGGTAGCAGCTCCCTGTGTATCTCTTCTTAGTCCCAGAGGGATTGGAAGATTCATAAAGTTCCTTTTCTTCATCATTCTTTTCTCTCCATGTTTTTTTTTTTTTTTTCCCCTAGAGGTCTATGGAGTTGCTTCTAAGCAACAGTATAATGTCAATGAAAACTGATAGCCTTCTACTTGAAGGAGCCAGCTGCCAGCACTGCCACCAGCAGTTTTCTCACCCCGCAGAGCCAGGAGGGGCTCTGCATAGGCTCATTTCTGTAAAGCAGATGGGATTTTGCACACAGTATTAGTCCCACACTGCACAGTAAGAAGAACACGTTTTGTCACTGCAGCACACACTGATGAAGTTTGGACATGACAAATATGTTATTTCAGTTCCTGAAAGAACAAATAGGCAGTAGGAGACAAAGGATGAATACAAATGCTTGCAAGGGTTTGAGAAGTGACCTTCTTACACCCTTTCTCTCTTTCCTTGCCTCCTTTTTCTCTACAAGTTTGCATATCCCATTTAGCTCTGAGTGAGCCTTTCAAAGGAGTAGGCTTTGAATGCAAACAGCTTTAGCAGCAGAAGGAAGAAACTATCCATGCTCATGGCAGTGGTTAATGACCTTCGAGTCCCCTTTACAGGTTTTCTTCCCCTGCAGCTTCCTGCACTGCACAGGGCTCTGCCCTGCCAGCCGATGGTGGGCACAGTGGCTGTGCGGGAAGCATCCTTCTCCTTTGCCGAGCCGTGCAGGGGGCAGGTGTGCACACTGCTGTTCCAGCTCAGTGCCTGCCTTCACAGGAGAGAAAGAGCCACTTCTGCTTTGTTTGTTGCCTTTAACATTCTCTCTGGTGTTTGGCCACCTTTTACTCAAAACAGTGCCCTTTTGTCAGCACTAGCTGTTAAAATTAAGCTTGTTTCTCAATTGCTTTTTTATGGCTTTGTAAAATATTTGTCCTGGCTTCAGATATTGTATAAAAATCCCATTTCAGTTGTGGTTTATATCATCACTGTTTCTTCTGCAATATTTTGGGTCAGGTCTCAATCTTCCTTCTTTAACAAGTCTCCACAATTTTTATATTGTGTTAGACAGACTTCATTTTATTGCAGCTGTTCTTTTTCTTAAGGCGGTGGATTGTGACACAATAGCAAAGAGGAAAATCTTTGTTAAAGTCCAATTGGTAATGCACAGCTATCACCCTTTGAAAAGATTTAACTGAAAAAAGTCTTTTTTACTCCAGCTGTACTGACCTCCATCTTCTGGAAATCATAACGAGGGGTATTTCATGCTACAGAAGTTAGGCATTCTTTTAAAATGAGTGATGTGCTATATCCATTCTATGACTTTGGGCAAGATTCTGTGTTCTGATACTGATGTAAGTCTGCAAATAGTTTTATCACAGTCAGTGCACTTGCCTCTTATAGGAAAAACAGAAAATAATCAAAGCAGACACTGGTAGCCCTTCTTTTCAATAGTAGAATAGTTTCTGAATTTCCTAGGTCAGGCTGTTGTTCATCTAAATGGAAAGAACAGTGTCATATGATAAAGTCAGAAAGTTCAGAGTTGTGTCTAAAGCCTAAGTTGGAGTCATATCTCACTGGCCCTGCTTTTACCACACTTTAAATATGATGGTGTAATTCTAGTTACTTTAGATTACCACTGGAATCCTGAAATCAGAATAAGGCATTTTCATAATTGCAACATCTTAGATCAACAACTAAAAATTCTCTCACTGTACTGTTCTTTTTAGTTTCTTAAACGTAAATGCATTTGGTAATGTGATTAGAGCCTAAGGCTGATTTGGTTTCTTTGGAAGTTCACATTTCTACAGACACATAAACAATGATATTTGAAAAAAACAAAAAACCAAAAAAATTGTGTTAGATTCTGAAATAACCTTAATAGCCCAATGGCTTAGTACTTCACTTTTTTTGATTCTATTCTGTTGCATTTACAGAAATGAGATATTCACTAATAGTATGACTACAGGATGATGTGTGGAATGACTGTCTTTCCAGTTAATGGTAATTTCAGAAGCAGTTCATATTTTCTTATTCATTCTTCTTAATACTAATGATTATTTAATAATTTGTTTGGTTTTACAAGTAAGAGTATTAAAAAAGCTCCAATTCTAGGTGCTAGTCACATTGGTCATTGAATTAGAACGTGCAAATCAATATGCAAAAAACAGTGCAGTATCCTGCTTTCACCTGCTCCCAGCCTTCCACAAAGAAGTCAATATTCGCCTTTCCCAGCACTTTCTTCCCAAAATCTCCCTGAGCAAACTGAAGTCACTCTAAACTCTCACTGTGACAAAAGTCAGGTGCACTATCTGTGTGTGGTGTTTAAGAGGTCAGAGTGGGAGTATAGAGTTAAAACTAATGATCAGAATGTGTAAGTGAAGAAGTACTATACAAGGGGTACATCGGACATAAGTACTTATGTACATAGCATGTAAGTACTACATACCTCCTCATGTTCCTGACACTAGGACAGTGTTGAATCAAAGCATCCTGAAGCAATGAAAAGCACAGTTACACAGACAAAGGGTCCTTCCTGACCTGCCATGACCCTGACCTAACGTATCAGTGGTTTCATGGTGTATCACTGCTTATGTAACTGGCACAGCCCATCTTTGATGCCTAGCCCTGCTAGGTTTTGTAACCAACCCCAGTGAGTGCTGCATCAGACTGTTTGCTCTGTGACAGGGCCACCAAAGGTCCTTGTGACAGTGCTGCCCTCTCTTCAAGGGCCTAGCTTTTGAAATTAAGGCAGTTCTTACTGCTCAGCCTTGTGTTGCAAGAATCTGCCACCTACCTCACAGATGCTCAGAACCTGTCTAACAAAGCGTGGCCCACAGGAACAGAAGAGCATCTTAGTTGGTGTCAGGAATTTGCTTTTATTACAGTGAATCTCCTGATTCCTGAGTTTCACATCAAGATTGGACTCAAAATACGTGAATTGGTTTTCATTTGGGTGATGCCAAAAAAAAATGTGCCAAGAAGCACCCCTGAAGTATGGTGTGAGCTCAATCTAGTGACTGGGTTAGAGAGTCCACAGCAAATTCCTGAAATGTGTGCTACAGTTGCCAGCTCATTAGCACCAAAGCTTTTGCTTTACAGATCTTATTCTACCGACTGCACTACTTGCTAATGTAGATGTTAGACAATACTACTCCACCCACTTTGTGGAGGGTGACCAAGCTTGGCCTTTTGGTCTGAATGTAGTGGTGCACAAGGAAGTACCTGGGTTTTTAAGATATCGCGGACTTAATGAAATTCTGTAGGAAAGGATTTCTGGAACACTGGGTGTCTCATCTGTCAAAATCTCAGGCCTGTGTTTGGTTCTAGGTAATACTTGCTCATACATGTATGGAATGGTTGAGGTCTCTAGTCACTGCTAACCAGTTAAAGAATAGAGAAGGAAAGTGTGAGAGTTTGTGTTCCAGACTGAGTAGTTGTCAAACTCCTTCCCTTATTACAAAGGACTTAAATTCATTTCCTTGATTCATCTCAGCTGAGAAGTGCAGGAAGAGAAAGGTGGCTCTTCAGGTAGTGAGAATTCATATTCTGTTTTGTAGATCATAATCTGGAGCTTTGAGTATTTGAGGAAGAAAGATGACTTATGTGTATTTTGGATATTCAAAACTATGAAATGTTCACAGAAAGCTGTTTCAATAACTTGCACCTTTTTCCTAAATCATAACTAATTCTTGGCTTTCAAACTGTGTGTGATCAATAACTATTAGACTTTTCAAATTTAAAATCAGAATTGTATCCAATCTTGTCTGAAAATACAAACCATCATTTCTCTTTTCTGTCTGCATAATCAACATTTTTAGAGGACAATTTGCCTGAGTTAACATTAGGGATATAAAATGTAGGTGTCTACATCAGAGCTAATCACCATCAACTCTTTTTCTAGTGAGTGCAGAAAAATAGGCACTTTCAGGGCACAAGCTGTCTAATTAATTTTACACATGTGCTTTAGAATAAGATGAATCATTTCCTCAAAATGCCTGCTTTTTCCAGAGACTATAAGGGAAATTAAGACAACTAGATGATACATAACTAGATGATACCAACCTGATCTATGACAAGGTGATCTGCCTGGTGGATGAGGGGAAGGCTGTAGATGGGTCTACCTGGACTTCAGCAAAGCCTTTGTCACCATCTCCCACAGCACAGTCCTGGAAAAGCTGGCAGCCCACGGCTTAGGCAGGGGCACTCTCTGCTGGGTTAAGGACTGGCTGGATGGCTGGGCCAGAGAGTGCTGGTGAATGGAGCTATATCC
>JAWWEE010000001.1:42036512-42101512 GCA_035221455.1 Xenops minutus
GCCAGCAGGACCAGGGAGGTGATCCTTCCTCTGTACTCGGCAGTGGTGAGGCCACACCTTGAGTGCTGTGTCCAGTTCTGGGCCCCTCAGTTTAGGAAGGATGTGGAGGTGCTGGAGCATGTCCAGAGAAGGGCAACGAGGCTGGTGAAGAGACTGGAACATAGGTCCTAAGAGGAGCAGGCAAGGTAGCTGGGATTGTTTAACCTGAAGAAGAGGAGGCTCAGGGGAGACCTTATTGCTCCCTGTAACTACCTGAAAGGAGGTTGTAGCCAGGTGGGGGCTGGTCTCTGCTCCCAGGCAACAAGCAGTAGGACAAGAAGACACAGTCTAAAGATGCACCAGGGGAGGTTTAGGTTAAACATTAGGAAGAAATTCTTTAGAGAGAGAGTGATCAGACATTGGAACAGACTGCCCAGGAGGTGGTGGATTCACCATCCCTAGAGGTATTTAAAAGGAGGGTGGACATATCACTTAGTGCCATGGTCTAGTTGACAAGGTTATGTTGGGTCATAGATTGGACTCAGTGTTCTTAGAGGTCTTTTTCAACCTAGTTGATTCTGTGATAAATGTGTACTTTTATCACTTACCCTAAGATATTTTGAGAGAATACAATGAGAATTTTGAATTTCTTTTTTCAAAAATTTTATGTACTATTCACATCCAATCCCAGAATTCTGCAGTGGTATGCATTTCCTAGGAACAAGAACAGAAGTAAATCTGGTTAATAATTTACAGTATTTACTCATTTTGATTGTAACAACAATGGATATGTATCTGATGTACCTCAATGCTTACAGATTGATGTGTTTGTTCTATTTGAGTAATACAGAGCAATATGATCAAAATTTCTGTTATGAAACCAGACGAGGGAACAAATCACTAAGGGTATTAACTGCTAAAACTATGTCAGCTTCCCAGGGCTCAAAGGGAGCTGCACTGATTTACCCAAGCTGGGGGTCTGATACGTAGATCATGTCACATACATCACCCATGCACACCTCATGAAGTTCAGCAAGGCCAAGTGCAAGGTCCTACAGCAGGGGCAGGTGTTTGTGCAAACCCAAGTACAGAGTGGTGATTCTCCCCCTCTGCTCTAGTGAGACCTCACATGGAGTGCTGCATCCAGCTCTGGGTTCCTCAGGATGGGAAGGGCCTGTTAAAGCAAGTCCAGAGGAGGATCATGAAAGTGATCAGAGCTCTGGAGCTTTTTTTCTTCTGTGAAAACAGGTTGAAAGAGTTGGGGTTGTTCAGCCTGGAGAAGAGAAGGCACCAAGGGGATCTCATTGCAGCTTTCCAGTACCTGAAGGGGGACTGGAAGAAAACTGGAGAGGGACTTCTTACTACAGCATGTAGTGATAGGACAAGGAGTAGATTTAGTTTAGATACAATGAAGAAATTCCTTCACTGTGAGTGTGGGGAGGCACTGGAAGAGGTTGCCCAAAGAAGCTGTGGATGCCCCACCCCTGGAGGTGTTCAAGACCAGGCTGGATGGGGCTTTGAGCAATCTGGTCTAGTGGAAGGCATGCTTGCCCTTGGCAGGGATGTCAGAACTACATGATCTTTATGGTATCTTCCAATCCAAACTGTGCTATGATTCTATAATCCTGAGTCCTATCAGTCTACTTAATAACTTTCAAACTGTGATGCTGTATTTATTTAAAAATGTGAATTTTTAATCTAGATCAGTTTCCATGTAATAGAGAGGCAAATTTTTTAATTACCATGTACTGCTGAATGCATACAGACGTAAAAGCATTATTGGTGTCAGGGATCACATCCCTTTTGAAGCCATTAAACTAGCTGGGATTTGACCCTTTTTTATTATATGCAAAGTCAAAATGACTTGACAGCATCCTCCTAACATGTGTTGCATTAGTAATAGGGAAAATTGTGACTTCTCCCTCTCTGCCACCTTTAATAAAAAGGTAGCAATGGTATTTAATCACTGATCTTAATGGGAGTTTTATTGAGCCTAAAATTAATTTATATGAAGAGTAAGACAATCTGTCATGGCTTGGGGGGTTTTAAGTTTATGTTTTGCTTTCTAAATACAAATAGTTTAGCTACAGACTATAAATATGAAGTAAAGTTTGGGAAATCAGCAAAAGGATAAAAGAAATTTCTTTTTTAATTACTTTATTAAACAGTTCTGAAAACACACTTACGCCACATCCCCTGAATTTTCCCTTCCACTCTGCTGTAAAAGGGAGTCGATTTACTGGAACAACAAAGTTAGGAATCAAACATTTCCAAGTCTTAACCAAGATTTGGATCCTTGGGTGTCTTTGATCAAAATATTTAGACCTTCATCAACTTTTCCTCATCTCCAAAATGTGATATTTACTTATACAGCAATGGGAAAAGGGACTCCAAGGCCTAGTTTGTTCTGTCTTTTGAACATGAGGTGTGATCCCTAAAGGCAAAAAGTTGTCAATCCTTCAGACATGGTCTAGAGATAAGTTTCCAAAGCAGGAAAAGAAACGGATCCATAAGTCCCCCATTACTTACTGAGTAACTTTCACTTTGTAAAATCTTTTGCTTATGTCTTATTTATTCTTTTGGAGGGAAGCTAAAATGCCTTGTGGAGATGAGTACATGACGAGGAAAAAATCCCCACATATGTGGGCTGTGGGCTTTTTCTAAATGAGTGGTAGACTATCAAAAGTAAGAGTTCAAAGGACTGTACTGGTATTGAATGCAAGCTGCATGTTACAGGCAGTATTGTTAGTGTCTTTAGGAAAAGCAACTTTAGTCTGCAATGAGTGTATTATCACCATTTTGTACTGACAAAATATTATCTAATTTTTTGCTTTCAGTACATTAAATAGGAGTCATTCTCCCATAGAAATTGCAATAATATTGATACAGGGGACAGGTTGACATATCTTTTGTGTAAACCCAATGTCTGATATTGCCATATCAAGACTGTAGCAGCTGCACATCATGGTTGTTGCCTTCTTGCATCACATATTTGGTTAAACATTCAAAGGCAGTCTCACTGTTCTTGCTCTGCCCTTGCTCATGCTCCTTCCCAAAGTCTTTAGTGTTTTACTAAGGGCTGAATAACATTCACAGTACTTGACCACCTCAAGGGCAGCTTTGATCCCAAGAGATGAAAACCCAGTGTGATTCATAAATTCTGCTCTCATTTCAAATGAAAAAGTACATGAGTGGGTAGGCTTTCTAGCTAATGTGTGACATCCTCCTTCTGAGTTTGTATCCCATAGATAGTTTCAATTCACAAGACACTCAGAGTACTAGTTTATTACTTTACTCACTTTGATTTTAATTTCTTCCTATGATTAAGCCCCCAGAAAGTTATAGTTACATTATCAGAGAACAACTCTCAACATTATATTACTGCTGTTGTATATTTCACAGTTTATATACATCTGTCTATGAAAACACCTTTATAGAGAAAAAAATATGACATTGTTTTTCCTTTGTTTTCTTATTTCTCTCACAGATTGTGAGCGTGGGAAAACATGTTAAAGGATACCATTATATTGTTGCCAACCTGGTAAGATACTTTTCTAGAATTATACCCCTGCTTGGTAAGTGCAACACTGTTTTACTTAGAAGATATAGCGCTTTACACAACATTTTCCATTTGTACCCAATATGTGGTTGTACATAATACATTCTTTATGACTCATAAAAGAACTTGAGTTTGTTGTTACAGCCATCTAGATACGAAGGACAATGTGTAACCCTGCTAAATTTTATGAAAATCAATGTAGTATAAAGGACTGCTAGGTATATCTTGTGGCTGGGTCAGAATTTACAGAGCTATACTATAATTCTTGACACATCTTGTCATTATTAGTAACATAAAAATTCTAGAGATAACTTTTCTACGTTCTCCAGGGACATTCATTTTCCTGTAAGATCATCAATTTCCAGTCAAATTACTATTTCGGTATTTTCTCTCTAAGTCTAAACTAGACATTCACACAGACGATGTTCAGAAGAGGGCAAAGAAAGAGTAAATTAAATATTTTGTTATTAAAATAACTCCCTCTTTAAGCCAAAATACATGCCTGGCAAAGCACAGTGAATGTAGGACAGAGTCTCATGTATGCTTTGAACTGTTTTCTTTCTGCTCTCCCTCAAGGAATTATAGCTGACATGAAATATTTTATTGTGCTTTGCCGTACTTGTACCTTAACTTAAGATCACTTCAGATTATTCTTAGGGCCTCAGGTGTTTTAAATGAGACGTGTCTACTCTCTTAGGTCTTACAAATTAGATTTTTCAGCATTATAATTTTATAGTTCCCCAAGTAATTTTTCTCATGCAAAATTGTTGCTGTAAACAAGGAACTGGATGTTGCTGTGAACTACTGGTGGAATATGCAGTGAAGACAGGCACATCTACTCCTCTGCTTCAACAGAGGCACACTGTTACCTGATGTCTGTTATCTACATCTGTGTGGGTAATATGAACTCCTCGCAGTATCCCTTAGGACACAAATCAAATCTCTGTCTTGGACAGCTTTTTTTCCCCTAGGATATTGTGTCAGTACCCCACACATTTTTTTCCTAAATCTTTCTAAGTATGATATACACTTCTGTTTTCACTGATAAATGCTAATCAGAGCAATTTAAGAAAATAAAAATAAGATAGCTCTGAGCTAACCTTAAACATAGCAGCTAGGAAAGGAGCAGAAAGATTTATGCTTGCTTCTTAGCACTTTAACAGTTTCTTGAAGTTCAGTTCTGTCTCTAAAGACAAATTTTAGTAAAGAATTTGTCTTTATATGTGCTGAACAGATGAGCCAGAGAAACTAATAAGTCAGGAAGTATGTGTACTTTATTTTCTCTTTCAGTGTTGGAGATCACTCTAGGTTTTCAATATATAGCAGATCTGAGAGCTACCACACTCCTATTTTCACAGAAGTGTTATGTTTTCCTTGCACTAACAGTGAGATCCTCGTGCATTGTCTCTGCCTTCTAATATCTATTATATTATCTCAGACATTTTCAGCCTAAACAATGAATCCTGAAATAAATGTACTTATAGAATAGGGTTGTTCATTTTTCAAACATACAAAGAAAGAGGGATGCATTGTTTAAAGCACTAATATAGTGCTTATTCAAATCTGCCAACTTTGATGGAAATTGGATTAAGGCTTTAATATTCTGCAGGCAATTTTCAGTTGATTTGCCAAAGGCATTTCTTCAAAAACTGTCTGCCATTCCCAGAAATGTGTTGCTTAGCTGTCAAGACCACCCTGGCAATAATGTGGAAAATCTATTTCTTGGTTTTGTTTCTTTATTACACAAATGGAAGTTATCAATGACGGTTCAACATTATTCTCTGGTTTTAAATTTTGCCTTCTAATGGAATCCTGCTGTTGTGCTTTCTTAATGCTGCTGTGCTGACCTAGAACAGATTTGGCCCACAGTGGTGTAGGAGGGCAAACAAAATCTTAAATTGATTTTCCAGGGATTCAAAGATATTTCTCTGGAGAGATTTATGCATGGAGGAGCCAATGTGACTGGATTTCAGCTAGTAGATTTCAGTACCCCAATGGTAACTAAGCTGATGCAGCGCTGGAAGAAGCTGGACCAGAGAGAATACCCAGGATCTGAGACCCCACCAAAGGTACTGGCTGATCTGAAGCACTACCAAAGATACCATTCAAGTGTTCTAATTTCTGATTAGTATTGTTGAATATATGAATGAATATTTAGGCAGAGGAGAAAGCAGTTGATCTTGCTATTACTGACAACTAATCATGTCTGTCCTTACATTTGTATGATGGAAACACAAACTGCAGCACATTCCCTGATGTATTTAAATGTTCTTTGTCACTTATTCTCCAAATTCACCCCTTTACTGACAGCAATTAAAGGTCAAATGCTTAACTGACAACTTAATTTCAATAAAATTTACATTAATTAGTCTAGTTATCTAGGTTACTTAGAGTGCAGAGCTTTCTCAACTGCTGAATTCTTCTGTGTATGAGATAATACAGTAATTGTAAATTTTCTACCTTTACTTTTTCATATGAAGTTTCCTCTGGAAATCTTCCATCTCAAGACCTGGTGTAGTAATCACTTTCAGGCATGATTTTAAAGTGAAATCTCATGCCAGTGTTCCTCTATCCTAATCCCTCACAGACTGATAGCAAAATATTTCTCTCACATGCAGTCTTCCTGACAGGCAAATCACAGTATAGCTATAAATATGACTTCATCAAAATAGTTCTGTTATCGTATGCACTAATGCATATCAGACCTAGTTAAAACCGAGCCCCTTTGTGCTGGACACTATGCAAAGATAAACAATTAGTCCTCCTTGGCTGTGAGATTGGTAGGCTGGCAAAGTCCAGAGAAAGCATTAACATGGGTATTACAAAGTATAGCAATATAATTCAGTGAACATTCCAGAAATTTATGTTCTGGAGGGAAAAAAAAAAAAAAAAGGATGCTGTGGACTATGGAGTTCAGACATCCCCAATTACTGGTGACAGGAACAATTCAACCTATAGGACTTCACGCCTCACATGAACAGGATTATGCTGTCTCCTTCTGAGGATTAATTTGAATTACACCTAATTCACCTATGGATAACCAAAATTTGAGATTATAAAGGTAAACCATGTCTCAAAGAGCTTATAATATGCAAGACAAAGTGAAGGAAGGAAATTAGACTTGAATAAGGGAATTTAAATTTTGGAAGTTATAGGGCATATCAGTAGCAGCCCTGGGCATCTGAACAACTTCCCCTGACGCAGTGTGTCTATCAGAGGACCATACTGAGAAAACACCTCTTTGTTTATGTGTCTCCAGGCTAATATCTCCCAAAGACTTGCTGTACACGTTTTGTTTGGTATGTTATCAACCTAAAGCAGTTACTGTAGTTAGCATGGAAACACAGACCATTCAGAGTACATATCAGGCCAAGAGCCGATACAGGTTTTTCCAATAAAAAGAACCTACTCTTGATCATTCTTAACAATTCCAGTAGCCTGGTTGTCTGTTCATTAGCTACACATTTTTTATGTTATATTTTCTCATTGAGTTACTCTTTCTTTTCTTTTGACTAAGTTGGGTGGATGGGTTTATTCTTTAATGTATAAGATAAATGGGAAAAAAAATAAGATTTTAATATCTCCAGTTTAAATGGTTTCATTTATTAATTCATAAGATGCAGATTTTTCTACCCTTAGGTAATACAGTTTTAAACCTGGAGCTACTGAAATGTCCTGCATTTGTCTCTTAAACAAAATTGCTTTTGATTTTGAAAAGAGCTTTTTACTAAATGAAGGTGTGTAAACTGCTGCATAATGAATCAAACTAGAAATATCTGAGACAGCTGATTTTTTAAAAGACATGCCAACTCTGAAATGGTATGTTTGTTCATCTATTTAGTATACATCTGCACTGACATATGATGGAGTACTTGTGATGGCTGAAACATTCCGTAATCTTAGAAGACAGAAAATTGATATTTCAAGGAGAGGAAATGCCGGTGATTGTCTTGCCAACCCTGCAGCCCCATGGGGTCAAGGAATTGATATGGAGAGGACATTAAAGCAGGTAAAGGGAGGCTTTATTCTAGTGATCTTTTTGAATTTTGGATACCAGTTGCATACTGTACGACTTGGAAGATACCATTCACGAGGGTAGTAATGGGAGATGAGAAATTATTTTTTGGTTGGCATTTGGAAACAGCTTGGGTTGTTCAGGCTGTTCTGGTTTTTAACTTGAAATGAAGGCAAAGAGGAACTACTACTGTTTGAAACCACTGTTAGTTCTTTTAAGGTATTTGGGACTTCCTCCACTGAACTGGTGAGCTTATTTGTTACTATTGCAAATAAGCTGGCTGTACAGATATTGTCATTTAAAGAAAAAGGTACAGCTACACAATATAATCTTTAAAATATGTTCCTGTCGTCTTCGATAAAAGTAGACTTCTCCCAGGGAAATCACATAGGTAGTATATTTTTTTTTCTTTAAAAAAGAAATAACCCAGAGCCATTGTTCTCTGATGTCAAGATTTTGAATTACTGATGAATATGGATGCCTAGAAAGTTCCAGATCTCTGTCAAGATGATTTAGCCTTTTCTATGAATGGGACAGTAAGAAAATAAAAATCCTGCAGTGGAATTTAAATCATTGCAAATGAGCAGACTCCACTCAGGAGAAACTGCTGAGGAGAAGTGACTGCTGACAGAGCTGGCAGCTCTGTGCCTGGAAGCCAAGGTTTCAGCCCTGGAGAAAAATCAGCAGATATAGAAATGGACAGAGGTAAAGAGTAAGTGATTTAAGTCTACATCCTGACTCTTAGAAAAAGAAATAAAGCATTTTATATGCTTCATGTACTCTATGCAGATGCACAGATCTGTAACAAGTTAGAGAAGCATTAAGTCAGGCTTCTATGTTTCGGCAGACAGCATGAGACTTCAAATTTGGCCAAAGAGGTTTGCATGGCCAGATCCTGATACAATCAAAGCGAGCAGCAATATAGTCATGACTTCTTTGGGATGAGGACTGCAGCTTAATGTCGTAGTGTAGTGTCATCTTTCAGTGACACAGTAAAGTGCTGAAAGTTAAAACAAAGAGTTCTGGTTTCAGCTGAGACACAGGGGGTGGAAAACTGCCACAGTCTTTCTTATGGCTTTACATCTGTCCGTCTTCACTGTGATGCTTTGAAAACATTTTTTTCAAGCCCTGTGCATGTCACCCATGTTCTGTGATCGTAAATTGGTTTGCTGGAGCTACAGTTATTGTCAAGCTTACCTTAATGAGCAGGATATGTTCAATTTGTACATTTAATTCACTGGAGTGGGAGCTAAAAGGATACATGAGCTCAGGCCAAACATGCTTTTAGTTTTTTCATATGACCCTAGATACTCTGCAGGAGTGATGAGAATAGTAAAATTACTTCTCTTTAGAACATGCAATTGGACGATGTTGAGCTGCACAGCATAAAAGAGAAGAAGGTCCACTGTGTGTCTTTGTTAGCAGTTAGGTACTGACACATCTAGGCCTGTTTTGAGCATGGTCTGACAGGAAAAGGGAATATAAAGACAAGTAGCCAAATTTATTGCTTTATAATGCCTGACTGTTCTACAGCAGTGTTATTGTAGTAGTCTAAAGACATAGCCAGGATAACTTGCACCACTCTGTGACGTTTGAAATAAAGAATATGACTGGATTTTCATAATGCTTTTTCTTCCATGTTTAGGTTCGAATACAGGGACTGACAGGAAACGTTCAGTTTGACCACTATGGTCGCAGAGTAAACTACACCATGGATGTCTTTGAGCTGAAAAACACAGGCCCTCGGAAGGTATGTGCTGACAATGTTTACTGTCCTCATATCACATAAATGAGTTATGTGTGATGAAATTGTAATGCAAATTTTTATTAGAGAGGACTCTACACTTCAAAAAATACAATACATTGAATGCATGGGTAATACTTCTGGTCAAAGTAGTTTTAAACTGCATTTTCTACTAGATGCTATTATTAAGTGCAACAAATTGGGAAACACAAAAACAGGTGTGCATCTTGGAGTGGTGGGATGTCAGTCAGTCAAGCATACTAATGAAAACCAGCTGGATGTCATGTTGCTAGGCAGCTGGGTGATGCAAAATGGTCAGAACTCTGAATAGTAGGTATTTCTTGTATCTTATCCCAAGATTGCTGGCATTTTTAAGCAGGTTAATTTCTACATTCTGTGTAAATATGAATCATAGGCTGTAACTACCATAGGGGTTTTAAGGGTGAAAGGAGAGACAAGAAGATGAAGAAAGAATGCCCTGAATACTTATATTTTCTGAAATTAATTGCAGTATCTAGTCCTACATGCTTGATTTGTTGCTTGTAATGCACAATATGCATTACAAATGCAACATTGATATTTGTCTAAGCAGATCCACCTTGTCTGAATGCTTATTATCACTCAGCCCAATCACTTTGAAAAGATCATCCTGGGTACTGTTGACCCTTTTTTGTCTGTCTTGAAATTTGTCCATATATCATAGTGTAGAACAGATAAAAGCAGAAAATGTACACAGGCTTATGGATTTTATTTCCTTTGGAGTCACTGTGGCCTGTTTTGTTTGTGAGGTCATCAGAACAAGAAAGTGGGGGAGGTGATGGTGAGTAGGAGATTCATGACTGCTTGAGTTGGGCCAAAGCAATCAAAATTGAATTAAACAGCCTTTTGCTGTTGGGCCAGAGGTGACAAGTGCAGTAAATAGTACCACAGGTGAACTGTGTGTCCCCAGAGACAGTTGCCTGCCACAGTGCCGAGGAGGGAGAGTGTTAAACTGCAGACCCAGAGCAGAATTATACACTCGGATGAAAAAATCGCCAATATTTCACAGTATAGAGCTGTATTCCAAAGAAAAGCGTGTGCCTGTGTATTGGGCACAATGGTGTAGTTGTCTTTGGAAAGTATGACAGATGGCTGAAAAATAAATTGGGAAAGAGGAGTTTGTCTTCCCTCTCTCTTGGGAAGTCCACTGTCTCCTGCCAGGCAATGTGTCTGACCTTGCTACCAGTCCTGCCTCCTTCCTGGCTCTGTGCCACATTGTTGGCAGCCAGAAGGATATATGGGTGGCTGGGATACATCAAAGGCAAATGGTGAAGTATGCCCTTTCCATCCTCTGTTCCCAGTTGTACAGGAGGAATGGTGAGGTGCAAAAGATGTGTATAATTAGGTCACAAAGTAAAGGGACTTTGCTTGTTAGCAAACTTTTGAAAAGGGTTGATGTTAGCCTTTGTCACCTATTTTGGGAGATGTGTGTGGCTGACACCACTGCAGAGATGTCCCCATCCTCTCTTCTTGCCTGCAATTTAAGGGAAGAGTGGCTGCAAATAGAGGAGCTGTATCTGTGCTGTGCTAGAAGCCCAAGGTGCTTTTTTTATCTTTCAGTCATGCATCTCTGCCACTCTTAAGCCATTACCTGTCTTTGATATAACAAGTCATAACAGCTTTGACAGATCAGGCTACTCACAAGAATTTATTTCTCATGTATTAGTACTTTATATGTGATCACTGGACCAATTCTGTGGTCCAGCCTGACAAATCCTATATGATACGTGAGAAATAACTATACTAAATTGAACTAAGAGACCTTCACTTTTAATGTCTTCTTCTCATGTCCTACATAACATGACTGATAAGTCACCCAGCAATATCTTTTCAAAACTAGCCTTTCCAGACAGAGTATTGCATGGCTCCAATCTTTAGAAGTGATTTTTGTTGCCCACAGCTTTAAATATATGAACAGATCATTAGAAAATGGCACAGACAGACAGACTTCCATATAGTTTAGTAAAATGGAGAACCATAGCCAATGCTCATGTTAGTTTCATTTATACAGTATTTCTTACTTGGTTCTTCTCTGCAGAACATTAACAAAACCTGCTGGTGAAGGGTAAAGGTGTCAGGACAAGAATCACAGAGATGTAAGGGAAGGCTCCTGTGACTGGAGTGTTGCGATCAAGTGGCACAGACTTTTCATTGGTGCCCAGAGACAGGACTAGAGGCAATGAGCACAAACTGAAACACAGGAGGTTCCTTCTGGACATTAGGAAATACTTTTCTACTCTCAGAGTGACCAAGCACTGTCACCAGTTGTGCAGGAAGGTTGCGAAGTCTTCATCCTTGGAGATGCTCAAAAGCCATCCAGACACAGTCCTGGGCAACTGGTTTTAGGTTGAACAGTGGGGTTTTAACCAGATGACTTCTAGATATCCCTTCACAGCTTAGGCATTCTGTGATTGTGTCATTCACTGTGCATCATGTCACCAAAATGTTAAATAAATAAAAAGAGGAAAAGAAAAATTAAACAAACCATATGTATTGCATGTGCATGCACAAGACAGTCTAAGATTTGACTTCTAAATTCCAACTTGGGCAACAAGAACATTGATTATCAAAATTTTTGAGTATTCTCTTACCCTTAGTGACTTGTGAGCTTTGCGGGAACACTTCATTGATTACTAGAAGGTCCACAGGCCTTCAGAAATAATACTATTCATTCAAATGCCTAACTGTTATGACAAATCTACTTTGAGGCAGATATTTTTGAAATATTGTTTTCTATAAGAAAAATTCAACCTTTGTATAAGTGGATGCAACTGCTATGAAGTTCAATTGCAATCCAAATAGAATTGGAGGTACTTTAATCACTGAATTCAATCCTATCCTTTGAGCAGTTTTTTTCACTGTGGATTTGAGGTATTTATAGGAAAGCATACTGTTATTTATTGCTCTCACAGTGACTGTGAATCTATATACTAATAAAAGTGTCATGAAATATCTTTCATATTTATTCCGTAATCTAGTTCCAAAGTTACTTTAGTGCAGGTTTGAACGGAACACATATGAGTTCACACTGATGCACACAAGCTGAAGTTTCTTTAAAAAATGCCTGTTGCTTCTCAAAAAAATGCCTTTATCTCTGTTGGAATTTTCATATGGTACTTACTTTTATGACACAGTACATCATTCATTTTCTGCTTTCCTTCTGAACTTCATAGCAGTGAGGAATTGCCCGATGACAAACAATCCTTCCCTATCATAATAAATTCCCCAGACTGCCAGGTTTTGGTGTACTTATTCTGCCTTTAGCTGGTCACAGTTTTTGACAAGAATTTGACATTTTCAATAATCAATTGTATCTGTGACTGTATGGCTGTCTGGATGAGAAAGAATATTTTTTAGCAGTGCATCCTACTAGGAAGAAAACCTCACTCTACACTGTATCATCAATGCTGATGTTTACTCTTAGCAGCAGACACCTAAATCAAGGCTTCTATGCTATAAGAGCAATCATAAAAAGGAAAGGAACATTTCAGCTAAATATGCCAGAAGTCGTGCATGGGCAGAATTTGTGCTTACTTGCTTCACCTATAGGAAAAAAAATCACTCTTGTTCAACCATACTACCCTAGAGACTGCTAAAACGACTTGCTTCTTCGTAATTTCATTTTTTTTTCTCTGAAAAGGAAATAATGGAACAGCAAATGTAAAAACCAAGAGGAAGGTCGACTCTTTTAAGATTATACATATACATATATATAATGCATAGGAGGCCAGGAATCGAAAGCACTCCCCTGCACTTTTAGACTGTCATATCACATCGCTGTCTTGAACAGTACATGATGTTTCTCCACAACATGAAGGCAAAATCATATTTGATGGTGAATTTTAGTCAGAGTTCCACAATAAGGTTAGAAATAATATTGACTACATAACTGATTTGATCATTTAGCCAGTTTTCATCATATTGAAATCTTTTCAGCCAAGGCACAGAATGTCCTTTGGCAGTAACACTGGAGCTCTGCCTGGAGCCTGCTTTCCGCTAAAATTCCCTTTCCTCTTCTAGAAGGATGGACAAGACATTCATCTCTCCCAGCTCTTGGTCTCATGAACTCCTAATTAATCAAGGGAGTAGGGAAGGGACAGTTGGTGCTGACTGGTCCCCAGGTGCTTCTGGAAACTGAGCTGTGTCAGGTTGAATTGCATCTCTTTGAGAGGAACCTTTTAAATCATGTGTCTGTTAAGTCATGCTGGAAAGAAAGGTCAGTCTGCCAATTCATTAGGTTCCCAGCAACCTGGGGAGCCCCTTTAGGTAGGAATAGAACACTGTTCTACTGACACGTTTGTGCTCATGTTGTCCATTTGACAAGGAGCTGAGTGAAGTCAGTGCTGGGTCACAGGAGCAGCTACTGAGCCATTGCACAGACAACTGTGAACTAGTTGCAGAAAAGTGAATGGGCAAGAAGGGGAAAAGACCGGGTAGTTTTTTTTTCCTCTCTGGGAATACAAGAATGACCAGTTCAAATCTAACTCTAGAGTAGTTCATTTCCAGCAATGAACAAAAGCAGCTATTTCACCTTAAGACTGCTCTGGGAAGGGTTGTGGTAGCCTAAATGCAGCCAAGGAGAGAAAAACTTTTGTTGTTTCACCTCCGTATAGACGTGTTTAGAGACTATTCACTCTCACCCTGCTTTAGTGAGTGGGAAAAGCAAGCACTTGTCTAGTTGGGGTGCTTAGCCTGCATGAGCTGAGTCACTCTCTGTTTGTGCTGTCTGTCCCTTGAGTGTAAAGCAAACTTAAATAACAGAACTTCTAATGTAGGTACTAAAAGGTCAGTGCCAGCAGTTAAGTGGAACAAGACTGGTGTAACTCTCTGGATTGAAGTCTCCTGGGAGGTCCATGATGGAGGAAGGAATTGAGATTAGCCATGGGGTTGCAAAACTGTCATCTAGGTGTCTCTGTCGCTCCTCTGTCTAAGACCAGAAGATCTGGAGCATGAGTGAATGAAAATATTCTTGTGGGGAGCAGAAATTCGTGTATCTTGTTATGTCCCAGGAGGGCTTCAAACTAATGAAAATGGGATTTAACCTGTGCCTCTGGTAGAAGTAAGTAGCTCAGATTTCTCAGGAGCAGATCAGTAGAGGCGATACTGGGTCTCTCTCCATACAGAAGAGATGCAAGGTGGTATACCCAAAGTGTACCCCTGTATCCAAAGTGACAATACTTCCTTTGGCACAACATCATCTTTGGATCACTCTGTTCTTATAATAATTTATATTTGTAATTATGCGGAATGTAGATTTCACTGTAAATTATATACATTTTATTTTTCAGGTTGGTTATTGGAATGACATGGATAAATTAGTTTTGATTCAGCATGAACCTACACTTGGAAATGACACTGCAGCCATTGAGAATAGAACAGTAGTTGTCACTACAATCTTGGTAAGGTGTTCCTTTTTTTAATGCTTATATTGGTGTGTGACACAATCTCATTTCTAGTTATGGTCTAATTTACTCTGCTGGTTCCTAGGTTAGTGGAAGGGTGAGAGCCATATATCTTAATTATACTGACTGTCATGTCTGCACAGAGGTTTTTTGGCATGCATTTAAGATAATGAGTCACTTGAAATCAGGTTTTCAAAGTTGAGTTGTGGTTATTTTTTCTTTTATTCAGTCTTTTCCATTTTTTACTGAAATAAGTCTCAGAAATATCAGTTCTTATAACTCTAATTTATAAATCTTAACTTGCAAGAAACTAGAAGAGAAAAACCGAAAACATCTAAATGACAGAATAGAACGGAGGGTATAAAACAAGATGACTATGCCATTGTCCCTTTTTGTTGATAAATTATAAACTCAATAATTGACACTAGCAAGAGCTAAAATTCTAAGTTCAGTCAGCCAATTAGAATTGGATTATCTACTCTTAATTGAGAATTAAAACATGAATTTAGTAGATGCATTTGGACAATTTCTTCATATGTTTATTCGGCATTGCAATAAAATTTCCATTTTAATAAAATCTAAATATATTTCTGGTCTGATTTTCCAGAATTATGGGGGTTTTAGAGTGGTTGCAAAGGAGAATGCAGTTGCTTCATTCATTTACCTTTTTACTACTTAGTTTTTCAAAACATTTATTTCTTACAAATATGTATTTTAAACAAAATATTTAACAATTTTTCCTCTGAAGTCAGACATGCCCTTTAAAGCTGATTTTGGCAAAGCTAATTGGCAAAGAGTGACCTTTACATGACCGCTTTTAAGATTTTACATCTCAGTTCACTGCCCTTTTCACCTGCTTCACTTAGACAAGACATGTTAACCCAATAAATTGTCTTAAATGGGAAGGAATATTCTGAATGTGTTGGTAAGAAATAATTTTTCTAAGCTAATACAGAGTTTAAAATAATCCAAAGGAGAGTGTCAAGACATTTTTTTACTAAAAATGCAATTAATTAGCACATTTTCAGCAATGTGTATCAGCTTTTATACATTAAGTATGTCTTAACAAATCTTCTGTTGAGGGTTGTCATTCCAGGATACAAGCCAACCAAACTACTATACAGGAATTCAGAATGTGACTCCTAATCAAATTGTGTAACTTTTAATTTTAATTTTGCATGGGACATTTTAAATATTTGTATCTTTTTCCTAAAAAAAAAAAAAAAAAAAAAAAAAAAGAGAGAAAAGAAAAAAAATAAAAGACTTGGTGATGGAAAAAAATTATACTTCAGTACAGTCCTCCTCTTTTCAGCCTCTGATGAAGAATCCTATTTTAAGAAATTGATCAAGGAAGAAAAGAGTCCCAAGATGCTGCGAACATTCCTAACTAAGGCTCAAGTATTAACCACCAGTCTAGTAGCATTGAGCTAATTTTTCCATATGGATTACTGTTCCTCTGACTGGATGACCAGGCACTGAACCACCAAGAAAAGTTCTGTGACTAATCTGAAATGTCTAGAACAGATGACGTTACCCTTCAACTTTGCCAAGCTGAGAAGAGAACGATGTGAATAACAAGCTTTCAGTCGAAATTTTCCTCTCATACCAATCCTGATATCTTTGACTGAAGCTATCATACATGAATACTGTAATTTCCATAAATAGATCCAAGCTTAGGAGAAGCAAGCAAAATATAATAATGAAAAGTAACATAAAATGTTCCTGTTTGCCAGAAAGGAAAACAAAAAAAAAACAAACAAGAAGCCTTTTAAAATGTGTTATCTTGCCTGTCCTGTTTGCATTGAAGCATTTTGGTGTGCATAATAAATGTTATCCTCGAAAGAACTTTTCTAGCCCCTGTATTGAAAGGACTGGTGGGATTTGCAAAACCAAAAACCTGAATTCCAAAGCATGCCCTATGTTTATGCAGCATGTCATTTTTGGATAAATGCAAGTAATTGAAAGCAGCACTGCTTCTTGACCAAAATTGTCCCCCTTTCATGTTTCAAAACTACAGTGCAAGAGAAATATATCAGAATTTGGTTTGAATAAGAATATATGGTGAATTCTGCCTTATCATGCTGATCTCCCATCCACTCCACTGGGAGCTGCACACATGATGCTAAAGGCAGAACAGAACCATGATTCTTAATATTGGTCTCCTAGGGCAGTGTATTTAGCATCCATGCGCATATGATGACACACACAAAGAAAAGATATCTTTAACTAGAATAACTTTCAGAATCCTGTTATTTTTCTGTTCTTTGTATTATAGTCATGTTGCAAATGCCACAGAGACTTTTTCACCTCTTCGTTGCCCTCTTCACATTGAAGGGAAGTTGAAGCATTGTAGATAACACATTTAGTTTTGGTTGCATGCGTATTTTCCAACATTAAACTGAAAAGCATCATCAAACAGTGATGTCAGGCTTTTCAGTCTTCAAAGAAAGGTGTCATGGCAGCATAGGAAAAGTTTACAAGTTTTCAGCATGGCTTGCTTTAATTTTTACCTGAAGCCAAATAGCACAGACTGATTTTTCCTCCGTTTCTTCAGTTTTTACGAGTCCTTGCTTACTTTGCTGTAGTGTGGCTGTATGGCTATTGCATAGAAAGTGCAGTATAATAAATTAGCTCTGCACTCAAAGAACTTAGTGCAGTGTTTTCTACTTGGCAAAATGTTTTCTTCATTTGTAACATAGTGAGAGCACGTAGAATTTACTTAAGATATTAGGTTTAGGCACTCAGCCTATCCCTGATTAGTTATGTGGTGAAGTAGCAGCCCAGAGAGAAGAGGCAGCAAATGCACAGCAGGCTTAGTGTATGACCAGAGAAGGGATGCCATTTGCAGCCCTGCTCTCACACTAAAGTGAGTAACTTGTCTAGCTAGTTACAATGATCATCTCTAATTTAGCAAGCTGAGAAATACGGTGACAAGTTGTTAAGACAGAATATAGATAGAGCCAACTCTGTACTTACTCTGAGATTGCAAAAAATCACAAAAATCCTTTAGAACCAAAGCTTGATGTATATGAGCTGCATCTTCATTGTGGCTTCTAGTTCAATGTTTTAATGAGATATCCTCGGTGTTGGCAGATTAAGTTTCAAGGGCAGGATCCAGTTCACCACCGAGTCACCTAAATGTAGATGACTTTATGAAGGGTATTGATTCAGTTGCATTCAGTGACATTTAAGATGCTCTAGGATATGCAGCCTGTCCCCCATTTGCATATTTGTAAAGGGGCAGCACAAAGGACCTGCAGAATGGCATTTTAGGGTCAAGCAGGTCAACTTAGGGCATCTCAGATGACAGGTAACTCTAAGTAGGTGACTGAGAACCACCCTCATTGTTTTGACTGATATGCTCTTGATAGAGACTTACCTCAAAAATTCTTATTATAACCTTTTTTCTCATAATAGAAAAATATTTTTCATTAGAAAATGTATTAATTAAATTATTCAGTAGACTGGAGAGAAAGAAAAGGTTTTGCATGACAATAATAAAGACTTCAAACCGAATCCTGGACACTTTATTCAGAAATTGAAAAAAAAAAAAAAAATCACGAAAAAACTTCCCATTGACATTTACAGAAATTTCTTTCGGAATAAAGTGTGATAATGTATGCCACTCCTGTTCTAAAAAGCAGAAATTTCCTTGCACAAATATTTGTTACTTTTAAAAATTATTTCTGCAATGTTTGAAGATTTTGGAATCAACTTCAGAATAGGAAAGCTGAGCATAGGTCTGTTTCATATTTGGGTTAGTTACTTTCTCCAGCTTCCCTTATAGTAATGAGTCATCAGCTGTGAGCATTTTACTGTACACATGAATTTGTGGCAATATGGTGGAATGATTTGTTTACATCTATAAAGGTAATTGTTGCAGACATCAACTTGTATTTACAAATGTTAAGTATTGTTATAAAATTGTGAATTATTTAAGTAAAGCTTGCACCATTTCAAATATCTGTTCCGTGCTAGTCATTGATCATTTCAATGTGGACTTTTCCTTGATTCACTATCCCATAGAAAACTATTAAGCAGCTGAAATCTTGCAAATATTGCAGTGTTAAACCTCATTCAGCAGTAAGTCAGATGTGTGTTTTATATCAGTAGGTTAAGAGCTTAGAGTTCAAAAATGTAATAAATACAAAGATGGTGGGGAGAGATAATCTTTCTATTAGACAAGATGCTATAACTGGAAACAGTGAAAAAGTATGCCTACTGTTTTCAGCTGTTTCAGCTGATCTAATAGAAGGCATTATCTCTCTGTAAGTGTCTTGCATCTCTTTTATCTTTAGACTAGCATGGCTACACTAACATTACCACTAATTTAGAAAATGCTATTGTAATAGATTATACAGAAAAAAAGGTCTTTTTAGCGCCACAGCTAGAAAAGAGCATTAAGATATGGCTGAGTACATGCTATTGATCAGTTCAGGTATTTCATGACTTTGCGGCATGACCTTGAAAGTTCATCTGTGTAAGTTACTCGCTAGCAAACCAGTAAAGCGTGCCTTTCAGTGTCCTTTTACTGTTATAACATCTGCACATCTTCTCAGTTTGAAACACCCTCAAAGTCTGAAATATAGAGAATTTAAAAGTAGTGCTGCTATTTGATATTTTTAAAAAACAGTCTTTGTCAAAACTCACATTCAGTCTGATCCACATCTCCCCATCAAATTCTACTTTGAAAGTAGCTGTCTCATTATTTGGCAGGTAACATAGGCACAACAAGCAAAGAAACTGTTGTTTATTCTGCATAAAATAGGTAGGAGGGAAAGAACAACATAGTAAGCAAACTGTAGTAGGTGTTCCTGTTATCTTTAATTGTATCATTTCACACTGGCAAATCACACTCAATTGCTGCTTCTTTTAAAGCAGTCATTGCAAGAGGTACTACTTCACTCTACAAGATAATTGCATTATAAGAAATGTTCTTTGCTCTATTTTGCTCTGAATCAATGTGGAGAAAAGAAAGTGGATGGGGAGAGAACCCATGTGGTTCCTCCAAGTCACCCAACAGATCCCTGTCAGAACCCAGGTTTTCCAAGTCCTGACTTGGTTGTCCCTCCATTGGATGGGATCATCTCTGCTTTTATCTACCAAGGACACTTCTCTTCTCAGCATTTGCCTCACAGAATTCCTGGGGAGGAGGGCTGAAGGTCATTTAACCTTTAACAGGAAAAATGAGGCATCTGTCACTTTGCTTTGCTGCACAAAAACAGTTGAAATGCTTTTTCTGTAGCAGCCCTGTCAGTGGTGAGATGCAGGCAGGAGCACAGTGTCTGCGTTTTGCAAGAAGTAGCAGGCTGACCTGTCATCCTTGTGCCTGTCTTCTTTGAGTCCATCTCCAGTACTAATATTTCATGGTGTGACTCTAATTGTACCCTTTTGCTTGGGATTTATGACTGAATCAGAAGAGCTTGCCAACTCTGGTCTTTGGAAAAAAAAAATTGTTTTTCAGGTACAGCAAGTAAATGTAGGCAAATCTTGTAAGGAGAGTTTAGAAATTAGGTCACTGGACACACTTGGTTGCACTTCTAGCTAGTGGTTGGCTGAATCACAGACAGGAAACATAGTATTTTTTGCCTCTGTTTATTTTAAACCACTTTTGTGTAATAACAAATGTAGAATGACACAGATTTTGGCTTTTCCTCGCATAGTAACAAAAAGCATACAAGAGGGAGCAATAGTTAATACATATGGCCAAAATACTTCCCAAAATCAAGATCTGCTGCAAAGAAAGGACAGGCTGCCTTCTCCCTACTTTTCTCCCTCTCTCCTTCTAGTAGACAGGTGGTTGAGATTAAGGTTATTTAAGTGGGGAATACAAGAAAAGGTGCAGACTGCTGGTAATACTCAGCAGTTTTCCTTTGAAGATGGAAAATCTGTATAGGCAGACATTCTTGTGTAATGCCATATATCTTCCTATCTAATAGAGGTATAAAGATTGCTGTTGCTTACAGCTGATGTTCTTGTAGTTTCAGTGAAGCTGACATTGTCAGACTACAGGTTTATATTTATTTTCATTTTTGTACTAATTATATCTGTAGGAAATATGTGAATAGGGCAGTGTACTAACAAAGTTATTGTCTTTTGACAATAACTTTTGACAAACATTTGCTAGGGTCAACACAAGCAAAACTTAAGTTGCCTCTGTTTTGTGATGTCAATTCAAACAATGGGTGACTTCCATCACCCTTTCTATTAGACAAATATTTCATATGAAACTGGCCATAAATATGCATTAAGTGAAGTGATTTAAAATATCACCAGAAAGTAAAGTTTTACTTAATGATCGCTAAAGTGTCAATCCACACAGAGCTAATAAGAAAAATTTGACCTTGATTTCCTAATCGTATAATGTTCACTATTGTGATAGTATGGCTTACACAAGGAATGCAAGATCCACTTTTCACAACAGGTTTTACTTGTTTCCAATTGCACTCACCATCCAAAAATATTTTGGTACTTCTAATTTCAAGCAGCATGTAAAGTCACTGTCACCTTAATACCTTTTTTGTCCATGCATATCCCTTAGGTTCATCCTAAAAGCCCTTGCAGAATCTGCACTCTTTATTTGAAGGAGAAGATATGTGTTTCCTTGGGAATATATTTCTATGTTCTCACTAAAATGTATGTAGTCTATTAGTAACCACGCATTCTAAACCTGAAGAAAGCAAGTCATGCAGGCTCTGCATCCAGAATCCCATAGAGAGTAACCACACTAAATTAGAGGATATGCTTACTTACTGTAGCCAAAAGTGTACATTGTACCTACATTATCTCATGTCTTTTGCATTGTATAAGTTCAACCTTTATGTTTTAAATTTAGCATATACTGCAATAAGGCCTTTCATTTAAAACAAAGCAAGGTTGATTAATATTGTGAAATATATAAGCCAAATTACAATGTAAAGAGTATACCTTTCCAGAGGAATTTCTGTTCATACACTTTAATTTAAATGTGCTAATACTATCCATGAACTCTTGATAAAATGTGTTGCTCAGTCAGTATATGACATGTTTGTTTATTTTTTCAGAGTATTTTGGGTACACTTCTCCTTTACAGTTCTGCTTCTCTCATTGTAGGAAGCCCCATATGTTATGTTCAAGAAAAACCATGATACGTTTGAAGGGAATGACAAGTTTGAAGGATACTGTGTAGATCTGGCATCAGAAATTGCAAAACATATTGGTATCAAGTACAAAATTGCCATTGTTCCTGATGGAAAATATGGAGCAAGGGATCCAGAGACAAAAATCTGGAATGGGATGGTGGGAGAGCTTGTTTATGGGGTAAGCATACCAATTTTTGAAGCAGGATTTAATTTATCATAGTATAATAATAAAATAGGAAGTATTATGTGCATTTTATTTAACCTTGGGGTCACAGAAAAGAAACAGAATCTTGTTTCAGATCTCTGTGTTTTCACCTCTTTTCAACAGAAAAGTATATAGTTTCATGCAAGTTCTACTATTTCTTCAAGTAGTACCTTGTAACATTAGAACATCCATAGTTTGTATATCCCTTAAAAATTCATTAATGTTAGAGACCATCTATTCCTGTTACATTGTGAAACTTAATCAGAAAGAATATCACTCATTAATTCATTTCCATGGAATGATGGACAGATGTTTTACAAAAGATGGGACTCTTGCTCTAGTTTGAGAAATGGAGAATCCACCATCTTATATTAACCATCTGTAATAAAACCCCACAGGCAAGTACACGATTAGGCAATTCAGAATGAAGACAGACTTTTGAGATGAGCATCAACAATAAAATGTAAGAGCAAGCCTGGTAAACTCAACAGCTGACAATGTACAAGGATCTAGAGAAGGATTCTTCATAATACCATAACAGTTAACGGTTCTGTTGACACGTAAAGTTCTAATACTTAATGAAAATAGTTCCAAACAAACTCAAATAAACACTTGCAGAATGTGGGGTTACCAAAAGTAGCAAAACTCAGAGCTGAGCTTGCTTATGACTACAGTTACTGGTACCTGCTCTGAGAACAGGTAAGAATTCTTAGAGAAACTTTTCATTTCAGTGATAGAATAAAAAAAATCCTCAAACTATTCAGGTGAGAATATTTCCACCAATGAACTCATAACATGCCTCAACCTCCCTATTAAAAAACTCCTGCATACTGGTTGATCCATCCACAGTTGCAGTTTTCACAATTCCAGTGATAGTTTGGGCCATATGTCCTAAAGCCCTTGTGGCTTTTCTAGCAGCTCCATTCCAATTCCTTTCTGTCAGCTAAATATAGCTGATAAATTTTGTGAATATCTTCTCCATTAGGATCAGTTCAAGGGACTCTGACGAACGAAAGTCTGTGTCCTGTAGAAGTGTGGGAAATGGTGCCCCAGAATTTCATTGATTTCCCTTCTCCATGGGAACTGAAAGGTTTTATCATCTTCACAAAAGTCTCTATGTTCTTGGACATTCATGAAGGAACCAACCTCAATTATGTCTTTTAAAGATTAGAAACACTGAATGTCACCAAGCGTGTATATCTACTTTAGTGGCTTGGAAGCAGCTCAACTTGTAGGATATTGAAGATTTTCCAGACTTATTTTATCAAGCATGGAGGTTACTCCTTGTCTGGCTTTTAATTGCAGTAGCAAACTCATTGACATCAATGGCTAAGAACTATTTTACAACAGAAGGTTTTTTCAATAATCCAAGAAATTTTACCCTTTGTGAGAAAATTCTCCTTCCCAAATGCACACTTTCAGTGGCCTATCATCTAGTTGAAGATTACAGAGGAAAGTTTCATTTTCTGTTTGTTTGGGGTTTTTTTCCTTCTTTATCTTGAAAAATTTACCTGTCAAACACAAACTGCCCTAGTACCACAGGGGCATACAGAGTGCTGTCAGGAAACTCACACCAAGGTGTCAAGACCTGTGGCTGTTAACACAGGTGAAGGCAGTAAAGCTCAGGGTGTTAGGAACCTGTTGCAAATTTCCTGCATGAAGAGGATAACCCAGAATACGTGGCCAACACTTCATTTTTTGTAATATAAGAGGAGGAGGTGAAGGCTCTTTCAGATTATCTGTTTAGGAAGGCTTTAGTCTCATTGTGATTCTGGGACTGGGCCCTGGAAATGAGCTTCAGCAAGGCTCTTGAAGCTGCTTTTTTGTTGAAGAACCAAGAGAAGTTGCCATTGCCCACTGCTCTACTGTCCAAAGGCTCATTGAGGCTGTATCTATCCTAGTGTATCAGTGGCACCAGCAAGTGTCCCCCTGCATCAGAGCTTGCCTGACTAAATCTACTAAATTGCAATGGTCCCTGATACATTTTTGGCCCACAATTACTGTCCAGAAGAATTCCTGAGCCCAGCTGGACTCTAGGATGGAGGAGAGATCATTCCCTGTAAGTGACTTGAATGCAGCCATGCTGGTTTAGAGTTCAGATGGCTTTTATGGTAGCAACACCGATTGTCCACTGCCATTGGCCTTAAGGCCAAGAGCTACACCAAGTGTGTTTAATGTATTTTGACAGGTGTAAATTCCTTTAAAGGAAATTGTTAACTTACGAAGTTTGCTTCTAAAGATTTCTGCAGGGAATCTCTCAAGAGCATCTTCCCTGCAAATTCCTTGAGCCCTTGCCAGATGAATTACAGAGCAGGTTCCCAAGCCTGTTCCACACAGAGAAAGCAGAAAAATCAGTCAGCCAGAGACTTTGCTGCAAAGCTCTGCTAGAAGAGTGTGTTCATTAGATCCCCTAATCACAAACACAAGTACTCTGAGTAGCTGGCTATGCTTCAAGCAAGGCTTTTTATGTGCAGCCAGGATTGGGACAGAATTTGCAACTGAATTAGCAAGTTAACGAGATGATCTGTTTGGGAATCATTTTACAGCTTTTAATTCCCAACCACATTAAAAGATTAACAGACAGTTTTGTGAGATTGGACCCTTTCTGTACAACATTAAAGGCTCCTCTGCTCTTTTGCTCTTTATGCCATACCCCAATTCCCCTTAGCTGCATCCATGAGAGTGGACATGTGACAATTTTATCCCATGTTCCCTTGGGACCTGTGTGCACCATTGATTGCTCTGGTACCTGGACACTCAAGCACTGCACAGAGCAGTTTAGTTGTTTCCTAAACTCTGTAGTTGATTTTTCCAGAGAAAATAGCATATTAAGTGCTGCAGTGTACAGTTTTCCTAAGTCTTTATGGAACATCACTGTGGGGATGGTAATTATTTTCCTGTCTTGTTTTTAGTACTCTGTTAAAAACTACCAGGAGATCTTGGTCATTTGTCCCTGTTGTATCCAAATGCATGCAGTAGTCCATATGAATTCTATTTGCTTTGATATCTAGCTCACAGGAGAAATTCTGACTGGGATGAAATACCATTAAGCACGGGCAACAGGTGTTTCCAAGTAACAGTCAGCTCCAATTAAATATTCTTTCTCCTGACACAGAATGCTGTTCTTTCACTGCTTAACACAAAAGGTCACAATTCATTTCTGTTTGAAATCTGAGAAGCTGTGAACTTCTGAGACTGAAATCACTTTCTGCATGATTTTTCTCAGATAGGTTCACTACCTTCCTACAACTTGGGCCTAGCATAGATTTTATTCATAAGGTTATAATAATAATAATAATAATATATTCCAGAAAAGAAAATGTCTCTTACATCAGAGCCAATCTTGTCTCGTTGTATAGTACTGAAAGGATACAGAATCCATCTGTATTTGGTAGTGGTGCAGCCTTGATTGAAATGCTGTTACAGATGCAGTTGATTCAACTGTGAAGTATCATTAGTCTTTGTCAAAACACATTTCACTAGCAACAAAATCATTAATTGTTTGCACCATAGTTATATTGTTAATTATTTAAATCCATAATTACATGGTGTACATTAAATGGGCGAAGCACAAATGCTGGTAATTATCATGCACAGCTATTGTCATCATTTAGCTTTCACAATGAAGAGTTTAAGTAGTCCTTAGTGTGGCACACTGTAGTCTTATAAAAATAATAAATAATATTACCAGTTTGTGGAGACTGCACTTTTTTCGGATTTTTGGCATTTGTGGCCTAGCTATATATTGTCCCTTTACATTTATTGGCGTGAAATAGACTTATCTTCATTATGAATCATCTGAAATTGGATCACTGTTGTAAAGAAATCGGATAAGTTCCTGTTTCTCCTCTTTAACTCCTTCAAGTACTGTTGGCAGCTAGTCCTGATGTAGTTGAAGTTCTGCATATCCCCCTTGAGCACTTAAATTTGGTAAGATAAATCTTCCCCAGTGTTTCACATATGCAATGTGCTAAGTAGGTCTTTAAAATCTTCTCAATTGATACTAAAACGGTGATGTTACTTTTCCAACTCACTTTATAAAAACTAACAAGCCTCAAGGATCTGTGTTTTAATCCCAGTAGCAATCTACAGACAGAAAAAAAACCTGTTAGCCAACACCTTTGAAAACCAATGACCAGGTCTATCATTTACACTGTATTAATGAAGATACCACTATGTGACAAATACAAAGATTGGCAGTAATTCCTCACAGTTTCCATGTGTCTTTTGCTTAATTAATTTCAAGGACTCCACATTAGGTATTCCCAGTAACTAAAATTTAGAAATATAAAAGACATTGACTCTAAATAAGGAAACCATTCTTCTAGAAACAAAAAGGAATTTATGAGTGAGACAAAACATATGCAGAAAAGCCAGTAGCCCAAACCATCCTACAGTCCTAAGACTACAGAAATAAAGTTTACTTTACAATTTTCAGGCTATTAAAAACTATATTTTAGACATGGTATCTTTCTTCATATGTATTTTCATAAAATATCTATTTCAGGAAGACTTACGTAATCACAAGGCATCAGAAGCTAAAGTTTTAAAAATGCATTATATTACAGAACTTAAGTTAAAATTCAGAGAATTATCAGTGTAGTCATAACATTTATGCAAGACATTAGCACCAGAAATAATATCTGATACTTTTGCAAGATTATGATTTTATACATATTACTTAAACAGTAATAACTTCACATGAAATTATAAGTGCATCACAAATATTTCCTAATGACAGTTATAATCTGATTATTAATATGAAGCAATTTTGGTACAAATTTGCATTTTTGGACCATTGCATTGGAATGAATCAGTTCTTTTGAATTATTCACAGTTATAAAACTGCCAAAATAGGTTTAAATTTTGACTACACAAAATTAGTTTAAAATTAAATTCCATAAAATATATATAACTCTGTAAAACAGTGTATAAAATAGAAAACATGTATTATTTTAAATGCATTTATCTGTTTCAAAGTTGTAAGGTGACAAAAAAGCCTAATTTCAATTTCCTTTTTTTGTTTGTCACACAAGCTATTTACATAACACTTGGCTTAAAGTATATGAGCACATCCTTATTTTTTAACATGTTTTAATCTCATTGAAACAACAAAGTGTTCACAAAATATGCTCAATTACCCCCCTTAGACTGTAAGCTCTCTAGAAGTCCACAGGCTCTGCCCTGTGACTGTACCTAGACATAACATCATTGTGATGAACAGGAGAAAGGTTTCAGCAGCTTTTGCATCTGTTCCGCTCCCACAGGTGCATCTTTTGACCCAGTTCCCCTTGCAATTCCCTTCTGAAGTGCTGCTGTAATGACAGCTTTAGCATACAAGGCAAGGCAAGAAGCAAATCTGAATGTAATGTTGCATCCCTAATGATAAAAATGATCCATTAGCTTAGCTACAATATCTTATAGTTCATGCGGACATCATTGTTAGCAGTCATAATCACCTCCATCAATAATGGCATCAAGACTGGCATTTTCATTCTAAGAACATGTTAGAAACACATTTAAAAATATTCCTGACACTAGTGGGAATGGATTCAGCACAATTTTTATCCTTTTATCACATGATTTTGCACCCTTTTTTTCTGTATACTTGCCATTTTTCAGTGTTTAAAATCTGACTCATTTCTACTGAAGTATCTTTCTCTCAAGACAACTCTCTGCAGTTTGGTGGAATCACAGCAATAGTTAATCACCTTTGTGACTTCATGCTATTTTGAAATTCCTTAAGTCTATGAACTAGTTCCCCTCGAAAAATGATTATATCTTATGAAAATGTGACAATAAATTACTGTCTCTGGGATCTTCTAAAAAACCCTCTATACGTGCAGGGACAATAGGCTCATCCTCATTTTTCTTTCTTCCTTGAATTTCTTTACTTTAAATCTAAACTAGTTCCTAAAATGATCTTCCTACACTGTTACCCACTTCTATGAAATTTAAGTCTTCTTCTTAGCAGAAAAAATAAGTATCTGTATAGTTCTGTAAACTAAAAACCTGCAGTATGTATGTTTTACTAAAAGCATATGGAGTAAAAACAGAGTGTAATAGAAAGGAGAAGAAAAATGTTATAAAGAGCATTTAAGCCACAGTGTCCTGATGTTAATAACATACCTTTGGAATTAGCTGCTTAGCTGAGTGTATAAGCCAACTTCAATTAATCTATACATCTATATTTCTTTTTTCTTTATAGAAAGCAGAGATTGCTGTTGCGCCTCTGACCATCACTTTGGTACGAGAAGAGGTCATTGATTTTTCTAAGCCTTTTATGAGTTTGGGGATATCCATTATGATCAAAAAGCCCCAGAAATCTAAACCAGGAGTGTTTTCCTTCTTGGACCCTTTGGCGTATGAGATCTGGATGTGCATAGTCTTTGCCTACATTGGTGTCAGTGTGGTCCTGTTCCTAGTTAGCAGGTTTAGTCCGTATGAGTGGCACACAGAAGAACCAGAGGATGGGAAAGAAGGACCCAGTGACCAGCCTCCCAATGAGTTTGGCATATTCAACAGCCTCTGGTTTTCCCTGGGTGCCTTTATGCAACAAGGATGTGATATTTCCCCAAGGTTTGTGTCAAATCTTTTTACATTTGCATTTTATCTTCAACACTGAAGCATAAAATCTTCATTCATTTTCCTGGCAGTGTTTTGAAGTTCGTTCTTTAGGAAGCCTTTTTTTTTTTTTTTTTTTTTTTTTTAATAGCCATGATAAGGGCAACAGATAATGTGCTTTGAATTTCAGTCATTACTATTATTTTACCAATGTCAATGTGCATAAATCACAAACAGCTCTCAGAAACAGCAGGTACACACAGGGGGAATTCACTGGGTTCAATTCAGAGGAGCTGTGTTGTTGCTAGATTAGTTCCATTGTATTGCAACTATGAAATGCAAGAAATTGTCCTTAATGTTTGCCTTCCATTAAGGAATGTCCCATTTCTGTTCCCTGTCAAGTTCTACAGTGCTGCTTCACAAATACCGCTGTCTATGAGAGACAATATTTGATGGTCTGTTTCTGAGAAGCCACGCTGTATTGCTAAGCTGTGCCTTACAGAGTGCCTGGCTCAGATCTAATACATGATTCCAGTCCTGAATTTCTCAGCCTTTTAAGATGCTCTGGAACTTTAGTGGGCAGTAACTAAAACTTCTTAATTAAGCATTATGACCCAATCTTTCAAACTTAAATGCTTCATTTTAGCCATTTGCAGTAAAATTTTGAATGTTCAGCATTGGCCTAACCCTTCTATTATTGAAGTTAGCAATAAAACTGGTACGGAGTAAGCGTGGATGGACATTACTCCTCAACACCCTTCTCATCAAATTATAGGTATTGAAAGGGCAAATACAATTTTTTACTTAACAGAAATGCCTCTTTTTGTTACCACAAAATTCTTGCTTCTTAAATAAGAAAAATGTGAATGTTCCAATGATTGCAGTAGCTCGCAGAATATTTGAAAAGTTTGGGTGACAGGAACATTTTAATCCTACAGCCAACATAATCCCTGTGCAAAGACTTTTGTGGGTTTTTTTTTGTCTCCAAAAAGAGATTGCATATCCAGTATTTTTGACAAATTTGCTTCCTATTTTAGGCATGTCCTGAAATAATAAGAATAGAGATTACTATACAAGGGAATTCAAGCTTCTGTATACATGTGATACACATTAGTACAGTGGGCTTTGTACTGTAGACATTAAGATTCGAGAGTAAAAGCATTTATTAGTATTTAAAATGCAAATGATCTTTCTCCCATTGACTGTTACTTAATGGCAAATGGTCAGCGATAATAGTGCCTTCTGTCTCTCTCTCTTTCTTTCTCTTCATGGCTTAAGAGACAGGAAAATGTGCATTATCTTATTCATGTTTAGATCCCTCTCAGGTCGCATTGTTGGAGGTGTCTGGTGGTTCTTCACACTCATCATTATTTCATCCTACACTGCTAACCTCGCGGCTTTCTTGACTGTTGAGCGAATGGTCTCACCCATAGAAAGTGCAGAAGACCTTGCCAAACAAACCGAAATTGCTTATGGGACACTGGACTCAGGGTCAACCAAAGAGTTCTTCAGAGTAAGTTGGCATGTCCTTCAGAGCACCTCTCCTTATCAACTGCTCTTTAAGATGCTTGGAAGTGTGAAATAATGTTACTTGGGAGTTACATGTAATATATTTGTAATTCCTGCAATACTTTAGCTGCATTTTTAACCCCACAAGACTATTTGTTGGAGTTTTCAGGTTTCTTTAATTTGTGGAAAGCTTATTGATCCTGTCACATGGGCAAAAGAGGTGCCTAGGGGGATACTGAAGCCAGTGATAATTAAAGCAGCATTGCACTATTGATTCATCTGAAGCTACAGTACTGAAGTGATGTGCAGCATTGAAAGCCTGTGATGGTAACATGGACTCCTGCAGGTTTTGCTTCTGCTTATGGATTAGGCTGTGTGCATTTTGCTTTAGGGTCTTGGGTGGTGGGCAGGAAATGCATTTTTTAATTTTCTGACTTTCAGATGGATAATAAAGAGAAAATATAACTCGAGGGAATATGGTTGGAGCATTAGGAAATAGCCTAAATAGCCATTCATATGTCTGTGCTGTCTCTATTGATTACTTCATTTTCATTTACTTTGCTGTGTTAGTGTGGTTGGTATGTAATCCTCATCATTTTCCAGCTGGAAAACAGGAAGCCTGGACATCACAAGGAGCATATAATAAATAGGCCCTCCTGCCTTATTTCATGTGTCTAGCAGGTGACAGTTGAGCTCAGCTGACTTAAGTGAGTTTAGTGTTTGAACACAGCTCTGAATAAAGGCTGTGAACCAGTAATCCTTCCTTGAAAATTGCACAGTTTAAGGTCATTACTTATCTGAAATGTGTAGTTTAAGGCATTTTTAGAAGTTGGGAAGATGGAGTGATAATTTCTTCTTATTGCCTAGTTGAAAGGGGACTGTTCTTTGCTGGGTTCTCCCACACACCTTGGCTGTTTTCAGTTTGGCTACACCGAACTCAGTGAACCATTAAAAAAATTTTGCATGGGATTTGTGAACCACAGACAGAATCAATTCAAGGGCAGCTTCTGAGTGACCCCCAAAAGCTCTGTAGTGAAATAACCTTTCCATTGTGACAGATATCCCCACAGCAGAGAGTGCAAACCTGTTCTTTTAGCTGTAAAAAGATTACTTATAAGATATACTTAACACATAGAGGTTGAACCCTCACATCAAGAAACTGATCAAGGAGTTCAGTTTAACCAAGTTTCCTAGACTTCCTCTGTAGACACTGGAGAAAGAAAAGCAGTCCTGTGCATCCCTATGGGACATGTGTGCTATGTTGAAATAAATCACATATTAAAGTATCTGCCTCTACATGGACTCCAGAGGTATCTCACTGAAATGGCTGGAAAGCTTGGATACAGTTCACTGGCAGGTTTCTAGCACATCTGTCTTCTTCTATATCCAGAGTGTTGGTATATACAATGTGACATTATAGATGCTCTCTGGGAGCTTTATTTTATATCCCAAATGGTAGAAACTCAGCCTGTGGTCCCTAGAAGCCCTTTAGGTACCAGATGTCTACAACAGTGGTGACATCGTATTAGAGATAGGAAGCTTTATCTGAGAATTGAAATATGTTGGTCCTGAGATGGATCTTGAAAAGAATATAGTCCCTCATACTCATTATTTATAATTACATATATTTAACCCATATATTCTTCTTTCGTTTATTTTGTGGAAATTTATTTCATTCTAGGAATTCCAATTTCAGGCCATCGTAAGCTGAGGTGGTAACCCCCCTATATTGGTACAAATAGTTCTTTCAACTAGAGTGAAGCTGTGGTAATACTTAAAAACATGATGCTGACCAGGCAGATTTGTGTAACTTTGGATTTATCAACTTGTTACATTTTCAAGAGTATCCAGTGCATGCAGTTGTGTTAGGTGATGATGCAAAAATTCACAAAGAAATAGTAAGGAACAAAGGAATGGAGTTGTTTTCTTAAGAGTTTCAGAACAGTTGCCCAAACCATTGTTTTGAGGTAATGAGGTCAGGTATTTTGATGCAGAAACAATATTGGCCACAAAAATTTCAGGATTCTTTTAAATTATCCTGTAAACATAGAAAATTTTTTGTTTGAATCAATATTTTGTGCAATATTTCTCCTTAAAGAGAAGGCATTATAATAAAGTAAAAATGTCTGTAATGACAGCTGTTCTTTCACTTCAGTCTTACAGGGTTAAGAGAGAAAAGAAGGAAAATAATGTTCCTCTTTTTATTTTTTCCTTTCTTTCAAAATACAGAGGGAAACATTAACTAAAAGTACTAACTATCATTGCATATGCAAAATTCGAAGTTTTATCAAGATTTGAATTGTGTTGATCACTTTTTTTTTTTTTATGGTGCAATTGAGACCCTGTCATCAAATTATTTCTAATCTGTCACATTATAGTGATTCCTAATGAAATTGTATGTGCTATTTCTAAAAATATTTTTCACAAAACAGGGACAAAGGTAAAATATCAGCAGACAATATTTGCTGTATTATGCTGTTTGCATAGTACATAAATTAGTACCTAGCCTGAAACAATGATAAAAGGAGACTTGTGTGGCAAGTCTAACATTTTGTGGATTTGGAAGCAATCATCTTCACTTTTTGGTATTAGAATCTTGTGTAAGGTGTCTGTCAGTGGTGATTATTTGGCTGAAGATGAGCCTTCAGGATATTTTCTCATAATTTGGTCATTTCTGATCAAAATGTGAGAAATCCTGAACACCTGTTATGTCTGCTTTGATTTTGGATTGAAAACAAAAAAGAGGAAAATCATTTTAAAGCCAACATAAAGAAAAAGGAGACTTTGCTACTATTACCTATTTAGTCTTATTTTCTGCTTTAGATGCAATAAGAGTTGTATTTTCTGAGCAGCTTGCTTAAGAGGCAAAGTAGTTTTAGCAGTCTTCATCAGAAAAGCCCAAAATGAAAATTATCCCAGTTTGGCTGACTGCAGGGAAAAGCTGCAAGGTTTCCTCATATGATAATAAGAAATACCTGTCGGTTCAATCTTTAATTTTCAGTCTGAGTTGACATATAGAAATTGAATGTTAACAAATGAAAGTTTGGGAGAAGAAAATGTTCCTACAGAGCAGATACCTTGTTAGAATTTGCGTATTTTTTTCACTTTTGATAGGCAAAGGAAATTAGATCCTAAAAAAGAAAAAAAAAAAGCAAATATTTATATGCAGTCTTTTTCAAATTATTTAGGCCGTTGTTTCCTCTTACTAATATAGCTATTTTATGTGCTGCATGGTTTTAATTTTAAAAGAAAATGATCTAATATATGTTTACTTTATAAAGAATTTCACATAATGGATGTTAGTATGTAAGAAATGTTTGGAAGTGAATGCAGACAAAGGCAAGAAAATATTCTTGAAATGGTGACTGGTTCATTACTGCTCTCTTCCATTTTTTTCTTTCTGTAAATTTAAATCCATGAAATTACATCAGTGTAAAGCAAAAAGAATGCATTGGTGGCTTAGTTTATGCTTTGCTCCCAGCCACTATTATGTAAATGAAAAGTAGATGTGACTACACTGGAAAGAAATGGTGACAAGGCAGGATGTGACTATGGACACACACAGCTGTTGTTGATGTAAATTTTATTATATTGGACAGAAAGATAAAATTATGCATATAGACAAACTCAAAAAAGCAAGGATAATTTATGATGTTCTGCTATATGGTATTTTTATTGAACATTTCTGTTTAAATGTCACTTCTTTTCAAGATAGACCTATGTTCCTAACAAATTATTTTCTAAGTAATAATGCAATCATTCAGTAATTGGTAAAAAGAAACGCTTCAGGGAAATTATTCTCACCTATACAAAGACTCAGTTCCAAGCTTTTTAAAGCCGTTTACAATTTAAATAGTATCTAGATTATAGGATTTGCTATTTGTTTAAATATTCTAAGGCCCTTTGTTTTGGGGCTTTATAATAATGGATATTTTCCGGGAGTGTTCAGCATAGTGTGGGAAAGGGCTCATAGACCAAATCTTGCTTAGCTAGAATCTCCTGTTGACTCAAATAAAAGCTGAATTGAGAATTAGGTTAAAAAGTCCTTTTTGCATCATGCATAAGAGAAGACAAGTGCCATCTGTTATAATGAAAACACTGTGTAGTGTTTAGCTGACACACTGCTGTTTTGCATGTATGTATTCCTATTGCTGGAGGAAGCAAAGGAGTTGTTGGGTGAATCTAATGAGCATGGGAAACTTCTCAGGTTTTTTTTCTGACAGCATTTCCTTCCTTTCTTTCAGTGCAAACTTTTATTCGTTTTTATTTTTTATTAAGAAGTTTTATTTTTGTCTAAGTATTCACGTGTAGTTGCAACATGCATTCCCAAACAGGAAAATTTCCCGCTGATGCACTCTAAGCCACAAATTCTTGTACATTCTTTGAGCAAGTGCATTTCCTACTCAGTTACTGGCCATATCAGTCTTTTAAATAAATCCACTGATACTGCATATCTGAAATAATACCAAATTCTTTAAGATAAATGCTTAGGGCATTCCACTTCCTTTAATAGCATATTCAGTCCAGTTTGCTGTTTCCATCTTTTATTGTGAACCATGTCTTCAAATACTGTGTAGCCTTTCTGAATGCAAATTGAATGAATTCTGAACTCTGAATTAGGAAAGGGGAAATCTTACTTAAGCTATTGTGATTTGTGTAAGAGAAATGCTTGAAGATTCAGCTCCGTATTTATGGGGAGATTATTTTACTATTTCTCTTTACCATACAGACTTATGGTAAACATCTATTTCATATGTAATTCCCTAAAACACACCTTTCAATGCTTTGACTGCATGGACTGCCTTTATCTAACAGCAAATTCATCTTTGCAGCTATTTTTTTTTTCTACTAGAGGTTAGCTGAACTTAAAAGTAATATCTGACATTATAGTGACATTGATAGTGTTATTTCTTATTTCTTTTAAAATAATCATTGAATTCAAATAAAATCCTTATCCAAGATTTGCCCAACCTGTTATCTGAAAAATTAAGTATGATTGATTTTATTTGAACAGTGCCATTCTGAAATGTTGCAACATTCTTTTGTTCTAACTTCTTTTTGATTTTCTCCAGAGATCAAAAATAGCAGTGTATGAAAAGATGTGGACCTACATGAAATCAGCTGAGCCGTCAGTGTTCACTAGGACTACTGCAGAGGGAGTAGCTCGCGTCCGCAAATCCAAGGGCAAGTTTGCCTTCCTGCTGGAGTCCACCATGAATGAATACATTGAGCAACGAAAGCCATGTGACACCATGAAAGTGGGAGGAAATCTGGATTCGAAAGGCTATGGCGTAGCCACACCGAAGGGTTCTCCATTAAGGTGGGTGGAATAGTATAACAATATAAAATGTGTTGTTATAGTATTCCACCTTCCCTGATGTCCCTGATATAGCTCTTTTTGTTTTGTGTGTGAACATGGTATGTTATTTTTCTTTTCTTCCATTTCATTTTTTTTTTGATCAACAAAGGTAACCATTTCTAATTGCAATATGGATTTAACAGCTATAGTTGACGTATCTTTCAAGGCCATATAAAAACCAAACTGGTTGAACACTAGCTACTTGAAGTCAGCCTCAATAGAATTAACATCAGTTATTCTATTTCATCAGCTTTTTTCACCAAGTTCAATCCTTTATGGCAGTATTATGCCTACATTATCTGCATCAGTATCTACATCAGTAATATGCATACATTTTATGTTTTGTTTATTGATCTTGGCTGCTAATTTCTGAGTAAGAAGATGCTTGTAACATCTTTTTTCAAATGTCCTCACTTGGAGACAATTAGCCCTTCATTAAAGGAACCTCATTAAAGTACTTTTTGTTAAAGCACCTTCTTATTTAGAAAAAAAGTTTGTGTTTCTAGCATTATGCATTTCAGTACTGCCTTCAAACTCACCAGTATTTTCTTTATCATGTTATCAGATGCATTCAGTTTTGATTCCCAGGTAGAACATCAATTGCTTTTCATTCAAATTGTCAGGGGACACAAGTCAAGGTAGTAGCTCTGTGTTAAAATTGGCAGTATTTACCATTCTGTTGTCTTTAAGGCAAACAAAACTTGCCTTTTTCCTCTGGTAGATTTGCCAATTTTCTCCAAAGCAAAATTGCAACCAGCAAATCAAGGAAGTGTGGCCTGTGGAGTCTGACAGTGATGGGGTGCACATGGGTGGGGGAAAGGGAGCAGTCAGCACCCCACTTCTCCCATTAGTGCTCATGGTAGGGGATTACAACATGAAATAGATTCACAAAGAGGAGGAATTAGGTATAAAGGAGGAGTTGCAAATGCAGATGGAGCCCCAGTTCTGTAGAGGAAATAAATAAGGAGGTATCTCTCTACATCTGTGACTGCAGAGGAGACATCATTACCACTACACAGATAACTAGACTGACTCATGACTCATCAGTTTAACTTACACACAATACCACAGACCTCAATATCTGTAACTGTACTACAGGGGTGATAATAGGGGTATTATCAGAATTGTTTTCATCCACAACAAAAGAAGATTTGTATGTGCAGCATAAAATCAGGCAAGTTATTTCAGTGACTGATGATGAATTTTTGTCCTTAATGTTCAGTACTTCTCAGATTTAAAAACTGCTATCCCCACTGCTGAATAAAGTAGTAAGAGAACATAAGAAGATGAGAGAGGGAAAATGACAATAATAAAATTATTAGTTATATAGAAAAACATATCCAGAACTCATGGAGTTGTTAAAGGTAGAAGGCAGTAATAACAGGAGAGGCTGTTCTATTATCTGGGTGTATTTTCAAAGCACTTGTTTTTTATTTTGTATTTATGATAGATTGCTGTTTCCTTCTCACTGTTTCAGGCAACCTAAGAGTGGTAGGCAGCACTGCAGTTTAGCGGAGCTGCTTTCCTGTAGTAAGGAAATGCCCATTGCTGACAGTCATACTTTACTGTGCCAAAGCTGGGGCAAACTTTTTAGGAGTCACTGTGGCTGCTGTCATAGATTTCCTAGCAGTGGGCTGTTTGCCCTAAGGGTGCTTTATGGTATTACTTAGTCCCTTTCCCTTTTTTCTGCAGAGTATTCAATACCAACAACAAGAGACAGCCTGTTATAATGAGCACTGATAGCCAGTGGAAGTTGATTTGTGTCAAATTTGGTCTTATTTCAGTTTTGTTTAGTTAGCTAGATAAAAATATGTAGGACTAATGGGGATGAATCATAAAGCAGTTAGAAGTAAGAGGGCCTAGTAAGACTGTCTAATTAGAATAGAGAGGAAGAGCACAACGATGATTTTTAGGATCCAGTGTGAAATCCTGGTTCTATCCCAGCTAAAGACCAAGCTCCCAGATGTTTCAGTGAGGCCACAGTTTGATCTCACTGGGGTTCAGCAACTATCACTAGGGTGATGTGATCAAAAGTGTGTAGTTTTTCACAGCCTACCTTCAAAAGTGGTTCAGAAAGGAAAAAAGGGGAAATCCTACCCAATTTGAAAATTGGACCAAATCTTCTTTCAAGCTGTCTCGACTGGCTGTCCACATCCATACCTTTCCTGAGCCTTTCTTTCACACGTGCTAAACTGTTTGTTCTCCTGCTGCACCCCATTCCTTCTCCAGCCCCAGTGACAATCCAGCAGTGCTGCTTACCTACTAAAAACATTAAGCAAGACACTTAATGTTCTGGATAAAAATAATGAACAAGCAATACCTCACACTTGTACCACCTCTTCTGTGTATGTCTATTGAGAGTAACACTGAGGAGGGGAAAAGCTTCCTCCCCCTGTGCTTTTGAACAGAAAAGACTCAGCTGTAAACTTTTACTGCATGTTTCAGTATTTTCTGAAATGTTTAAATTTTAGAATATGCTGCTTTTGCTATTTTGACTGCATCCCACATGGTAGTGTTTCTGTCACTGATCAGATGACTTATGTAACTTCTGTCTGCAGAGATAATTGCAAATATTGAACATGCAGTTTGAAATCCATGAAGGGCAGGCCAGCTAAGCTCATTACATAAATTAGTCAAAAGACATAATTTGCCATGGGAGTTGTAAATTCTATGCTTTATTTAATAGTCATAATTTCCTATTTGAATTATATGTAGACCACAAATTGCTTGATGTAGTTCACAAATAATTGCATATAAATGCTAAACATTCACAGTCTGTTCAGGACTAGGAAAATATAACATTTTTTCCAAATGAATTATTCATATCAAATTATTCACTAAACTGTTTGAACACCTATTTCATTAGAAGTATTTTAGTGTTAGTTCTCCTCCTGCTTACAGGGGCTATAAATCAGGAGGGTTTTCCCTGAAAATGTAGTAACGGCTGAATAAAATTGATGTGAGTGGAAAACCAGACCATATATTTTCACACATCTAACTAACAAAAAGTGGGGTGATTCTTCTTGTAGCATAGGATTAGCGATGGTTCCCTGCCATCACATCACCAGGCTCATGTTCATTGCAGAGCACATACCCATCACTTTGCTCATGCAGATGAAATCCACACATCAGAGCGATCCTGGTCTCTCTGTTGCTCATGACTGTACACATGAGCAAGGTAGTGGATTTTAGTTTGAAACTCTTCCTTATTGGGTTCCATACTACACTCTTGCAGTGTTCAACCAGTACCTATTGGCTAATTGGAATGATTATTCTCAGTGCTGGTGCAGTATTAGGATTTATGCATATCACTGGATGCAGGAGAATGGGAAATGCCTGATGTGTGTTTCTTTTATGCCCACTGGGCAGTGCCACATCACACATCATGCGTGTCTCCTTCCTTCCTTCCTTTTCAGTGATATTCATTTCTGTATGATGTTGTAAAAGACTGACGTGTTTGAGAAGGAGTTTGGGATTGAGGGCAAAGGCTCTCATCACAAAAAAGACTGAGTTTCTCTCATGGCACTACCCAAACTTACTGTTTCCTCCTCTTACAACGGTAGGTATCCTTCCAAAGCTACTGTGTAGTACTCAGTGCAAATTAATGAGGTTTTTTCTCCAAAGGTGGTGTTTTCAAAAGTGGTTAAGAGAGTGCTGCTTGTCTGCTTAGCAAGACTTGCCTTTGTAAATGTGTTGTCATTAGAAGATGTTATCGTGGCTAGACTTCTGGCCATTGTGGATCACCCCTGGGTCATCCGCCTTGCCATTTGCAGTAATCTGTGTTTCTAGAGAGCAACACCTGGAGATCTTGTACTGCACAAATCCTGTGCCTTGCATGCCTTTGCTTTTCTGTTTTAGATATGTAGGCATCATAAACAAGTTTGAATAGTGAAGAACATGAGAGTTCTCCACTCTAAGAGGTAATGAAAAAGGAATTAAGGGCAATATTGTCTTAAAGGTACACTAAAAGCTTTTTCAGCTTATTGTGCCTTGAAGCTGTTTGATATAAGGGTGAATGACAGGTTGGGCTAAAGACTGAGGAGTTGTCTTTTTTCTGTTACCGTCTTAACTATTGACATTTGGCTGTCCTGTCCTGCAGCCAACAGTATGCAGCATGGGTGAGTGAAACCTGCAGAGGTCATAAATGTCTGGTGAGACACTTTGAGCCGAGACAGATGAGTGGCAGGATTAGATCGAGACAAATAATAAACTGTTGTGGCTAGATGTGTTGATGTATTTTAGAGATTGGTGATGCTTGTTCACCAGCCCCATGAAATCCAGAGCCCTATTAAGATCTTGCTATTGGAATTGCAGTTAATGTTTATATATATATGAATCTGTGATTCTATATACCATTATTAAAGTCTCTACTCCTTTTATGTAGTAAAGGAATAACTAGTTTGACTTCAGGGGGAATTTTTTTATGTTCTGGAGAGGGAGGCAAAAAGGTCCACCTGGTGATACCTGTTGGGTGTTTGCAGTGTGATGGCTGATAAAATGAACTGACTCTACATGTCCTGAAGTACTGGTTCTTTATTCATTCCTTTCTGTATTTAACATAAGGTGCACAATGTAGGTAGCATCAGCAAAACAGTTGTTGCAAATGTAACTCTCTGATCATTCTAGCAACTTGTGTGAAGAGCAATGTACAATGTAAGTGAAGTTACGGATTTTAGTTTCCATCCAATGCAAGGGATGGGTGCCCTGGAGATTGCTGTGGGTGCAAAAGGCATCCAAACAGTGCCCTGCCAACAGTGTATGGATTCTCCAGTTCTATATAATTGTGCAATACCTGAAAGAGATTTACCCTAGAAGTGAAGGATCTCTGGTGGAGGGAGCTTTTTCTTGAAGAAAAATTAGTTTATGTGAATAAGATCTGTTATGAAAGGAATCTTTGCGTGCATGGACTCTGTAACCTACTATCTTGATCTCAGTGGCTTCATCTAGACCTTTTTTTCCTGAGGAAAATCTCTAAAAGTACTGTTCACTCATTGCTTCATTTCAGGGTGGTACTACAGCTGGCAGTATTACTTTTGCTTTTCAAATATATATCCAGTATGGTTCCTTAGAATTGTAGAGTTGAAAGAAAACTTACTTGGCAATGCATGCTCATTCATGCAAAATTTTGGCAAACCTTACATAGGATGGGATAATCCCTTTCCTGTTTGTTTTTTGAAAGTGATATTGAATATTCTTTTTTCATTGACCTGAAACAAGCCCGGGAAAATAGCAATAAATCTGATAGTTTAGTTTTTTATCAAATGTTGGTTGTTCTTGATGGTTTTGGAGCCCAGAGTATAGGGAGCTTATTGTGGAAGGAATTCCTAGGTCATCATTCACTGTCAAAGCTGTTAATTGTGAATTTAATCTATTATTCTGAGATATACCCTAGTTTGCGTTTTACCCTGGATTTGCAGATCAGTGAGCTGGTAATTGACACCAAGCTCTGTAGGAAAAGAAACAGAGTCATTACACAGTAGCCGTCTATAAGGATATATTAAAATACTTCCCCCAAAACTTCCTGCATGCTCAGATCTCTTATGCTTTCTATAAAACTGTATTTGTGTGTATAAAAGAATGCATATGGATATTCACAGGTTGCCTCTGAGTAAAAGAAAAACTAGAAAAGAATGTTTGAGCTGACCACTCAAATTTTTTAGTCAATATTTTTTTACTACAGAGGACTTCTTCCACTTGTGTTTTTCAGTGGGTTTGTACTGCAGAAATCCATGAATCTTCATAAAAATAGACTTTTCCCATGTGTGAAGCTTCCTTGGAAAATTTGTGTTGTATCATAACGGAAGAATTTCCCTGGACCACTCTTTGGTGTATCCTGTATTGTTTTCAAAGGTCTTCATAGATTTTTTTTATCTTTCAACCAATATTGTTGATGTAGATAGTCTAGTTTGTTGTGTTTCTGTGTATCTTGGCTGCAGTCTTCACTCAGTGGTGTGTTCTTGTCTTTAGAAAAGTACAGCAATAGGCAAAAGTAATGTATGCTTGGGTTATCATAATGAAGTCTCTGGCCTATGTGCTTTTGAGCATTGTTCTGGCAATTCAGAGAAGAATGGGTATTTCCTCTGCTGGTCAGCACTCCTCTGACTGGCAACACTGGTGTTCAAAGACCTTCCCGGGTCATTCTGAGGCAAGCAGCCTTCACAGTGAGGAGAAATGCAGAGGAAGCGGGTTTGATTTTTTTTTCACATTTCTCTTTTCCTACCAAAATAGCTGGTCTTGCCCTTACTCAGTGTGTTATCCACAGAGCCAGTCATTTTAGCAAAGCACTATAGGAGCTACAAGCCGGTGTTATTTATATATAATGTAGAGAATATAGAAACAACTGGTGAATAATTGAGGTTTGAGAATTAAAATGAGTGATGTGAAATTAATGAGTTTGACTTGTACTCTTTTGAAGCAAGGGCCACTGCAGGAAACAAAATTCTGTGCATAGTTGTGGGGTGGTCTGTTGATATTTAAAAGAAGAGGATTTGAGTCAGCTTACCAAGATTTTACAAGGTCATTTGTTTATGTGATACAAAATTATTTGAAAACTAGACTGATCTGTGACATTTTATACATATGTAGTAAACATCCTGTTTGACTGATGGTGTAGATCATACTGTATGACTTTGAATAATATTTTTCCCTTCACTGTAGGCATAACAAGGCTTGAATTACCACCTCATTACCATTCAGTGTCAGAGCTTACAGCTGAGATATTTCTCAAGCAGGTCAGAACCTTCAGAGCTTGTTGGGTTTTCTATCAACTAAAAATAACATTTACTAGCTAAAAAGGCAGAGAGGGGGGTCACTGCTTAGCAAGAAATATAAAAGTCAGGGGTCAAAAGAAGATCAGTGAAGAGAGAGCCTGACAATGAATGTTAGCAAGTTGTTCTTTCAGCTGAGCCTGGGAGGCATACTTAGTTTCAGTTACCTGGATCGTTTCTGTCTAAAAACAGAGTATCTATTTTAAAAGTAAAGATAAATGTTTGAGAACATAGATTAGAATCCAAGCTTGCTCTTTTTCCCCAGTGATACCTATTTGATTAATTTCATAATTTTCAATCAAGATAAAGGTCTTTCCCGTGCAAAAATAGTGCAGTAAAAAAAGAAGAAAATTTGATGATAGCTAAAGACATCCATTGCAAGATGTACAAGCAAATGTATTTAGGCAAAATCTACTTGAAAGAGTTTTGCCTTTTCTTGCAATTTTTACATATAGAGGAAGGAAACTGAGGGATGTAAGTCACCAAATTGCAGTGAAGAGGATTGCTATTGAGATAATTTCTGATATTTGTATCTTTGAAAACAACTAATTAGTGTCCATGATGCTGCACTCACTGAATTTTCTCTGGCCTGCGGGGAAAAAAAATCACTATATCTTTCAAGTACTTCAAAGAGCCATCTCTGACCTAGCTTGCCTCACAGAGCCTATTTCTTCATTGCCACTAGCAGGAAGTTTTCACCCTCAGACTTCAGGGATGATTCATAATTGAACAAAGCTCTCTGTGGTTTGGAGCAGAAAGCAAAAGTCACAAGAATTTGTACTGTTGCTGTTTCTGTTTTCCTGCACTACAAATGACACTAGAAGCAACTGATGGAAGGCAAAGCTCTTCCAAGAAGCTGAGCTCCCATTTTGGCTGTACAGTCACATTCTGGTGCCCCTGTGCTTATATCATCCTACTCTTACTCCAGGGAAGGTCCCAGGATTTTAGTGAGAACAGTTTTGAAACGAGGTGCTTCCAAGCATGAAAGAACAGAGCATGGAAACAGCAGTAAAACTATTCCATGGAATGGCAGTTTTTTACGTAAACATTTCAATGGCAATAGGTATTTTTAAATTAGCAATATAATCAGTATAAAAGTTGAAACTACCATTCTGTCTTCAGCTTTCCTATGGGCCAGTCTGTGGTAGTAAGAACCAGGACAAATTTAATAACAGGCTTGTTTTCTAAGAAAGAAAGTTATCTAAAGAAAAAAGAAATTACAGTCCTTTTTTTTATTTTTGTTTGTATGTTTCAGAAATATTTGAATGCAAACAGGATAAGAGCTTCATAGTATCAAAACTGTCCAAATTAAATTTGTCAGGCTGTTCAATTCTCTGACAAGTAAAAATGGGCATATATTTAAGTATAACCAATGAACTTCCCTCAAACTATCAGCAAAAGCCAGAATGTTTCAAAAATACCCTGTTTCAAAGATACCATTGTTGTGCACGTCTTACTGATTTTCTGGATATTTGCCAACGTTTGATGAGCATTACTCCCCAGCGTATGCCAGTGGGATGCAAAAAGGTTATGGTTGTTTCCCATCTATAGATCCTCTGAGAAAAAAAACACTGCTTCTTGGCACTTCAGAAATAATTTTCTCCTGCCCTTTTTCCTGCCATTTCCCAAATCCGTTGTAAAGCATCTCAGCAGAGGGCAAGATGCAGCCCTTTATATTTTAACAATGAAGCTTGTTATTATTTCTCTCTTTTCTTTTCATTACAACTCTCTGGCTGTTTAGGTGTCAATTCCCAGGAAACTGCCCTTTGAAGTTGATGGTACAGTTCCTGACCAGTAAAAGGCCTATCCCACTAAGATAATAATTGTTCAGGTAAATTGTAGGTAGACTAGGGCAAGGAAGCAGGCCACTGAGAGGCATCTCTGCAGCTCATAACAATACCTCTCTGTGGAAATGACATTTGGGGAACAAATAGCACCTGAAAAACAGTTTGCAATGAATCTGTGTGGTAGTTGCAAAACTGCCCACTTCCAACTGAGAGTAAGTACTAGATGGACTCCAAGAGACATAAAGCGGCCATTTAGTCCTTAGGCAGCCTTGATTCTTGTGAGAAATCCCAATCCAAAAGTAGGGAGAAAAGTTTCTTTTCTTTGTCATGGTTTCTTTGAGCTGACAACAGTATCCCAGACTGGCACAATGTGCGACACAGTAGGCACATCCCAGAATGAAAGGTGAAAAGATGTTGACAGCACAAAGCAAGATTCAGAAGTTTTAATATATAATTTAAGCTTCTGTGTGTCTTGGCACAACAACTCTAAAAGACAGCTTTTCCCCATCATCATAAATGTTCCCAAGGTGCTCAGGTTGCAGATAAAAATGGCATCCAGATAAATATGTGCATCTCACTGAACAGTACAAGTTTAAAATATTGTTTGATAAAATGATGACTTGTGGTCGATCAGTAATTATTCCTCTTAACTGGTCTATTTTGTGTGTGGTAGGAGGTAGTCAAAACTAGTGCTCGTCTTCTCAACTATCTCTAGATATCCTTAGCTCAAGTCTCTTTATTTTTGTAGCTCGATGCCTTCCTTCCTTCCTTCCTTCCTTCCTTCCTTCCTTCCTTCCTTCCGTCCTTCCGTCCTTCCTTCCTTCCTTTCCTTCCTTTCCTTCCTTCCCTTACTCAACTTCTCATTCCAACTAAGTCACTGAGTGAGAGCGTAAATCAAACCTTTAAAAGGATTTAGTTCCTATTTAACCATATCTTTTTAGCAAATCACATGTTGCTGAACAATGCTGTGTACTCTTTTGTTGAGTGGGATTCTCTTCTAAGCTTTTGGCAGGTTTGGCAGTTTTCTGTAGTCAAAGTTTGACTACGATTTTCTCTGCAGTTTTTTAAAACCAACAGTCAACAAGATAAAAATTATCCAAGCCTCACCTGATACAGAGACCTATTTTATTCTTACACTTCAGTTATTTCTTTCTACTCTAAAACAACACATAAAAATAATCATCTGCCTCCAGCACACAAAAAAAATAGAGCTTTTTTATTACTTTTTCCTCTCCACGTGGGTAGGAATAGCATCTGTGCACAGGAAGATCCAGATCCCTTGCATCTTCCATTACTAGCAGCAGGGTTGAATGAGGCCTGCAGGTGAGAGCAACCCCAACATCTGGCAGCCCATCTGTTACCTCCAGAATAGGCTTTCTCTGTATATAATTATGCATCAGGATCTTTCCAATTTGTTGTTTATATGGTTCCATTTAGTGTAGCCCAAATTTGTAACTATGTCTTTAGAGAGGCTTTCACATTTAGAATTAGATCTTTGGCTTCCTTGGTATGGATGCAGACACCTGATTCTGCACACAGCAGCATCTTATGCTCTGTCATTTGTGTGAGTCAAATCTATCTTGGATGTTAAAACTCTTGAGCCTACAGAAAAACTCATGGGATCTAGCTATTTCCTACAGATTATGTCAACTTTTTCTAGATAATCTAAATCATCTGTATTTCATGTGCCTAAATGCAAATATTATAAGCAATTTTTCAGATTTTTTACATTTTCAACCAAAATTTTGAATTTTAAGGTTTCCACAAAAGCCTTTTTCTGCTTGCAACACAAAACATGAAGAGCCAGATTTTAGGATAATGCTCATCTCTATTTTGGTTTTAAATAAAACCAGTAATGCTCTGTGTGCAAAGCTGGGGGACCAACCCACATTCTAATGCTCTGGCACTTACTAAGATCCATCTCCTCAGGTTTTAATCAGTATATGATACTATTCTAATTATAGTCTATACATGCTAATTATATTTTTTCCTTTAAAACCACATGAACACTTGACAATTAGTTTTGATTTTTCAGAGTTTAAATAATGCAAATTCAGGCTATGAAAATGTAGTTAAAAGTGAATGGAAAGTCATCACAGTTTCTTGAGGATTTAGGAATTTTTCCTAATACAGTTAAAAGCAAGCTGCTATTTTTGGCCTCTCTTTAGATAGTGGGCAATTATCCAAGGCAGAGTGCTTTTAGTTCATCCAATTTGTAAGCCACAAGAGAAGATATTGTGGCATCAAATAAAATAATTGCAAACATTCATACTACATCTAGAGTGCTGCATCCTTTTTTTTGGCTTCCTCATTTAAGAAAAAAATCAATAAATTGAATAAATTTCATGGAAGATGATCAAGATGGAGTTGATCTGGTGATAAGAGGCTGGAGGAGATGGGCTTGTTCAGCCTGGAGTAGAGGTGGCTTTGGAGCCTCCTAACAGCAGCCTGCACTGTCTGTGGGAAGGTCTTCCAGGAGATGGAGCCAGACTCTTCACAGCACAGTAGGGAGGGAAGGTAAGTAGCAAAGGGCACAAAATGGAATGGGAGGAGCTCATAGATGTAAGGAGGAACTGTTTCCCCTGACTGCCTGAAGATAGTCTGACAGTAACGCTGTCTGTCCAGGTTGTGCAGACTTTGTTCTTGGAAGTTTACAAACTGTGACTAGTTGAAGCCCTGAGCAGCTTGGTCTGACCTCAGGACTTACCCTTGTGTGAGCAGGAGGTTGGACCAGACACCTTCCAAGGTGCTTTCCAAACTGCACTACGCTGTGATCCTTTTTTGGTAGTTATGGATGTGAAAGGGATATCTTCAGCCATCACATTCAATCAGCCTAGTGTTTATTGTGCTTTGAATATTTGAAGGCCATTTCTACTTAAGATGATTATTTCAAATCCATTAAGGTGTTTACATCAGGACAAACACCATGGTAGATTTCTCAGTGTCTTTAGTCAAAGAAACTGTTTTGGAGAAAAAAAAATAGGGAAATTGTAACTTTGACTAATGGCTTCTTAAATAGTCCACACCTATGACCACGTTTCTTTGTGTTCCCTTTAGAAAGCAATGGCAGAAATCTCCATCACCAGTGAACCCTACTCCATCTGGCCTTTTTTATTAAAAGTGGCATATGTACATGTGTCCAGGACAACAGCAATTACATTATTTGGATCTCCATATCCACTGTGGAGATCTCTTAGTACTTTCAATACCTTGTTTTCTCTGTAGCCTGCCTGCTTATATTTGAAATATGAGTATTACCATATTGCTGTGACTGTGCTTGGTCCAACTGGTCTGAAAGTTGCTGTATTTGCATTTCACAGAATGGTTTGGGTTGGAAGGGACCTTAAAGATTATCTAATTCCAAGCCCCCTGCCATATGCCAGGGCACCTTCTAGTGGTCTAGTGGATGAAAATGAGTGAGGCACAGTGAAGTCCTGGCAGAACCATTGTATCACACTGACTATGGCCTTTCCTTTCCTACCACCAGCCGCAGGGTAGGGCCACAGAGCACTGTAGAAAGTGCTCCATGCGTAAGTGGAACATGTTTCCATGTTGGGGGAAAGTGGAGAGTTTACATGGCTGTACCAGTGGTGGTAACATTATATAGCTGGTTGCCAGAGGCATAGGATTGCCCTTGTGATCATTTCACCTGATCTTGGTCTGATGTTCAGCTGGCTTCAGGGCATTTTAATTATCAGCACACTGACTATTAGACCAACCATCTCATCTGGTTGCTGGCACTGTTTATGTTTGTCTAAGCATATCAGATATTCCTCATTAACTTCTGCAATAATATTCAGACAGAAAGTCCTAGGAACTTTTCCAGCTAATCCCCATTTTGGCTGCTGACCAAATAAGGCTTTATATGGCACAACTGTAATTGCTTCATTTGTATGGTATTGATCTGCCATTAGGCAAAACACAAGCCAGCATTTCACTAAGGCCAAGTTATGCAGTGTTCTTTATTGTTGCATTGCAGTTGCAGCTATAGTTCCCACCTGGGAAATGGCTCCCCTGTTTTTTCTTCCAGTCTCTGATTCTAATTAATGAACTTCAAAGTGCTTGCATCATAATTAGGCAAAAGCTACAGAAATCATCTCTTACCTGGAATCTTTCCATTTATTGCCTTCCTTCTAATCCTACTTTATGAAAAACACCAGTATGGAGTCAAAAAGAAGCATGTTACAGAATATAATATTATATAATGTTATAGAAATGTTACAGAATGTTACAGAAATCTCTCATGCCTCTTCTCAGTCTAAGTTCAGATCTAATAAAAGTGTATCAACTGTGCAGATCTTATGAATTAGTGATTTGTTTCTGGTAACCATAAAAATCAAGCATCCCTCCTGATTTCTGTGTTGCCAATAGCTTTTGATTAGTGGCCATGTTTCGTTAATAACTTTGTGGATATTGATGTCAGTGGATGAATACCCTCAGAAACAAGCAGTAGTCTTGCTCTAGAGCTTTCTCATATTGAGATGCTTTAAAAAAATTAATGGATGATCAGACTGCCTGTATTACAGCACTTTCAGCACTGTATAGAATGCTGATGGTATTTTGTTTTGCAGTAGTTTCATGCTTCATTCTTATTAAGGTGAGACTTGGACTTGATGGCTCAAAAGTCTAACCAGACAGGCAAAAGGTTAGTGCTCATCAGAAACAGAACCTTAGATAGTGGATTTGTCTCTAAAATATAGACATTAATAGAACCATAGAACCATATAATCATGGAATAGTTTCAGTCGGAAGGGACCTTTAAGAGTCTTCTAGTCAAACGCTCCTGCAGTGTGCAGGAACTCAGTAATCCAACCTGACCTGGAATGTAAGGCACCTCTCTGGACAACCTGCTTATTGTTCCACTGTTCTCATTATAACAAATTTATCCCTTATGCCTAGTCTAAGTCTACCTTCTTTTAGTCTCAATCTACCCTCCTTTAATGGAAAACCATTACTCCTTGTCCTGTTGCAACAGGTCCTACTAAAAACCATTGTCCCCATCTTTCTTATTAGCCTCCATCAAGTATTGAAAGGCCTCAGGAAAGTCTCCCTGAAGCCTAGTCTTCTCCAAGCTGGACAACTCCTGGTCTCTCAGACAGTCCTCATATGAGAGCTGCTCCATTCCTTTGATCATTTTTTGGCCCCTCTCTGGACCTGCTCCAACAGGTCCATGTCTCTCCTGTGCTGAGGACCCCAGAGCTAGATGCAGTACTCATGGGAGTAGAGTAGCAGTGCAGAATCACCTCCTTTGACCTACTGGCCATGCTTCTTTTTATGAATTCTACTGAATTTGTCTACTCCACAGATTCCTGAGAACAGCAATAGTATTCATTTTCTTTTCCAAATGCAGCTACTGGGAGGATGGCAGAAGGTTGTTTTTCTTCTCTCGCTGTAGTTCTTGTCAGAGATAACTATGTCTCCATCACCCTGAAAGTGGATATATGCAATTTCTTTTGTATCACTGTTCTCTGAGTGATTTCAGAAATTTTATTTCAGAAATATTAGCTAGGATAAAGGACTTCCTTCACCTTTTATGGAGCATCATAAAATGATGATTGAGGTAGTTTATGAAAAAAGCTTGCAGAGATGCTCTGTTGAAGGCCTTGTGGAAGTCACTCCATTGTTATTCCTGATGTTTTTCTGCCATTTCTGGGTCTTACACTTACATCTTACACTAATCAGTTGCTGTTGTGAGATCCTGATGTTCACAAGAAGAAAAATGAAGAAGAAGAAAACAGAAGACCATGACAAATATAGCTCTTCTTACCCATCTTATCATTCTATGTTCATAAATGGTGAGATTCAGTCTGACATAACTGAAAAATTGGAGAAGTCTGATAGTGTAAACTCTTCAAATATTGCCAAATTTGAACCAGGCTTATAATATGCCAGATATGTTCAATACTGCATTAAAATCTTGGGGTTATTGTTATGCCCTGCTACCCACTGAATAGAACATACATTTATATAGCACAATGAGACATGGGGCTGGTTAGGAACCAGAAAACCTAATTTTTGCAGTTGGTCCAACAGGATATTTTATTTTCCATGATTTGTAGCGAGGTTCAGCAATGAGTTCTCACTGCTTTTGGAGGTCACAGTAACATTTCATCTGGGATAGGTGTTCCAGAATAGGGTTGGGTCTTCATGTGAATGAAAGCTGTGAAATACTCAGTTGAAGGTACAGTATTTCCACCACTACTGGGACACATTGAATGGTTTGAAAACTTAGAAGCTGCTAAAACAGCTGCCATCTGCTTTGTGCTAGAAGATTTTGATATAGTAAAATATTCCTCTGCATAGGGTGACAGAGTCTGTGATCTTAATATGCTGTCTAGTGATCCATCAATGATATCAAATGGATTGAGATGGATATAAAGAAGGAACAGCTTTCTAAGTTACAGGGAACCGCACCATGTTTCTATTCAATAAGCAATTGAATTGCATCCAAAAGAGATTTGTTTCCTAGCCTCATTCTGGGTGGAAATAGTCACTTTGTGGCATTCAGAAGCATAAACTTAAAATCCCTTACAAATATGGTTAAGATGTTATGTAAAGGAAAATTTGAATCTACTAGCCAAGATCAGTAATGGTGAATAATGTTTTCAGTCCTGTTGTCATCCATTTGAAAATCAATTAGTTTGACAGTAAACTGCAGCATTTGGCTCTTTCTTGTGAATGGAGAGACATAAGGAGTTTCAACAGCACATGCCTAGGTAACATAGCATAATGTAATTTCAAGAGGGTTGCACTAATGCAGTCTAGGTAGGAGAGGGACCACATGAAACATGATAGATCTTCACTGCTGTGGCCCTCACCTCAAGCTACTACTCCCTGACTTTCAGCAATGCTAATCCAGTGTAGATGGAATCTCTGCCTGGCACTGAACAGCATGCTGTGCTTTGCCATGAAACTCCTACATGTCTGTGCCAATACTGCAGTTTTCTTTCAGTTGGGTGCCCCTAAACTTAGGAGTTACTGGAGAATCAGGTGAAACAGCATCCAAACACCCTGCTGTGATGAAACTGTGAGTCAAGGTCTGTTTCATCTAAGGTGTAAAAAGGAAAAGGCTTTCTGCCAGCCATGCCAGAGGTGAATGTTACCTCATCTGAAAGCATTAAGTATATATAATATAATAACTATAATTAATATAATATCATATTCAATGTTTCTATTATATTGTATTAAAATATATAATATATATTTAGACATAATTTTACACATTTTAAATTTTAAACTATTACTGTGCTTTTTGCCATATTGAATCTATAAAAAACACAAAGGACTCATGGTTCCTAATGTTTCTGAGGTGAGAGAGAGTTTTGAGACAGTTGAGCTTATCCCAAGAATAATTCCTGCAGTGTGGAGACAGCATTACACTGGTGCTCAAGACACTTTTGAAAAATCCCACTCAAGTGAGGGATTCTCTGAGGGTGAAGAGGCACTGACACACTTAGCATTGTTGTGGATGTCCCATCCCTGGTAGTGTTCAACGCCAGGCTGGATGGGGCTTTGATCAACATGGTCTGGTGGAAGGTGTCCCTGCCCGTGGCATGGGTGTTGAAAACAGATGATCTTCAAGATCTCTTCTAACCCAAACCGTAAGCCTTTAAAACATGTATTCTGAGTTGCAGGTGTTGGACTGCAGCAGACTATTTGTGTAACCATGCTTATGCTGGAACCAGCAAGAAAAAGGTTGCTTTGAAAAAACATTATACTGCTTGGTGAGAACATGATTAGGTAGCTGTTAGCAAAAATTAAAATCGCTCAGAGTTGGGAGAAAGTAGCAGTTCTTCTATAGCTAAAGACTATCTACTGAAGCAATATGAACAGTTACTCTAGGGACAATTTTATGTGTTTTTTATTTACAGCAATCTTTTTATAAAACAGAGAAACAAGCTGAGTTGTAATCCCAGGTCAACTGCTGTTGTTCTTACACAAGCAAAATATATATTTAATTGCTTGTGCCAAGAAGTGTTTGCATACTGTAATTGGAATATCTTGCTGCAAAACAGCTTTCAATATATATAAATATTTTAAACTACAGTCATCAGACCTCTAGCTGGTGTAAATTGTCAGAACCTCTTTGAATTCAAAGTAGCTACAGCAATCTTTAGCAGCAGTGGGTCTCCCAATAATTGGAACTCCTGCTGATCCTCAAGGTGTCAGTTTGGCTCATATTTGTTTACAAAGCTCGGCTGGAGTAACTAAACTGTATACTTAGGATATACACAGAAGCTGTAAATAGTCCCTGCCCCTGGAAATTAAGCATCTTATTTGGATGGCTAAGAAGAGCGCTATACTTATTTTAATTAGCCACAATTAAAAAGTATTTGAATGCAGCCTTAAATTTCCTATCTCTAAATAAATAACAATGCATAAACATTCTCGTAAAAATACTTTACTCTTACTGTTTGTAGAATATTTTGATATAATATTCTGTAAGAGATATTTTAAATGGAAATAGGGGATTTTAAAGCAAGGTTTTTAAATGGTGTCAGCTTCTAATGCAGCACTGCCCAGAACTTTTTTGCAATACTTTGGCTTTCTACAGGCCAGTCAGTTTCTCGGGGGTATATGAATTTTGCAAGATGGAATTCAAGAGGCTTCCACTGTCCTGGTGGTCCTCAGCGGGACCTGAGCATTCTGCTGAGATAGCCGATCACATCCTTTCTTTGATAAGCGTGAATGAGAAATGGAAGAGCTTAGCAGGAAGGCCTGAGAGACCATTGCTGAAGAGCTAGTATTGTGAAGACTCACAACTTGAATACCAGTAGTTCTTTATTTAATATAAATGCTGGACAAGCTACGAGAGCTAGTGCCAAGGATGCTATCAGCTATAAGTGAAAATGTTTTGATATGTGTTGTGCTTCAGTATTTGAATACAGGTTTTTTCATATAAGTAACATTACAGCATGCAAACCTTTCAGTATCAATATTATCCCCTTAAGCTCTTGAATGTGTTTTTTAAAAGTGTTATTTCAAAGGTGGTCCTTTGTCATTAAGGTTAAGGTTATTTTTCTTGTAAAATACTCGTTTTAGCTCTCTTTTTTAATATTTACATTATTGATCCTTCAAGCTTCTGAGTATACAGTATTATAAGCTTTGGCTACATCTTCCTTGTTAACAGACTGCTTGTTTCTTTCCTAATTTATCAAACATATTCAGCCAGTGCCATGCAGTTTTACACTTAATTTCTCTTGATGAATTGTCAAATACCCTTAAACTGTGCTACATTTGTGTCGTGTCAGAATCTGCCATCAGCACTTTTCAAAACAAGTTTAAAATAAACAGCTCAGAGGATGGGCAGTGTTTAATTTTTAGCTTGGTAGGATTGCATTTTAATTTTTCCAGTTAAAAATCATTTGGATGGATGATACATATAAGCTGTAAAAATGCAGTCACTTGTGTTTCACTAAGCACATTTGAGACAGATCCGCTCTAGGCTGCGGGGAGAGGGAAGGCCCCTGGCAGCTGTGGCCTTCTCTTCCCAAGCCACCTGGGCTGGATGAGATTAGATCATGAGGGAATAGCTGCAATTCACATCTCTGAAATAAGTTCACTGAACTTGGCTTCACCAAGCTGTCTCTCTGCCTTGTCATGAGAGAGGATCCTCTCCAGCCTGCACCAGGAGTGCCCAGGGACTGGTCTGCATGATGGCTGCATTAGCAGGTAGCTGAAGGGAGCGATTTCCAAAGTGCAAGGAAGAAAATGAGCTTTGAGTTATTTGAAACTCATCATCGATTGCCAATACTGGCTGCCATCACTGGCTGTGGTATTACGGTCTTGGGAAAGCTTGTTCCTTCAAGGAACTTCTCCTGCCCGTGTACCACTGCATCTGTGGCATAACTTTCCATTGTGTTGTAGTTTACTAATCCTCACTAGTTACATAGGAGTATATATACAACCAACTTATATGACAATTTAGTCATATATTTTACCATAACAGAAGGGAAATCTCTGTATTTTGCCAGTTGGTCCATACCTCATATATGGCCCACCTAAGGAGCTTTGATCATTTAGCATTCAGATAGTCTTTGTCTGAAGTTTGCTATATATTCAGGGAACCTGAGGTCAACCAGAGACAGCATCCCTCCACACCGTGTGACTTCTAAGTGACTGAGCAATTTCTGAGGCTTTGAAATCCCTTCTGGGAGGGATTTGTGAAAGGCCTTTTAGAGGGTCAGGGTCTGTGCTCTGTTTCTGCCTCAGCAGCTGCGGTGGTGGCACCAGTGGTTCTAGGACGATGGGCGCTGCAATATGGCTGCAGTTTAAACAAAGCTGCCTCTGTGTATGTAGAGTCTCGTTAGTGAGTCATGTTACTTTTGCACATCTTGCTCATTCATTATTGCAAGCGAACAACACCCCCAACACTAAGCAGTGGAAACAACAGTGCCGCCATCTGTAAAGATAATAGCAGAACTGAACTAAGAATCTGCCCGAGACGCAGGAAAGTATTTTTCCTATCTAATATGCCCGTTACTCAGAATTTGTGAGACTAAGTTCAGGATAGGGATTCAGGAAAATGTCAAAGCTTTTTAAATAGATGGGACATTTAAGTTTTCCTGGCAAAACTCTACTGGCTGCCTAAAATATTGTTATTAAATGCTTACAGCCGAGATCCTATCCTTGTTGTGGTGAGTACTTAGGGACCTCTGTGTTTTTATGGCATTTAGTATTCAAAAACAGATATTCTGAGACCTTACTTCATGGAAGAGAAGGTCTCCTTTGCTGTGTGTGCTCAGGCCAAAGTTGAGTCCTTGAAATTGCGTTTGGGATGGTGCTGAACAGTGCAGATGGGTAGGGCTTTCCCCACTGTGTATCTAGAGACTGGGGGAGCTGAATTACTTAAACAAAAAGGAGCTATGGCTGAAACTCTGGAGGCATATTCAAGTCTAATCAAGCTGGAGAGAGCCTTTTCTATCTGTTGTATGCATTCAAGCTCTGGGCATTAAGCTGTTGAAAACAGGCTTAACTTACTGTGCAGAATACATTTCATGATTTAGCTTCTGGTTTCTAAAGAAAGCGGAGTTGCTGTGCTGAAATAGGTGTTGAAAGTGTTGCATTAAACAAAATTTGGTGGCCCTTTTTTTGGTATTTGGCTATGGTTGTCTCAGATTTCCAGCAGTGCTTGTGATGTTGGCTGCAGTGGTCCATAGGCTGGACCTCTGTCTCATTCCCTCATGGTACAGGGATCTTTGCTTTTGTCCATCAGCCTTGGAAATGCCCCTCCTGTGGTTGAACGCGTGCATGAGTTGAGTTCCACAGCGTTGTGTGCTATAGCATTCAGGTCATTCGTTGCATGCCTGCCTCTCTGCTTCTTACTGACTGAAGTCCAACAGATGGGTCAACTGTTAAGCATTGCTGCGACCCAAACTCACTGGAAGTCAAAGCAGACTTCTCTGACAGCTTCCCTGAGCTTTGGGCAAGCACCCTGCTGCAATTCTTTTGGCTAACAAATGAGGTATCCCTGTTTGGAATCATTGGCATTTTGCAAGGGACGGGGCCGTCACACTGTCATCCGTCTGTGCAGTTTTATCTTTTGATAACTGTGGAAACCGTATCTGCAGTTGGCATAGGTAGGCTCTTTTTTTTAAAAAAAAAGGTTACACTAATTAATGTTTTGAACTGCTTACTACTATTTATTTATGAGGAGATGGACAGTAATTGAAAATAATAATGATTTAATTCTCATCACGTTTTTCATATGGTAATTCTAAAGGCAGCTTAAGAATAGCTGTGATCCATACATTGAAATCACTGTCCATGCACCTAGTTACCTATGAAGTGAAGTATCATGTAACACAAGGGCTGCAGTTTTTTCTGAACCGGCTTGGCTACTGCATACAAGGACTCTGTTTTCTTCTGAATAATGGAAAAGGCAGGACTGTGCAGTGACACCAAGGACTAAGAGTCAAATATTAAAGCACTTGCCTGCTTTTTACTGTTAAACCCTGACTCCTGCAAATACTTCAGTTCTTTTATTGAGGAACACATTGTTCTTCAGTGAGAGTTTTGACTAAGCGTGGTATTCAGGATACAGTTCTATTTTTTAAAATGAAAGAAAAGTTTCTGCCGCAGATACTCAAGTTTCAAAATGCCTTCCTCTGTGACAGAATGAAGCACTTTCTAGGATGAGTGTGAGTGATCTAGCCTGGCTCTGGGGTCTTGGGATATAATTTTCAGTGCAGTCACTATTGCACATTTTAGGCTCTCAGTTATAACATATCTGTGTGGGAGATACAGCAGTATTCAGCAAAGGTTCTGTGTGTTTTGCTGACCAGAAGGAAATCATTTATTTCCACATGTGGAGGTGGACCTGGGTAACAAAGCAACAGAGAAAGCAGTGTGAAACTAACCTGGTTTTACATGGCCTACTAGACATGATGAGGACAATAATGTGTTACGTTTATAAACAATAGTTTAATTTCAGAGCGATGATTGCAGCTTAAATCCACATTTAATTCTTCATCCTTTTTATTTCCATTTCTCTATCGTGCTGTGAAACTGTCTGTGGATATGGCTAATAACCCAGCTAAATAACCCTCTCATGAATGGGTTTCATTTATTTATTCATTACTCTAGTATTACTATCAACCAGCTGTAGCTTCTCTAAATGACTGTGGGAAAATTTTCCTTGATAATCTTTAATGCTTTGAAAGGTAAATTTGAACATTTGGCAAGTGATGAAGCTCTTTCCCTTCAACATGAAAATTAAACATTAAAACTTACATTATTTGTCAAAAAATCACCTAGTTGTTTTTAATTCATCTCGGAACATCTAGATGAAGAGTCTGAGTAGACATTACCTCGAAAAGCTTGAGAAAAAGGTTGTAAATTATCAGGTACCATCTTCACCCAAGATAAGATGAAGATTGAAAAGAAAAAACTTTCTAAGGAAATTCAGCGTAAGGACTTTGTCTAATTGGGTGAGCTTTAATGTTCACACACTACAGCTTAGAGGAAATAGTATGAAGATGCTTTTATAGATAGACAGATAGATAGGGCTTCCCATCTACTTTAAAATCAGACTGAGGTTAAGTGGCATGTTGAATTGAGAGTTAGTGATATTCCTTGAGATACTTTTCATTTTTGATGGGAGTGATCACTCCTGCCCACATCTGTAGCACTGTCAAAGCAGCTGTTTATGTTATTGCTACCCAGTGTGACAATCTGACATAACATCACTAAATTAGACCTTGGTTTCTATCCTGTTGAAGGGAGAAGGAGTTTTGACATTGACTTTGTAGACAGCAGGCTGTAGATATATATCTAAGCCATTTTCAGAATAAATTATATTGCTTAACATCAAAGAAATAGCATTTCCAGGATCATGTTTCATCTATGGCTCCATCCCAGTGTCCTTACAAAGGTAAAATTTATGTTTAGTGTATTGAAATTCTGTCTGTTAAGTGGTAAGGCTGACTACACAGTTACCTTTCTGAATGAGGCAAACAGACCAAAAGCACAGGCTTTGTAATTTAAAGCTGAGAATGAAGAATCTGTAGTAAATATGACTGGTTCAAAAGCAAATGCTTTGAAGAACAAAAGGGACAAATGAACAATTTCATTCCAGTTTTGCTTCTCTCCTTCTGGAGTATAAACCATAATTAGAGCACTTATACAAAATCATATTTGTCAGCCTGGCTGCTAAATTCCTCTTAAAGATTTATCCACAAAGAGCAGTCTGTTAACACTCCCACTATAGCCTACAATTCTCATTTTCACTTTCAGGGACAGACAAGCTATTACTTTATCTGTATTGAAAATTTCATATAAATCTAACTACACTGAAGTTAGGTAAAGTCAGAGCTATATACAAGCAGTTTCCAAACTTCATGGCCAGCCACCAAAGAACTGCCTTGCTTCCAGCAGGAGCTCTATGAAAAACTGTTACCAGAAGACAGTCCTAAAACTGACATTTGTCCCACAGATGGGCCAATGTAGTAAGGAACACTCCGTAAGTGTGAAGTACCACTGTCTATACCTGTCTTCCAGGAAGACATCTCACATCATAAGTAAGAGAAAAATTTCCATTCTCAGTCCATAAGGGACCCCCAGGGACCAGAGTCCAGCCATCTCTAGAGATGGTGAATCACAAGCCCCAGTGTTTTCTGGTGCCATATGATCTGATGGAGCCCTGCTACCAGAGAATCTCTCTTCCCAGCCCTTCTCTGAGTGCTTTGGAGGTGTTGCATCCTCTCATTATTGTTGAGATGATGCCATTGACATAGTTCTTATCAAATCCCACTCAGTCCTGATAGATAGATCTTGACAGCATTAAACAAATTTAGAGAGAGAAACTCCATCTTTCTCAACCACATCATCCTTGAAGAACAGTGAAGCTACTGACGCCTCAGAGATCATTTGGAGATGTATGGTGCCACTGCTTCTTGTGCCTCTGCAGATCCACAAACAAGCCTGGGCAGACACCCATCAGAAAGAGTGTACACGTCTGATAGGCTTGGATGCACTAGGGACCTCTGGACATAAAAATAGGAAGATTAAATTTTATTGTTATTAATTATAAATAAATATTGGTGTAATTGTGTACCTGTAGGATACTTGACTGTTGAGGGCCTTAATAATACAGATAGGAAGTTGTACACTTAAATAAGAGCAATGTTTCATCTGAAGGTCGTAAAGGCTACATAAATACCTTGGCAGATTATTTATCAACTGGTTTTAAAATGTTACATAGTGACTATAGTTCCTATCATAAATCCAGATGCCTTACATTTGGGTTTGTATGATGATTTATACTGCTGTCCAGTCCTAATGCTCTCTGGACACCTAAAGGAAAACCTCTGACCATGCACAGAAGCAACTTCATCCTTGGACCAGCTGTGTCCTAGTTTTTGGCCAAGTTTCAGACCACTCCCAGCAGCCTTGAGTTCATACAGAAGCAGTGATCCTGTGCTTCAGCCTTTGTGTTGGCAACACTCCTCTGCCTGCACAGATCCAAAGCCTCTCTCAACTATTTCTCTCACCAGAAAAAAAAGAGCATTTAAATATGATACAGAGGACACTAGGCTCACAGAATCCCTTTAAGACTGTTGTGCTGATGCCACTGTGTTGCTAGCAAAGCAGGATTTGTCTTTCATCCAGTGGTAGCATAGCATGTACAAACTCTCCAGGGAAAAGTCCTCAGGATGTCCTTCTTGTATCTCAGCACCCATCTAATTGTCTGGGTTTGTTCTTCCCAGTGACTGAGCTTCTGTTTGGCTGCACTGCTCACGTTTCCCCAGCAAGGATGCCCTCCACACCACCTTCCTCCTCCATACTGCAGGTGCCCTTTGGGCTGGGAGACAGTGTACTCTCCCAGAATAGCAGGACAGTCCCCAGAGTCATGGCACTAAGCTAGACCCTTGCTTAGGTCTTGCATTTCAGCTAATCCTCTGCTATACAAAGGGAGCAGGACTCTAGAGCCTGAATCCCAAATGTACAGATGTGCCTACAGCAGGGGATGGAGCTTCAGACAGAGAGGACTCTCGACACCTTTGTCCAGTGCTTTCTTTGACTGGCTCTAGACAGCATCTTAGTCAGTGTGTGAGCTGTTAGCGCTCCTCTTCAGCTCTTCCTTATACTGCCTGTTTCTGTAGCCTTGTCCCATAACTTGTGTAGCATCAGTCTGAAGTGCTGCATGTCAAAACTGTGTGTGACACAGTGACTGGCTGCGTCTAGCATAGGCTGTCTGAATCTTGCCTCTTAAGTACATGGGGACAATTTTCCCATCTACTTGAAAAAACAGCCTAGGCCCACACTAAACATACTTCAAATATAGATTAAAATAAATCTGTGCAAATCAGTTTTAATTCCAGGCAGAGTTTTATCATCATTTTGCAAAAATAGTTTGGGTTGGTTGATAGAATTTTCATGTTAAAATTCAAGCCATTCTGAAAATCATTTCTACACTGGAAACACATTTTTCACATTTGAAAGTAACCACAATTATTTGTGCTGCCAAGGGCTTTGAAATATGGAAATGAGAGGTTTATTTAGTGTGTGGATCAAGCTTATAAACAGCTTAAGTCCTCATTCCTTCTAACATCTTAACAGCTGTGCAGTTTCTTACAAAATATGTTTTATCGTTTCAAGAAATGCTGTTAACCTCGCAGTTTTAAAACTGAATGAACAAGGCCTCTTGGACAAATTGAAAAACAAATGGTGGTACGACAAAGGAGAATGTGGCAGCGGGGGAGGTGACTCCAAGGTTAGCCTCAATGTCACCAAAAGCGGGTAAACAGTATGTAAAGTAATTGGTGCATCTGCTGGGGTTTTACCTGCAACAAAACAGCTTCACCAGTAGCACAGCACTGGTGGTACCTGCAGTTGAAATCAAGATGTATGCAATTACTGTCAAAGCAAAAATATTTGCATTTGTTTATGGACCGCAAGGGGAACTCAAACTGTCTCTGGGGTGAGATCTATCCCCAGTTTTCAGAAACCTGCACCTTCTGAAATCGTGGTGAGCTTTCTCCAAGCTAGCTCTTGTAAACAAGCAGTTTGATACCCTCAGGGGCCTGCTCACCAGCTCGGACTTTTCTCCTGCTATATGGTACTACCCAAAATATTTTTCAGTGGCAATAGAGGAAAAGGGCAAAAATCAGTGTGACTACCTCTGAGGAATAATTTAATGTATGGTCCAGGCTCAGGGATCTATTATTGACTTAATACTGGTACGAGTTACAATTTTCCCAAGTATCCAAAATAAGAAGACAAATTTCAGATAAATTATCTTCATTCTGAGATTTCCTCATATCTTTCTAGCAAACTGAAATCCATGGTTTTTCCGTAGGCAGAATTTATCAGAATTTATCAGAGAGGAATTTTAGGCTGCATGTTAGGCTGAGGTGTTGACAGCTCCTTATTCTTTCTACATTCCCGTATCTTCCATATGGTCAGTTTCAGTACTTCCTTGCCTGCTCACAGCTTTGTTTGAGAAACTGCCTGGTGCTGAAAAGAAGCAAAAACATGAAAGATGGGAAGGTGGGGGAGAATGAAGGCATTAAAAATATCCCTTCCATGCCTGGCATCATGTAATAATATTTATTTATGTGCTTGTGTGTGAACAATATATGAGAAAATGCTGCACAGGTAACTGTGCAGGCACAGAGCTAGTCAGATATAGATGATTAAATTTGACTGATTTGTCATACACTGTTTATGTAGCTTTCTTTACAGTTGCCTACATATATTTTTTCTTACTATTTTCTCTCCTTCTTTAGTCGTCCTGCTCTTTCATGCTGTGTCCTGGCCTCAGGGACCATCCCTTGGGCTGTTCTGCACTCACCCAGAACTGGTCTCCTAATCCTCTTCACTTTGCCTTCAATCCCGCTGCTCTACCTATTTTTCCCCACACCACTCGCCAGCAGTCACAGTTTCAAAAATGGTCTTTATTTTCTCTTTTAAAGTACTTGGATATATTAGAACTGATAGCACTTACCTGCAAGTGGATCAGACACCAACTTCTACTAAGAAAGTTGATAAGTGAACCACAGATCTCCCACATTGCTACTATCAAATGTTCCACCCCAGCCTACATTTTTGCATTATTGGGGGAGGGTTTGTTGGTTTTTTTTTTAAATGCCACAGGCAGGGAATCAAATCATTAAAATACCTCCATTCCCTTAGAATACACTCCTCACAAACCTGCTGTGGTTTCAAGGTGAAATAAAAGCTAGGTAGCAAACTAAGGATGTTTTTAACCTACTTTCCATGATTAGTAGCCACAGGTGCTTTGAATCATAAAGCAGGGAAAAGGGCAGCAGCTCATGGCAGAGGGACAGGCAGGACTTACCAGGGAAATGTCTAAGTACTGAAGGAGCAAGTTTGGTGTGATGGCAAGTGACAGAAAAAGGAGTGGAGGCAAAAAGTAGAAAAGAAAGGCAAGGAGTGCAGTCCATGGAGAAATGGGGGACCTATGAATGCAGGAGGGAGGAAGGAACACATTGCCAGTAGAAATAAACAATAGGTGACACAGGCAATTCAGGATACAATAGAAAACGCGGTGAGCAAGACAGTATTAACAAAGGATGGAGAATATGATGGAGCTCAACCTGTGGTTCTAGGAGTATATACAGCCTGCCATGAGCATTCATCTGACCTCGGGCCTGTTTCTTATCACACTTTTTCCCAGGCACAGTTGAGCGAGTCGGCAGTACTAGTGCTCCTGGAAAGCTGCAGGTCTATCATGCGCCTGTACTGCCCACCTTCGGTAGAATCAGGCACATCATGCAGATAAGTGGGCATTATCATGCTTCTCAAATTCTGCATTGCAGCAGCATCTGGTCTTGGGCTATAAACTATAGACAGTCTGATTCTCCAAAATGTTAGTTAGCCATTTATCATCTATAAAATCATTTTCCTTGTTCAGGAACAGTCTTGATCAATAAAAGTCAATAAGGTGCTTTCTACTGAATTAATGGAGTTCCAAGTATTTTATTTTTTTTTCTGCTATAAAATGATCATTAGTGGAATAACCAGGATACTATGCACTGTTGTTGTAAACATGACAGCTACCAACAAGTCCTAAACTAAGTTCTTAAGCATCTGTAGCTAATACTACTTTTCATCGTATGAATTTAAAAAGAACAAACCCTGAGCTTTGTTAGCAGTTCCAGTCCAAATTACAGGCTTCCTACTATCCTGAATGAGAATAAGAACATTCTCTTCTCTTAAAAGAAATACAGCACTTGAGGCTTGACTGATAACTATGCTGTTACTATTTGAGATTCACAAGTCAGAATATGGGAGTCTAGACCCAGAATAACCTTTTATGATAGTACAGGGAGTTTATTGGGAGCTCAGCAGTTCTCTGTAAAACAAGATTTCTCCTACCTCCACTCTGTACCCTTAAAAGGTCATCTCTAGCCTCCCCATTTATTCCTTTAAGGGACAATCTTCCAAAATTCAGAAAAACAGTTCAGAGAGCTGCCCTGTGTGAACCACCTGTGGTATAGTGACCTCATTAATTAGTTCATGTTTGAAGGTAAAACTGAGGTCCCCAAGTCCTTTGAGTGCTTTTGAAAGTATTACCTTGGATCCTAACTGTGTGCCATCATCATTTCATGTCGTGCATGGAAAGGTACTAAAACAGTTCACACCACTCTGCTCTATTGTTTTTATGAAAGTGTGAGTGGAGGGAAGCTGTGTTGATGAAGATCTCCAGTCCAGCATCCCTCAGGAGTACATGAAAGCCCTTCTTTATTTCCTTCAGCAGATGAGACTGACCTTACACTTAATTAATGGCTCAGCCATGAGTGGGTAATGAAAATGCTCCTAAAGCATAGTCATGATTGCATTTTAAAATCCCTGCCTGCTAGAATTTTATATTACTTTCACAATCACTCTGTATTGTGATTTAAATGCTATAATTACGCATTTGTTGTCCTGAACACAGCTAACTCACAACTTCATTAATGCCATTTTAAAGCACTGTGATTTTGCTGATGTTGCTGGCTCTAGATCCAGCCTGAGGCTCTTAAAAAACAGCTTTTCCAATAGGAAGTGATTGATGACAGGAAAGGAGGAAATGAGTAAGAAGCCAAGAGAGGAGGTAGAAGGACTGGGAACATGATAAAAAGGTAGATAATTAGTCTCTCTGTGCCCAGGCTGGGCTGTGCCAACACCTACTTCAGCACATGGATGAAGAATAAGGTCTCCTGTGCTGTCACACAACACTTTTGCACTATGGCTACAGAAGGCAAATTCTTCTCCATAGATAAAGGGTAGTTTTAATTATTATTTCTCTTATTTTATCCTTACATGAATTTGAGGCAGATTGATCTTGTTTATATATGAGCAGAGATTCTCAGCAGCTGTACATTGGAATTTTCACAAACTGCACCAGTTTACTGTAGTTGAAGATTTAGCCCAGCATTAGTAATTCAGGAATCACTAAGCAACTTGAACAAACCCCAAATCTATAGTAACTTCCCATTGCCGTATTAAGTATACAATACTGAACTTGATGGGAAATTTAATTACAAATGATGGATTTATCCCCTATATATGACTTCAGTACATTAGTCTTGTTCATGTACAGCAAGCCTTATTGGTTTTTACTTGCTGTTCCCTTTAATATCAGCGGGAGTATCCACAAACTGATTGGATAAACAGCATAGTAACAAGTTGTAGCCTTTGAGTTCGTGACTGACATGGTCAAAATAAGTGACTTGCCCTGAGAGCCAAGATGATCTGGGCATGCATCTCCTATGAGAGTTGTTGAAAATCTACTAAAATGAAAAAAAAAAAAAATAAACAAATTAAATAAAACCTAAAATATATTAAAATTCACTACACCTGCACTCACTCTGATTGCAAAGAGGTATTTATGATGCTATTCTGAAAAGCATAAGCAAAAATCTTCCTTTTCCATTCTGCAACCCCTTTGTCTGGGCTTCTCATACTGGTCCATGTACATTTCCTATTGCAGCTGACTGATATGAATTAGGACAAAAATCTTGTTTTGAAAGTGTAAAATATTTTAGAATATTTTAAACATATAATTTTAAATTTTTCTTGGAGTGCTTCACCCTCATCACAGCTGGTACTGTGTGCGGGCAGATGCAAATGACATGTCACACAGCCTTGCTAGCACAGGCGAGAGAGTGAGAAGCAGAGGACAGGCTTCCCTGGGTTTCTGCAGTGCTTTCATTCAGAAAGTTTTGCAACAAAATTAGTGGAGAGGACAAACAAGAGCCTGGCCTCAAGTCACATCACTGGCTATATTCCAGTGAAAAGTGGGAATTGCCTCATCTCTGCTGGCCATCACCACTGAGTTCAATTATATAGTGAGGATAGTGTGGCAATTTTAAGTGTGAAATTTACTGGGTTTTTTCACAGAGGAAAACCTGAGAGCTTCCTTGCAGAGACAATGCAGACAGGATGATATTATAGGAACTATAGTTGCAAAGAAGAAAAAAGTCACTGCCTGTTTCAGACTTTA
>JAWWEE010000001.1:42106512-42127444 GCA_035221455.1 Xenops minutus
AGATGTACAGTATATTATTCTATGTTGCTAATAGACATCTGCATTGCAAGGAATTTTTAACCTGAAAAATACATTTTGAACAGCTCAAAGTTGTCAAATAAGTTGGAAGATGACAACTAATTGAAATCAGAAAGCATATGTCCAGAGGGCCAGTGTTTAAGTACATGATTGGGCAGTCTGTTTTGCTAAAGGTTTGCACTCTACTAGTGACAAATTGCTGCAAACCTGTATTATTCCATGATGGCCCTAACTGGAACTTCATTATAATCAAGATTTAGGATAGGCAATGTCACTGAACCATAGTTAATGTAATGGAAGAAAAGGCACTGTTACAAGAAGTCTAAATGTTGTTTTACCTTCTCTTCCTCCTCCCCTCCATGTTGCTTCATCCTCCCTTTGATACATGTTTTATGCTAATTGTATGGCTTTTTTTTTTCCCCACAATATTCTGCTTCAGGTCAATCTTTGCCCACTATAATAGTCATAGAGTCATTAACCTCAGGTAGACCTTGGTTATTGTCCTCAGCTTTCAGTAACATACCCCTTACCTAGGTCAAGAGTAGCGCATTTTATATATTCACACAATGGTTTTGGAGGCTGAAGCACTGATGCTGCCGAGCCGCATCCTCCATAGCTCTCCTGAGTAGGCATGCAGGGATGGTTTACTAATGTACTTGCTCTCATCCATACAGTGAGTATCTTGCCAGCTAATCATTAGACAAATCAACTCACTGACCTTTGGAAACAGCATATAGCAGCAAATTGAGCTTCTAAATATAACTTCTACATAGCTCTCAAGCTATGTGGGCTACTTTATTAGTGAATGTGCAGCTAGGACCCTTCCCTGTCATGCTAACTTGAGCACCCTTGCCCTTGCAAATAGCAAGCCACATATCTCCTCTGTTAACAAAAATCTTGAGCTACATTTTCCTAAAATCACTGAGCCATCCCTGTAGTGGAAGTAAGAAACACAGATTTAGGGAAACGAGATGAAGAATATAACATTTATGTTGCCACCTAGAAAAAAAAGGAAATTGTAAGAAACAACTGGAGATACAATTCTTATTTTTTTATTTATTATTTATATAGCGCTGGAGTACACGGCGCTGTACAATAGGCGAAGTGTGCCAAACACATAACAGGTCCCTGTCCCGAGGAGCTTACAGCCTAAAGGCACAGCCGGTACAATACCGAACCATACAGTACAGAGCAAACACAGAGTGAGCAGAGAATGGTGTTTGAGCATGATAGCTGGAGCGCTGCGAGGAATAGGTGGGTTCTTGGGGGGCGAGGGAGGGGGCTTGGTGTACGCTGGCTGGGAAATTGTCCCGAAACATATTGTTGCTGTGTAGTTTTCTTTTGCTTCCTGTTGTAGAAGTCATGACCCTGAGAATATTTTGATTGTAACAGAGCTGCCCAATTTCCCCCTGTAAAGGAAAAAAAAAAAAAAAGAAAAAAGTTCTAGCTGCGCACTTTGTTCACTAGAGAAAATGTGAGGCATAGTGGGTGTCAAGGGGACTCTGAGAGTGTAGGCCAGTGTTCATTACTCTGAATTGGGAATCAGGACTTCCAGGTGCTAATATTAATCTCCCAAGTTCACTCCCTACTGTCAGTAATAAGGGTCTTACAAAGAAGTACTCCTGTGCAAGTAACTGTGCAAAATGCAAATCAAGAGTGCTTTTTCCTTTAAATTGTTTGTTGGTGTGCTCACAACTGAGAGTATCCCCAGGCTGGTGTAAAAGTAAGAGTCCCAGAAAAAGTATTCCTTATTAAGATTACAGAGTGCAATACATTCAAAACATAAAGAAAGCAAACAAAAGAATTAAGCTTTCATTCGAATACTGACCTGACCCAAACTGTCTGAGCATGCTAAATATGACATGATAATCTCCACAGTACCCACTCAGCTCTGTGATTCCAGTGCAACAGACACTATGATTATACTTGCAGAATTATTTTTAGCCTTAGTGTTTTCTTATAATAAAAAAATAGAGCTAACTGAGTTTTATTTTTTAAGGAAAGATCATAAGTACCTTTCTCTAAAACTTGGATTTCTGTAGGACTTGATGCAATACAGAGATGAATTCTTATAGGAAAAATATATTTTAAAAGATATTAAAAAAAGATATTAAAATGTTGCATTTTATTTTATTGAAAATTCATGTTTGGGTCAGTCAAAACTTCTAATAGTCACTTAAAAACATTTTAGGGGGCAGACCTTTAACATTTACAAACAAATCACTAGGATTTTGAACAAACATTTACAGACTTCTGAAATTCTGTATTCTGTTTATTTGATGTAATATTTACCTGAGAAATTCGAAGTGAACTTCTTATAAAAATGCTTACGGTCATATATGGAAGACTGCCGAGGTCCAGTCATCCTCTCCTGGCCAAACAGGCAGCGAGCGGTGTGTGTGTGCCACACTCTGCACAGGGTGACTGTGCCGTCTGTTTGTAAACGTGCTAGTCATAAACCCCTGTCTAGCTGGCAGCAGCACAGAGCCCACTGCACTGGTTGCACATATTTCTGAAGAAATATGTCTGTCTTATGCATTTTGAAACCTTTGATAGGTTTGTTTATCCAAGGAGTAAAGAGATCATATCGGAACTAAAACTTGCTAATATGGAAAGATGCTTGGTGGTTCTAACCTGCATGAGTAACCAACACTCTGACTTTGTAAGCTAATGTCAAATAATTTTAATGGTATATGTTTTAAACTAATATAAAATAGCTTAAATAACCCTCTTGGCAATTAATATTCACTATCATGTTTTTTATTTTAGTTTCATCCAGTCAAACGTGAGTTACCTCAGGGATATTCACCTGCCTCTGAGGCAGAAGAAAATGAAAATGAAGGACTAGTCTGTATGTAAGGACTGGTCTGCATGATAAAGGACTAGTCTCTGTGTGTGGGTTAAAGACATTCAGAAGGGATGACAGGCAGTTGCATCTGCTGAAGGTGGGGAAGAAGGTTTGCTTTCAGGAGGAAATAATCCCTTTCTCTTCTCCTGGGAAGCAGTGTTCCATTTTTGTGTACCAGTGGTAAGCCCTTAGTATACATGCCGAGAATAGTGTGGAGTCTAACATCCTTCTCTCCAGCTGTTCTGAGTTCCTGACCCCAACCCACAGGCTTTTGAAGGGATTGTCCCAGTAGCCAGCCAGCCACCACCACCACCTCTCCATGGCCTTCTCTGTGGGCCATGAATCTCAGGAACCAGCATCCAGCTCAGCTGCCTTCTCTTGCTCTCCCATTCTGCTATTGTTTATAATTAATGAATGAAATTAATTACGAAACTACAAAAATCAATGGAAAACATTATTATTACAATTAACTACAAAAAAAGGTGAAATGCTACAGGATGGCTCAGTAAATATATAGTGCACTTATTTTGACTGGTATACTTTCAATTTCATAATCAAGATAGAAAAATCCATTGAAAGTTCATCTTAGATATTCGTTCCAAAGCCATCTCCATTTGACCCAGGTACCAGAGGAGCATGAACAAAAAAAAGAATCCACAGAGGCTAGAATATTTGTATTACATAGACTGAGGATATTAGTTTCCAAAAATCCCATATCCCGTTTCCCATTAGGAACAAGACAGTCAGTGTTTTCACATTATTAATTCCACAACTAATTTAATCAAAACTAATGACAAATTTGAAAATACATTGCCACTATTAACTGCATACAGTTACTGCTAAGAGACTTTCACGGTTTGGGTAATATTCACAGTAAATATCGAAACTTTTCCCTCTCATCCCAGCCACTCCTGAAACTGTTTCTGCAGCCAGGCCACAAATCTGAAATTGTAGCAGCACAGTTAAGCAGAGTATTAGCCTGGCTTGTTACCTATAGAGTAGTTAAAAATACAAAGCAAAAGCTTACCTGGTTACTTGGCTTTGTGGCACCGTCCCAAGTACAAGTCCGACCTGCTTCTCCTGGTTTTGTAATTGTCTGAGTTGTTTCTGTGGCGTGTTGCTGAGCTGTTGTTATCTCTGCCATGAGAGGAGAAGAGTTACTTTCTTAGCAGCTCGTCTGCTCTTCTGTGGAAGGCTGCTGAGAAAGTGTTATTCTCATTTGATTTTTTTTGGTTCATTTCTGGATCCTTTTTGTTGTCTTTCTGTCCTGAGTGTGTTGTCAGTGGTCAGAAAGCTATATAGACTGAGCTACTAAACCAGTTACACGAAACTCATATATCCTGTATAAATCTGTGCTCTTGCTCAGATTTCCCAGTGGCAAACTCTAAATGGCCATGAAAAGATAGCTGATCAAAGTCATCATGAGACTGGTACATACTGATAACTTTCTGGGAAATTTAGCACATCAAGTAAGCTGTCCCTTTTCTACACAGATTTGCTTTCTAATCTAGTTTGGATTCTCACCCTTCCCCCAAACTAAAACACCTCTGTTTTTTTCTTGCCATTGACGAAAACATGTTCTGTGCACATCTGCAGACACTTACCAGTCCTCAACATCCACTTGCAACAGGACTCTGGAAGTGCACTATGTGGTCCTACACCACATTGTATTGTGTCTATGCTTTGCAAATGCAAAGGTTTTTATTTGCTGCTGGGAAGTAGTTGAAATATTTGGTAGTGTATAGGCCCAGGTCCCCACTCCCTCATTACCTCTGCTGCCCTTTTTGCATCTGGATGTTGGTTTTGGTCAAGATATGTTTGATAATAGTCCATGTCACTACGTGCAGTGGCAGCAGGAAACTTTTCAAAGGGTGACTTTGGACATCACAATTGACGATTACCAAAGCTGAGGTTTTTTGGCATAAGGGGAATGCCATAATGCCCTCTGTAAGCTGAGACCTTTTCCTGAATTCAGGTGCTTGTGAGGGCTTAAGTTTTTAGGGTAATTGATTTGGAAAACTACCTTTATATCCAAACTCTGCCTGTGCCACAACAGTCATTGTATTTTTGACAGCTCTTTTCGAAGGAGCTGCTGACAGCAATGACAGAAATGTTTGGGATTTTTAAGGACTCTCCCTCATCCCTATACACACACATTCATATATAAAATTAACTTCACATATCAAACACCAGCTCAGGATTTCACTGCTACCTCAGAAGGAGAAACTGGGCTCAGAGGGATAAAATTCAAAATGCAGAGATCAGTATTAAGACAAATAAAATGATTTTATGATGTTTGTCATCCCTTTGCACCCTCCATCTCTGTTTTTTTCAATTAGTATTTCAGACTGCATCCCTACACACCATATACATGAGTTAGTTGTGCGCATATATATATATACACATATTTAACTTCTACTGACTAGAAAACAGATTTCCCCACTAATATCTTAACATGGTTATATCTGAAATCTCTTTCAATGTAATATAGTTTGGGTGCCTGTTATTCAAGGTGTCCTTGCTGGATTGTTTGACCTTTGACACCTCCCCTAATTTTAGTCATCTGAAAATCATTTACTCTAAACTAGTCATCTTGGCTTTTTCTGTCATAACATAAGAATGCTCTATTAGATTAGGTTACTGATTTTTGGATGACTAAAGTTAGATAGTGCAAACCTTTTAACAAATCTAGATTTACTTTTATTTTTTTGCTTGAGTAATCTAGTCCCTAAACAATATATTTTATTCTGATTTACCTAAAAGTAAAGATTTTAAAGCAACAAAAATTTAAACCTTCTTGTGGAAAATTTAGACAATGTAGAAAACATTGTATTTTCTCTCAATAAATTACATTTCCTCTGAAAGTTTCCACCTTCTCTAATGGTAGGAAAATATATATATCTGAAAGAGATTTGAGGACAGTTGTCACATTTCCTGATACTAAATACATGCATTTGGAAAAGAAATAATAATTTCTGTATATTTGATTTGTCACAAAGTTAGCTGATCCAGCTATTGCAATTTATAAACAATTTTCGGTAGTTGTATTTTATCTTGACATTTCTAGTTGAAGACCTAATCCTATAAACACCCATGCATGACTTTATTCAAAGATGCTAATTCTTCCAGGTTCATAAAGGTTTTTTCACTGTATATAAATATAGTTTAAAGCAGTTTAGATGAAGCTATTGCCTCCTCACTTAATTTCACAGTCAAATTTATATTTTATATTTAAATCAGTACTGATTTATTGTAATGAAATTTACCCTCAGAGTTGTTAGTCTTTTTTTTTCCCCCTAGTAGACTTAAATGCTATGTATTATTATTTATGATTACTATTTTTATATTTAATGTTAACATAAAAAAATGCAGATGTCTAGAATTTAATATTTTGGTGTTTGCTGTGTTCTGGTTGGTTGAAGGACAGAAACATTATAACACTTTCTTTTTTTCTGCTTTTTCTTCAAACCTAGCTTACCTTTTCTGAAGCCATAAGAAACAAAGCCAGATTATCCATCACAGGGAGTGTGGGAGAAAACGGACGTGTATTGACTCCTGACTGCCCAAAGGCCGTGCATACTGGAACTGCAATTAGACAAAGTTCAGGATTGGCTGTAATTGCATCGGACCTACCATAAAAACCAAAAAAATAATTGAGTGCCTTAATCAAACTGTGTTGGTGACTGATGGGAACACAGCACAGACTGTAACGACATGGGAGTGTCATTGATGAACTAATAATTTGGCTGAGAAAGGGAAGTACGTCCAAATGCGCCAGACATCATCAGCAACAATGTGTGCATGAGCTCAGCTCGGAAACCCAAACTCAGATTTTATATCAGGAAAATTCATAATTTAGTTTTGATGGGGGGAGGGGGCTGGGAAGGGTGTATTAACAGCAACAAATTTCACTTGAGTGGACTTAAAACTAATAAGACTTGCCAATTTAGCGCATTAAACTGTGAAGAACATGCTCAGAAAGGACACCATTTTGGTCTTTGTCTTGACAAAGAGAGAAAAATAGCTATAGAAGTCAATGAACATGCTAACCTGTGTCTCCAGAACATCAATATATACAATGGAAGAATACTCAGCTATTCAGCTGTAGAAATGAATCACTAAACTGTGATAAAAAATAATAAATATGTAAATCCTGTGAAAAAAAATAAAGAAATTATTTACATTTTCTTTGGAAAAAGAGGAATATTGAAACATGCTTGCTTTTTAACTGATGTAAATTCAGTAGAGGACAACACAATTCTTTTTTCTAACCATCTTAGGGAAAAATCATTGCAATAATTGATATAAAATGCCATCACTGTAATAAAATTCAGAAATTTTTTTTTTTATAAAAGTTGTTGGTCATCCTCTTGTTTGCTGTTACCTTCATTCTGTTCCATCATTCTGTGTTCCACAGATTTGCATCTGTCTAATACAAGAAAAAAATTATAAAATGTTTAGAGTACTTCATCAGTCTGCAGTGTAGAATCAAAAGAGACTACGGGTCACTCATGTTACAGATATTATTTATAATCTTGTTCTGTGTAAGAAACTGTGGTTTTTGTACCCACCAAAAAGAATAAAACAACAAATGTTCTTATAATATTGACAGAGCTTGAGTTGTTTTCTGATCATTAGGGATGTCACCTGAAAAATAGAAAGAGGTGGTTCATTACTTAAAATAGGATGCAGAATCTTCTCAGAGAAAGTCTGAGTCCCTGCACATTTTTTAAGTACTTTTAAATCCATAGGGAAGAGGGACTCAAAGCAGCCCAAGTATTGTCATGAGTATTCACTAGGTATTTTAGTAGTAGTCACTAAAACCCTTTCTGAGATGTTAGGGAACCATTTAGTAATAGCTCTCCTCTGGGAGAGCCTACTCCTCTGGGTAGGTCAAGGGACAAGATGCCAGGGAGCAACTGCAAGTCAGACCAAACTTAGATTAATCACAGCTTCTAATGCTCTCATGATTTTGCTAGGCCTGTGAGGGATCATGTTTCAATGGCCTTCATTTCACCAAAGCCTTGTACTGGTGCTTCTTTCAGCCCCCAGAGCTCTCACAAAGCAGAGTATGGGCACTGCATGGAGCCTAATCCTACCCAGTAATGACCAACTCTCAACAACTGCCACAAAGGATGAGCAAAGGTACTGCTGAGGTGATAACTCTTTCTGTATGATACAGATAGTTGCAAAGTAGAAAAGCAAGTGCTAGTTTCAGTTGAGATATCAACAAGACAAAAATTTATTGCCTCAAATATGCTAGAGACCCTTTATAGCTACTGGGGGGGAAATAACAAATGAGAGTGAATGACTTAAACTAGACCTTAAAACACCAGACTACTGAATCACAGCAGCGAGAGCCTAGATACTTCCACTAACCTTAGTATAGGCTGAGGGTGACCAGTTTTTATACAGAGTTTGACAATACAGGCAAATGTGAAAATAAGATGATGCTTACCCCTAAAGGCACAATGCCTGCAATGTGCGCAGGAGTCTTAGAGAAAAAGATACATAACACTAAAATGAATCACTGTGACTAAACTTACTTTACATCCGTGTTTTATGAGCATGTTTAGCACATTCATGAATTACTGTGAACTGTTTTGTGTTTCTTTGACTGGATAGATGAGTTGTCTGGTGTTTTGTCTTGTTTGAGTAAACCTAGAAACTTCCTCTTAGACTTCTTTTTACAGTTAAATTTTTTTTAAAAAAAAGCTTCTAAGTGAGTTGGGTTTGGGTTTGGGTTTTGGGAGAAGGTAGGGGTTGGTGGGTTTTCTTAGGGAGAAGAAAAAATGTTTGCCTCAATTTTTCATAAAGTAAGAGAGGCTGAATGGATTAAGAGGCTGAACGGATTAAGAGGCTGAATATGAAGAATGCTGTCTATTTTGTTTTACTGTATCAGTGTTCTTTTCTAGGAACTTGTCTTCATCCTTTCCTTGTCCAGGACTGTGAGCAGGGATGTCCTGGGTTATTTTACTGTCTTCCAGTGTTATTCCTCTTATATGCTCCCTTTTTTCTTTAACACATTATAATTATTCTTCACCTGAAATAAACAGCCCGTTGCTGCTGTTTGGAATATCACTCCATAGAGCTCATTATTAATTCTCTAAGTCAGGTTTCCACTTGGCTACGAGGCACCCAAGTCCTTTGAGATGTCTTGTCCATTGTCAATAACCACTGAGGATCCCCACCAAGAAGGATTCAGAATTGAGCAGCATGAGCACTGCAGCCACTGAGCACCATGGCTGTGGAGTGGTGTGACCCTCCCAGGGCATGGGGCCAGCAGCCACAGCAGGGAACTTCCAAGCCTTGTCCTTGCCAAGGGAATGCTTTACTCAAAGAAAACTCGGACAGATGAGGTAAAGAGGAGACTCCAAATTTGGTGCTGACTGTCATTTTTTAATTTTTTTTTTAAAGGAAACAAAACTAGATGGGAAAATGCTACAGCAAAGGGAGCTGACTGCAGTTCAGGTGGTTGAGAAAGCAATCTCAGGATATTGGTCTGCTGTCTTCACAGTATCTTAGTCTATTGTCTTATTCCAAGAGAGTAGCTGTTGCATGACTGCTGTGACCTTAGAGAGCAGCCCTGGGGAGAAGCACATGGGGGTGCTGGTGGATGAGAAGCTTGACATGTCATAGCAATGTGCACTCGCATCCCAGAAAGCCAATCAAGCCCTTGGGCTACATCAAAAGCAGCATGGCCAGCAGGTCAAGGGAGGTGATTCTGCCTCTCTACTCCACTCTCATGAGAGCTCACCTGAAGTGCTGCATCTAGATCTGGGGTCCTCAGCGTGGGTAAAGTGTGGACCTGTGAGTCCAGAGGAGAGCCACTAAGTTGATCACAGGGCTGGAACACCTCTTCTGTGAAGACTGGCTGAGAGAGTTGGGGTTGTTCAGCCAGGAGAAGAGAAAGGATCACGGGTTAGATCTACAAGCCCTGTGCAGATGTCTCAGATGGCCTAAGGCATCTCAAATGATATCAGATACCTGTGGGAGAGTAACTGAATTATGTCCCCTAATCTGTTAAACTGAGTTGTGTTCAAGGCTCCATCGACTAGATCTCCATGGAGCAAGAAAAGACCTTAGACACATCATTTTCCTGTAGATCTCTTCATTTAGGTATCATGATGAGGAATGGGGTGGTAACTTTATTTGTCTACTTCTAAAATAATTTCAGTTTCAATGTAATCAAGTGCAATTATTAACACTCAGAACAATATTAGACACATCTGCAAAATAAGTGTCATCTAAGCTGGTATGAATCACACTGTAGGACCAGCCTGCTTTGATGTTCAGTATTTTTTTTGTTCTACATATTCAACCATCCCACACTGGTTGTGTATTCTATTAAACACCTATTAAATTTTAAATCAGTACAGACTTGCTGGGTTGTCTGAAGACCTCTTGTGCAAAATTAGTTTTATGTCACCACTTGTTATTGCTGAATTTCACCTAGAGACTATCCTGGGAGCTGAATGTGCATGTTCTGAATTGAATTTGCCTCAGTGCAACTGAGAACAGAGCCTGGGGAAAGGAGTAGAACTTTATACAACCGGCTGTAATCATTGCATGTGGTGAGGGAGGAAAGTGGTACCTGTTCACCTCTGTTCCTTAGTGATTCTGTACTGGCGTTGGCCTTGATAGGGTGTCCAAATGAAGAGCAAATATTCTTACATATTCAAACTGTAAGTAGACCTTCATTCATGATTAGAAAATTACAGCATAAATTAAAGAAATTAAAGCTCTCAAACTGCAGAATTTACCTACCACAATAATGCCAAAAGCAAGAAAAGCAGGGCAGCCTGCAAGGAGCTGCAGAAATTTGTTGTAAACATGGATTAATTAACACTGTTACAACAAAATGTGTAATTGGCATGCAACAGCAAGTTTAACTTCAGCTGCAATGTCTAAGGGTAAGAAGTCACCAGTGGAATTATAAATAGAAATTTAGAGCCACTTCCTTTTCTAAATGAGAGGTGCAGCACAGATTCCAAATAACTTATTGATTTCCTAACAATTGCATTGAATGTAAGGTCAGGCAAGCTGAAACCAGTAAATTGGAAACATGGAATAATTTAGATTGGAAGGGATTTCTGGAGGTCATCTACTTCAAACCTCCATTTAAAGTAGATTGAGCTTTGAAGTCAGACACAGTTTCAAAGTCTGAGAGGCTTCTCAATGTTAGTCTATCAAAATTTTAGTATCTCCAGTGCTGAGATTGCATAACCTCTCTGGGCAAACTCTTCAAAAGTTCTGACCACCCTCAATACCTTCCTGAGGCCAAAATTTTCCTAAATTTTTTTGTTGCTGTTCTGCATTAAGAGTAGACTCAAAAGCAGCAACACATATCCCAAACTGCTTACTTAAATGAAGATGTGTATTACTGTTTGTGTAGCTGAACTTAGAATCTGAATCAGTCTGTTAGGAGACTAAGGCACACTATCAGCACACTACAGAGGACGGTGCACTGCTGTCAGCCTTTCCTTACGGCTAAAACAAGGAGTCATGCCCCGAGCTCACCAATCCATCATTTTCCATTAGCACCAAACATTCAAAAGATTTAAAGGCTGTACTCTGAGTGTCTTTTTAAAGTGATTATCTCTAATAGGTTTAAAGACGTTCAATAAGGCTAAATTGTTGAAGTGGACTTTAAAGTGCTTTAAGCTAAGTTACACATTTTCCCAAGTCCTTGAAAAATAATGGTATTTCTTTTCAAGTTATTGTATATTTTTAGCTATTTCTGTAAGGATTCCAGTGCTACAGCCATGATTCTACCTAGCCTTATGTCTGATACTAATTGTTTAAAACCATGCATAATGGATGTAAAAACACAGCCACTAGTGTAGATGGGGTGATCTGATACTGTGAGATTTTTAAACCTATTTTGGTCTGATTGTATTAAAGTTGTATAGAATTTGGAAGGTACAAGACTGCAGCATTTTAAACCCAGTAATTCTATTAAAAGAGTCTTTCTACCATACAGTAGTCACCAAGTCCACAAAAATATAACAGAGCTGATGTCTTCCCTTCTTCTGTCATACCAAGATATATGAGATAATTTCTGTGCTTTGGTAAGCAGACTGGAAGATTGAAAAATTTAATTTTTTGCGTGTATTGTAAAAGGAACACTCTTATTTTCTGGCTTCCTGCAATACTGTCAATTGCTGTAATTTCCCTGACATTTCTAAAACAACTATAAGAAAAAAAAAATGTTTTTTTGGCTAAAGGACAGAATCAATATTCCACAAAAAATTCATCTGTTAAAAGCTCCATCACAAAGATTAAGAAATAACTGCTGGAAAGCCTTTAGTAAATGCAATGGCATTCTGAGAACATCTGATGGTATTTGGGGTGACACCCATTGACTTTAAACATTTCTAATTTAACTGTCTAGGAACTTGTAGGATGCAGCATAGAACCAAGAATGACTCATTCAAATGTTGACATTTACACTACAGATGCCTACACTTGGCCAGATATCTCCTACTCATGGTGACCTATGTCCAGCCACCACATTGTGAAATGAAGGGAGACTAGCATGATCACACCATCTGAGAGACAGGGAGACAAGGAAGGAGTTGCTACCATGACTTCCGAACAGTGCCTGAAGCCTGAAGATTGCTTGTTTGCCACTCTATGTGAAAACATGTAACTTTGGACTCCCTGCTGCTCTCACAGCTGCTCTTTGGGTAACACCAGCCCCTGAAGATAACTGCTTTCCCTCAACTCCAAAAGATTATGTTGGTGGGTACACATTTTATTAAAATTACTGCTTAATTAATATAAGCCAGTGGTGACCTGGCAGAAACCCAGGTTACAGCAGTAGCTGGATGCTCCAAAATCTGAATTCTCAAAGGAGAAGAGAGAGGAGGTGGAAACGTATTTCCTTATTGATAAATGTATCTTCAACAAATGTCAGGTATGACACTTTGGATAAAGAGGGCTGAAGGCAGGTCAATGCAGATTGAGGACCTCTGGAGGTACAAGGAAGCTCTCTGTGCATTTGACCGCATTTTCATTATAGCTCAAACTTGAACCTGTATCTCCTACAGCTCAAGAGAGTTAACTATATGTAATATAGAAATGGCCATGTTCATCCTACTGTATTAATTCTTAATTCTTCACACCAAATGGAATGTCTACAGAAAAAAAAACAGCTATGGGCAGAATGGGTTCCCTCCTCATCACTGGAATTATTCCATAGATCAGATCTAAGATGGTAACAAATAAATCAAAAAATACAAAAAAGTGACATCATTTATATGAAGACTAGATATAAGAGTTCATTTCTTAATTTAGGGAATATTTAAAACTAATACAAAGCAACAAAACAAAGGCACTGTATGAAACACTGAATTGCATCATTTCCAAAGAAAATGTACAAAAGTCCTTCCTTTTAAAACAAGCAATTAGCACTCTGAATAATGTTAGGAAGGAATACCTGCTGTTTTTCCAGATACATTTCTGCGTGCAAGGAAGCTGTAGCAACTCTGAGGAAGGAGGCTGTCAGGCAGGTTGAGTTATACTGATAATAGTGTCAGATTAAATTAGGTTTGATATTTTCCAAGTGTGTGATCAGTCGCTGAGGGTTTTGAAGTGGCAAGCATGATGCATTTGAGTCTGGAATTCCAGTAGAGTTCCTGAACAGAAGGGGTGGTTTCTTTCTTAAACATGTGGGCACAACTTCTAACCTTTCTCCTCTTTCTCCCCATCAAACAGAATCCCTTTCAGGAGAGAGAGTGCAGTTAAGGTCACTGCTTTCAGACAGGTTCCTCTGTGCTTAGAAGGCAGGACGCTGATGTGGAAATGCTGCTGCATCCTTTTCCCCTGTTATTTGATCACAGGGGCATGCAAAGCCTGAAAGAAGGCTATAAGACACCTAAGCCATTAGCAAGTACAGCTGATAGGATTTAGTCCATCTTGCTGATCTACTTTCCCATGCATTCAGACCTGTCCACCTGATTAGTTCAGTAAAGCTACAGAGCCATTCTGCCTTCATTTTGCATTCCTGAGGTGGATTACTCCTATAACTATACAGTTTTACATTTGTCCATTGCATTAGATTTTTCTATACTATTTGCCCAATGTGTTAGCTTCATGTAAAACTTTTCAACATTTTATACAATATAGAAAATAACAAAGTGGAAAGGAAGGAAAAAGCATGTTTTAATATTGAGAAAAATTATTTCATTACAAAAAATTACAAGCTGGACTGCTATTAATATTTGGTACAATAATATTTCATTCAAAGGCTTTCTTATTAAAATGGTGATTTTTTATAAAACATTGCAGAAAGACTGCATCTAAAATTGTCACTTCAGAGTTATTTTCAAAATTATGGTAATGCAATGTTTTTGTGACATTAGCAACAGATGATGTTGTGTTGTTATAGCGATAGAAGTGATGTGGTGACTTCATGGAACTGACTGACATTACGGTGACAGTTTGGGAACAGTTGCTTTGTTTGTGAGCTTGGCTTTGAAGAAAAAAGACAGATGAAGCTTTGCAAAACTAAAGCTTTTCTGTGCATAAAATGCAAAATATCCTAACTTCCCTCTGACCAAATCTACAGTTGAAAGAAGATAAATATTTCTACCGTACTTCCTCAGGCCCATTTACTTTAACATCCACTAGGAAAATAAGATTTATACCCATACATTAAGCTTGTACTAAGGGATAAATACCATAGTTGAGTAAGCTGATATATCTGAAGGGTTTCCCAGTAAATGAAAAACAGAAGAAGTAATTTTTAGGCAGAACAATCATCTTTTTCTTTCCTGGTTAGGTATGAGGTCATCAATCAGAAAACTTTATCTTCTGGTTTTTAATTAGCCCTCTTGGATAAATGCCAAAATTAACTTTAAAAAATATTTATTCAGTAAGATGATGCTAAGACAAAAAATGTCACTTTATAAAACATCCTTTCTTATGTTCTTTGTCCAAAGAAAGAAGAGAAAAGAAAAAGAATTGTACATTTTCCAACTGTGGTATTAAAATTTTTATAGAGAATCAGCAGACGCTGCTGAGCAACATTTCAGTCAATGTGAAGACTGGTGTCAGCCCACAAAGAAAAAAAAAAAGAAAAAAAAAAAGGGAAACTTGCCAAACTCCAGAGTTCCAGCTACCATTAATGTCAAGCAGAAAATGTGCAAATGAATCAGATGCAAAGAAGGAACTTTAGCAGTATTCACAAAAGTAGACAGGACTTGGAGGAAGTCCTTGGAATGAGACATAAAAAGGCTAAATCTTTTGTACTGAGCTTTTCCTAGTGATCAAGGAGAAATCCAAGCATAGTAGAGAAAATCCAATGGAACACTACTCCAAGCAAAGACAGAGTGTCTCTGGAAACACCAAGGCAAGAGTAGTGTACAAAGGCTTGAATGGGGCACAGAGGCAGTGAAAGGACAAGACACAGTGGAGAGAAGTAGCAACAGCAGAAATCCAAGTTAGACACTTGTAAACAACATTTTTACAGAAGGATTGGTCAAACATAGAGACAGGCTTCTCTGAGGGACTGTGGAGCCCCCATTCTCAGGGGTAATTAAAAGTTGCTGGACACACTTCTGAGCATCCTGATCTAACACTGAGGTGAGATGTACTAACTCTGAGTGGGGGTTGGTACAGAAAGTTGCAATGGTCTTATGTTTCTTGCAAGTTAGATGGTATTCTGAAAGTATTTTTTGGTGGAGGACTGTTTTCTTCATGACACCGGCTCTGCAACATGGAACAGTATTGATCCTAGACTAGACAACCTAGAGAGACATAGAAACAGTTGTTCTGTGGCCAAGCAGCTCCTACATAGTGAATCAAAAGAAAGAGGTGGCATAACTGGCTGACATGAGACTTTGGGACCATTATAAAAGTACATGCCATAAGTGTGATTTTCTGACTTTCAAATCCTTTGTGGCCAATGTGGCAGCAATGAGTCACAAAGATGAGGGAAGCAACAAGTTTTCCTGGAACAGAAGGAACAGATTGCTGAGCAGGAGGTTCATGCTAAGCATGTGGTACAGCAGTGTGTTCTGGGAGATGATGTGGAGGGTACAATTTAAGGTGCTGATCATACACAAAATTTAACAGTCAACTGCACACCCACAGATTCTGATTTGTCCATCTCACTGGGAAACTGGCATTCTTTACCAAAGATTATTCATATCTGATAAAAGAATTTTAAAAAGATGAGGCCATACATGATCTCCTTTTAAGGCCCTGCTTCCCCATAGCCTCTTTGTTCTATCTGCTGCTTTCATGACCAGGTACATATTTCCCAAATCTCTTCCACTAGAAGACTCCCCATTTTGCAAGATTCACGTGTAGTTGCCTGGACTTCTGCTGTCTACAGGCAAACAGTTTCTTATATACAGAAAGGAGGATATTTTCATCTCTAAAAGAGATTTAAGGAAAAACATAGTCAAAGTAATGGGCTAAGTAAAGGAAAAGTGCCGGCAGAGAAAAGGAGATGTGTGATAGATGCAGTGTTGGGATGGTTATCCTTGCCCGTGGAAGCAGGCATTAGTAGCAGAATAAATGTAAACTGTTGCAAGTGAATCATACAATCATTTAGATTGGGAAAAAACTCTAAGACTGGTGAGTCCAACTGTAAATCTAGCACTGCCAATTTCACCACTAAACCATAAAGCCCAAGGGGTTGCTGTTTTCTGGTGTTTGTTTTGGAAGAGACAACATAATGGCAGGATTGCAAGGAGACAAGGAGTATTTACCAGCATACAATATAACTTACAACATATAGAGATGACAGAGAAAACACTGATGGTAATTGATACACCCACCCTGGGGTGTGGGCTGGTCATTTGGTTTCACAAGCTAATTTTCGTGTGGTGTGTGCTGATTCCCATCTCACGATACCCACCTACCACCTGGGGTGTTTATCTTCTTGAGGCACTCAAGACTGTGATCATTTATTAGCATAGACAGTTTGAGTAATCCCTTGCTCTTTTCAGAGACTCAGAGGTCTACAGCTGAGATGGGAAAATTATAAGCATCTCATCCGAGGGCACATATGTCACGGTCCACAGCACCTCCTGTGCTGATGCTGGGCTTCAAATGCTGTTCAGAACTGACTTAAAGATGTTGAGAGAAAGAAAATCTAGATCCCTGGGTGTTTTGTTTCAAGCTTTCAGGGGTAAAACCTGATCTTTTACAAGGTTAAACACAGCTATTTTCTGCATCCAGGGACTTGATTGTGTTGTTTTGCCTTTATTTACTAGAACATTTTACCCTCTGAAATCTCCCATGTAGATATTTCTAGACCTCATGTAGATATTTCTAGACCTTAATCAAGCTACGTTGTCATGACATGTTCTCTCAGATAAATTAAATTTATTTATTGTTTAGATATCTTTTTCTACAGAAGTTTTTTTTCAACCTGCAGACACTCTTGGTACATGTGTTTTTGGGCTGTGTCAGCACAATGCTTTAGTCAGCCATATTTTATACTTCTAAAGCTTTGTCAAGCTGAGACCCCTTTGGCAGGAAGTAGGGAAACCTCACTGCAGCCCGCCCTGTGAGACCCATTCAGATGTGTGCACTTGAAGACAGAAAACTCTACCTTGCCTGTATTCAGCTGAACATCTGCCTGCTTCTCTCTTGGAGAACATGGCAGGTTTGTTGTGCCAGCAGTAACCCAAGTGAAGAGATGCTACCATCTGCTGCTACCTTTCCCTCAGAAAGGAGTCAACAAGGGCACCTCCCAGACCCAACCACAGCCACCAGCCTTGGATGGACACTCGGGGAAGAGAAGGATGAAGCCAAGTTCCCACCTGGGACCCCTAGGACAGGTTTTCCCTCCAGAGCTGATCCTGGAGCAACACAACTGGCCAAATCCCAAGGCAACCACAGACTGTTGGGGAGAAGACAAGGTAGGATGAGAGCCCAACCACGCTCAGCAATGAGTTACTATCACATGCTGCAGCGAACATGTGGTGGCTTTTTCCCTGCCCACTCCTCGTGGGCCTACAACTTTGTTCAGTTAATTTCAGTGGGAAATGTGATGAGTAGATGAATATGTCCTCTGAATTTGTAGTTCACGCAGAAAAGATTAATTTATTCATATTTGATAATTGGTGATGCATTTCTTAGTTTGATTTCTTTTGGACAATTTTCTATATACCCACACATATACACAACACAAAATAAAGGACAAAAAGTCTTTTGGCTGCTGTACTTTGTATAAATTAGTAGTGTAGTACATAAGGTGTTGGTGGGTTGGGTTCAGGGGTTTTTTTGCCAAATACATGAGAACTCCTAAAACTTACCAAACGGCCTCTTTGAAACTGAAATTTCTTGTATAACTCTGGTAAAAACATTGCACAGACACTAGCAGTGCTGGCTGTCCCAGACCACACCAGTAAGTCTTGACATCAGCCTTTATTTACAGAGAAATTTACATCTCAGTTCTCATTCTCCATCAGTCTTTGTACCCTCATTTGTGCTTCTGGAAATAGCTGCCTGGTATTTTGGCAATGAAGCTGTCTGTCGATTTGTAACTCTCTTGGGTCAGTTTGGTGATGCTGTCAAACTTGGGTGCTGATGTATGGGAAGCCACGGAAGGGGCATGTGCTGAGAATTGATCTGAGCTATTCTTTCTGCTGCTGATATAAATATGCCCCACTTTTGCTCTGTTTGTCCCTGAAGATTCCCATCACCTATGAAACAGCATCTCTCAGGGTTGCATAGATTGACAGTGGTTCCATTGGAGGTCAAATTTCAATAAGTAACAAGCCAAAACCACTAAATTTAAAATCTTTGTAGGCATTTGGTTTTAGTTCTCACAAATACCTTGTTCAAGTTTCCTTTAATACTTGTTTAAACAAGTTCCTACCATTTCTCCTCCCTTTGCTCAGTCATTATTTCCTTTTGTTCTCCAGCATATAAAAAAAAAAATAAATAAATTGCATATTGGGCAAAAATTGTCCAGGTAGCCATTGTACCTGAGGTTTGGGAAATCTGAATAGGACACTTCAGGTTTACTCCTTGTCTCACTACACTGGTTTAAAAAAGAATTTAAAAGTTCTGTTTGAACTCCAGGTTGATTGAATATGACAAAGAAGCAGAGATAAGTCTAGAAAAAAAATCTCCAAGGAAAATGCAGGATTAATAAGATCAGTGTGGAATTTACACTAGGAAAAAACAAAGATGCTGTCAGAAAAGAAGCTTGATGGGAAGATACTGGCTCACCTAAAAATATAGTCTCAAATCTCGTGTTTGTACCTGTTTTCTTTCTGGTATCCATTTTTAGCTATCAAATTAAAATTAACTCTAAACAATGCCATTAGAAATCATGCCACATGAACTGTATCTGTTCCAACTCTGGACCTGTTCACTCTTCTCAGACACTCATCCCAGGACAGTCCCATAGCCCAGGCCTTTGACAAGAAATACTCCATGAGGGAAATGTGCTATGCAACTAACCTGAGCAGCTCCATCCTGTCCTTCCAATTCTGTGATTTCCTTTTCTTTGGGTGCCTCACTGATTTTCTGAAAGTTGCACCACAAAAGTTCACCATTAATTTTGGAGGAATGATTTCAGACTAAAATCCATTTATCTCAGTATCCTACAAACGGTTTGAATAACCAGTATAGTCACTTCTTAACAATGAAACTTGCTTCTCCCTTTCTTTTTTTTCAATCTCAAAGAAGTGCTTCTTTTTTTTTCCTTAGGAGACTTTGAATCAGTGCCCATGATGTTCTCTTGGTCACTTGATAGGGGAAATGCTTTAAATTTCCTTAGGACTTACTAGTGTTGTTAATTTGGTCTCTTCCTAAGAGTATCTCTGAATTCGCCAACTGTCCTTGCTCTTCACCCTTTTCTTCTCCTCTGGCTCCAGTTACAGAAGCACAGTGATGGTGGGCAGGCTGTGCAGCAAATGGGAAATGCCCTGCCACAGGACCTGGATCGCTTGTGCCACACCGGACAAGACTAATTAAGGAAGACAACAACCTCCTTTCCTCCCACTGATGAACATCTCCCAGTCAAAAATGTCATGTGTGTCAGATTTGTAGTATACATCTGGATAGGTGCACACCAGTGCATGGGAAAAGTGTTCAACTGCATCCCCCATGGGCTGAGGGGCAGCTCTTATGCGAAGGAACACGGGGTCCATCTCCACCAAAACCTATATTGTCCTAAACCTCCTTTGGTTCTATACACTTGCGCACATCCACATGGACAGATGCAGGTCTCCATCAACTGAAGGGCAGTAGAGACACTGCTGAGCTTCCCTTGATGCAGACAACAGTGAGGACTGTGAGGCACAGTGCTTACTGGGAGAAGGACCATGGTCCCTGACACAATCTGTGCCATTCAGAAGGTTCTGCTGACCCCAAGGGATGGTGGCAGATCAAGCCTGGAGGTCGCCCCTCTCCCTTTGGCAGTGTCAGAGTGGGTTTGGGAGAAGGCTTTTCAAAGCCTGCTCCACTTGCACTGTTTTTGTTTTTCCCCTAACCTCTTCCTGAACTCTCAGATGAAAAGCTCTGAACTGCAGCTCAGAGAGCTTGATTTCTTTCCCAAAAGACTTTTTTTCTACAGGAAATAACTCTTTTCTAAAAAAAGAATAAACATATGAGCTACTCAGACTTAACAATGCTCATATATCAAAAGAGGAAGTGTGAAGAGGGCACAAGGGACTTATTTTCTGAATGAATTTGCTCGTCCTGAATAAAAGCTGGCATCTTCTAATAGGCTGAATTTTCTTTTCTGGCAAACAGTCTAGCTAAACTGACAAGCTTCTGAGTACAGCCTCCTAAATAAACAGCCTTGTCTTCTTCTTGTAGAAACATTGCAATTATTATAAACACTGCAGATGGGAAAACAATTTGAAGGAAGGGAAGCTGGCAGGCTCCAGGAAGGAGGAGGAGCTGGCACGTGCCCTTTGATTCACAAGAAGGGTCCTTTTGTGATAAAAATTAAGTAGGACAAGTATTTGTGTTCATTTCTGCCTCTGAAAGAACTGCTTCCAGAAGATATTTTGTTATCAAGATGATCTATGACAAAAAAAAAAAAATCATAAAGAACCACTAGGTTAGAAGGTAGGACGTCGGTCTGGG
>JAWWEE010000001.1:42127454-42203835 GCA_035221455.1 Xenops minutus
AAATCAAAAAAAAAAAAAAAAAAAAAAAACAAAAAAAAAAAAAAAAAAAAACGAAAAACTGGATTATCTACATCTTATATATAAGGTCAGCTATAAATCAGTTCTTAGAAAAGTATCTGACAATGCATATTTGACTTGACAGAAATGCTGTTTCTTCATTGTAAGACAGCTCAGATGGTGATGATAACCTTTAGCTTGTCCTTTAACAGTGAGAGCTTACGTGGATACTGTTCTTGAAGAGCCCATGTTTTTTTGTCAAATTTCTGAGCCAAAAGATCTCTCCAGTCCCAACTTGTAAGATAAATAGTGCTAGTTCTTTTAGCTATAGCCTGCTCTGAGTGATTTAGAAGGCCATTAGTGCACCATTGCCCAGCCCTAGAGCAGAGGATTTGCCAGTGCTCTGGAAGATAGCTGCACGGAGATCTGAACATGTCTACAAGCAACTGTACTCTCGCCCACACCCTGTGCAGGTCTTGAAAAGCAACACCCATACAACCAAAAAAAAAACCCAAAAACCTAGAGATTTTTTTTTAATGTTTTTATTAGATTGGTTCCTTTTTGTCTTCTGCCCTTAGCTCTGAGATATTTTTTCTCTGCTAAAAGCAATACGAAAGAATAACATTTATCTAAGCGGTTTTTTGCTTTCTGTCTTTTGTGCAATTCTTTAAAGTTTTGGGCACTTGAAAGTGGGCAGTCACAGCTCAGTGGGATGCTGAACCTCTCCTCCTCCCCCAGCTGCTCAGATTCAGCACAGACTGGCCCCTGGGATCCCAGGGTTATGGATCTTCATACTACCTAGGGGTCTGTGCTGCCTCCAGCCATCATCTTGGTTTTACCTCCTGGGCTCTCGGATTCTCTCCAGAAATCCTACGGCATATTCCCCAGCAAGGGATAACCAAGCAGCCCTCAGTTCTGCAAGTGCTCAAGGCATCAGTGGGCCAAAGTGTTGTTTATGTTCAGTATATCTGAACACAGGCATAGTAAAATTAACAATTCATCTCTTCCCCTTTGCATGTTCAATTTCCCCACTTTTCTGCTGTTTTTCCTTTCTTAATTGCTATTTTTATGAAAAAATGCAAAAAAATACATACCAGAAGTGGAGCTGCTGATCAAATGATCTGTCCTCATGGCATTTCTCCTGAATCCTCTTGGATGGAGAAGTTTGCTTTGCTTGTAAGCAACTGAAGTCTCTCAACTAAAAGACCTTGTAACATGTATAAAATAGTAGTGATGGTTCCATTTAAAAGTCAGTTGAACACCTGAATCAATAGAAAAGCATATTGGTCCTGGAGAGACAAGAAAGGTGAGATGCTATTCAGTTCTTCAGCTGCCATCATTCTGGGCCTTCACCTGTGTCCCTAGTATTCACTTCCTGACTCCACCTCTGTTTTCCAATTCCAGATCTGTTGCTTTTGTGTTGCTCTTTTATCATTACAGCTGGCCTTGCACATTGGTTTTGCTCATCTGCCATGCAGAGGATGCTGGAAGGAAACTGCTGTAATGCAAAATCCAAAGCAATGTTGTACTCTTTCTTTTTGAGAAAGGGGAAGAGGCAGTGGACCCAGGCAGGCAGTCTCTGTCCATCATGAATGCTCTGCCTGATGCCTAGTTTCCCCAGTTCCTTCTTTCTCTACTTAAGTATCACAGTTCTCTCCTTTCAGCTGTTTTAATATCCATTGTCACAGCAGAGTGTGCACTACCTGCTTTACTAGTCTAGTCCTCCTGTTGGCCTCTGTCCCTTGAACTACCTCTGACTGAACAATGAAACTCAGACCTTTCCCAAAGTTTTGGATACAAAATGACCTTGACAGATTTTGCAGACACATCCACCTCACCTCGCTTTGGTGAGATGATCAAACTCCCTCCAGGGTACTGGAGCTTGGGGTTCTTAAGTTTTTATAACTCTCTTATTTCTGACTAGTGTGATCTCACTGCTAGTCCTTGGAGGAAGGATGATATACAAAAGGGATAGATGGAAAAGTCCGAGGTGTGGCCCTGAGCAAAAGTCAAAGAGCAACGAAGACAAAGGAATTTTGAAACATAAATAAGAATATTTTCTATTTATGTTCAAAACCTAGGAATAGGTTTTGCTTTCATATAATGCAATTCTATAAAATACACAAGAATGTGAACATTGCTTTATTGAACCAAATCAATAGTCTGTCTGGCCAGCAATTCTGTCCCTGAAATTCGGTTCTTTCTCAGAAAAGTGTAAACATGCCCCACTGGGATCAAGCTTTCGTCTGCTATTAGGGCACTAGGATATCACTTGTCCTTTAAAGACTATAGCACTCTTCACCCTTACTCACTTGGTATGGCTGTCCTGACTGTCCTTGTGACCCATGTTGCACTCTTGCGGCCCACACTTGTAATTATTCCCTTGTTAAGAAAAGGCATTGCCCATATCCTATGACTATTTGAAAGTTGACTGCCACTTCAGAAAATTGTTTGACTCCAAACATTTCTCTGACTGAGCTGAAAACCGTTGGAAATCTTTTTTTCAGAGGCCTAGTACTGAGAAGAAATAGTAAGATCATTATCTCATTTCAAATAACCCTCAGAATAGTTATAAGAAGCAGGTAATAGTTTTCTCCAGAACATTAAACAAGTGACTAGAAGATTTGCAATCCATTAACAGATGCACACACAATAGCTTTCTGTGGAAGAACGTCTAATTTATATCTTTCCTGTTTAGTAAACCAAAACTTTAGAAAATGCTTTTCAAACTTCAATTCTCTCTTTTAAGTTCTCATTTGTGTAATCTCTACCTATCTCAGTGAGATAAATATTGGTCTGAAAAGCAGTATTCGAATAGCTAAATTGACAGAGGAACAAAATTAAAAATTTGCTTCTTTCTTTAACTCTTATACACTCTGTGATGGGGCTATCCATCACAAGTGAGCTATCTCAGGATTGATCACAAGTCTGGCACAATGTAATTACTGAACCAAAAGCATTGTATTATATAGCATGAAATGAAATAGCAACTTTGCCTTCCACATTATGAACCCGTTGACTAATGATGGAGTGTGGCAATTAGAAAATATGGAAGTAACAAGACAAGGTATTTCACAGTCTGCTAATGTATAGAATAAAACTACTGATAGTGTGAAGCAGGGAAATTAAAAACAATAAAACTGGAACAGAAAATAACAATGGTATTCTTAATATCTGTAAAAGGAGAGGATGGAAGTGTCCTCTAAAGTAGGTCAAGTTTAGAAGGATTATGTGCAGTGTCTGAAAGGGTTTCTCGTCTTGTGTCAGTGGACCAAATTTTTTTCTGGTATGTTTTGTGATGGCTGAGAACTGTTGCATTCACTGGCACAGTAAGCACGACCTAGCATCAGGACATTTAGCTTTAAGAGACCAGGAAGGAAAAACAATGAGTTGTGGGTGAGAGCTGCTTCAGTCCCATTGCCCAGTGCTCCCTCCCTGACTCCCATTTGATGCTGAGTGAGTGACAAAGGGCTAGATTGCCATGTCACTGCTAGATCACCTGGTGACACCAAGCCAAAAGCACTGGTGACATAGCTAGTAGTTTGAAATCATTGTTTTGGTATAAATTGGAAAAAACAAAACAAAACAAAACAATGACAAAAACAACAACAAAACCAAACCAAAACAAACAAACAAAAAAAAACACAAAAAAACCACCACCAAAAAACAAAACCAAAACCAAAAACAAACCCAAAAAAAACCCAAAAAACCACCAAAAACCCCAAAACAAAACAAAAAACAAGAATGAGAGAGAAAGATGAAGTACTATAAGCTGGTCTGAGTCCTTCCCTGCCTCCTCCTATTTGCTTGGAGCAAGCATCTTCAAACAAGTTGATTATCTGGAAACCAAAAGGGCGGGCATTTCTTTTATTTTTTTTTATTTTTTTTTTTTAAACCTAGATTAAAATCTTTCTATAGTCCTAATATCAGCTACAAACATTCTGAGTCCTTGATGCAAAGCACCATTGCAGTTTTGGTACCATTTTTGGACACTGGCTTAAATTCACTAATTGATTTCAGCAACAACAGTGAAAAATTAATCTTTCCTCCTCCCTCTTCTCCCACCTAGCACTTCTCTCAAGGCTCTTGATTGACACAGAGTAGGATTTTTGAGGGTATTTTTGAGTTTGTCAAATATCAGTCCTAGGTCTGATTCCATCTTCTTGGAGCATTCCATGCCTTTCTGAAGGGATCTTCTGGGGGAGGATGAGCCAGAGAGCCAGCTGATATCACTGATGCTTTTTTGTGGCAACTGCATCAATAGTTCTGTGAAAAGGTGAAGAAATATGAGTTACCAGCTTCTGTTCCCACTTGCAAGGGGAATTTTAGAAACACTCTCCTGGCTGATGACTCCCTGGATAATAAAGACATCTTGAGGTGATGACAATACTAATCTTTTGTCTAAGAGCTTATGAAATTCTAACCATCTATTACAGATGGTGATAATAATTTAATAATCTGTCTTAATAAATTAGTATTTTATACCTTGCATACACATTGCTTGCATTTATGCACAATGAAAGTGGCTCAAAACGTCCCAGAAATAACACAAGACCACTTACTCAAGGGAACAAAGCTGCCTTTGAATCCTACCGTGCCTTGTCAGCTGTGTTCTCTTGGGAGTATGGCTGCTCCTCATTCTGGGCCGTCCTCGTGGACCGCATTTACCACCTTACCTTGTGATCTTCTCTGCTGGTAGAACACTGATAGGCATTAGCCAGCCCATCTCCAAACGGCATTGTAAAAAACACCTGGACACACGTTGCTTTTCTTCATTCATGTCTTAGCCAGGCATAAATTGGCGGGACCCATCATTAAAACAGATGCAGTTTTCTCCTTGTCTTAAACCTCTTCCCAGTTTGGAAATGTCACTCATTACTTAAAATCACACATCCTTCTTTTAAACAGAACTACAAATCTCTCCCTCTCTATCAGAGAACTGAGTTCATGTGTATGTTCTACCTTCAGTGACATTTACATGGTTGAAATCCTTCCCTTAGGCTTTGCTGTCAGGATCCCAGGTTGGTAAAGAAAGCAATGGAAGTTTAAGAGATTGCAGATTACTATTTAAAGATATGACATTTAAATTCAAATTACCACAATTTGACTGCATTTTCATTATGAAAAAGCAAGCTATAAAACTGATATATTAAACACTGTTATTTTCTCTAAATTTTTTTGTTGAAACTGTGTTTTCAATGATTTATCCCAATACTTAATTTCATCATTCAGTATTTTCCAAGAGGTTTTCTATAACCAAAGGATGCATCATTTCCCTAGGAGCCTGAAAAGTTGTTAGAAAAAGTAATTCTTACATACTGCACTTTTAGCATTTGGAGAGGTGTTCAAATTTCTGAAATAATTCAGAATTCAGAAACGGGTTAGATTTATCTATTTATTTTTCCCTATAACCTTTAATGCTCTTGGGGTGTAATTCTGAAGATGTCCAATGTAGAATACAAACCATTATGCTAATGGATAAGTCATACAATTGGAGTAAAATGTGAAGAGAGAGGTGCTGGTATCAAGCAGCAACTCATCTATCTGTCAAAACAGGAGCCAGATTCCCTCCTGGCCAGATACTTCTTACAGATAAGACTGTAGAAAGGTTCTCTCTGTCCTGGTTTGGTCCTTCTGGTCACTACCTCTTGCAGCGCTGACTATGTTGCCCCTTGTTCCTACTCACCTGTTTGGCAGTCACAATAGTTACCTAGAAAGTTGGTCACCTCAGGATACAGCAATCTTAATATCCATGTTACCCCACTATCTCAGTCAATGCTCTACGCACTAGACAATCCTGGCAAACCTCCTGAATTCTGCCTCTCATCTTTTAAAAGATATGCAATTTCTCCAAATACAGAAAGCTGTTTTTACTATCAATTTGCTTCATCCGTATCAGGGAGATGAAATGTTGTTACTTTATTTCAGTGTATTGGATTTGCAGTGCAAGGTCTTGGTAGCAGGAGATGCTATGGGGTGGCTTCAGTGAGAAGCTGCCAGAAGCTTCCCCCACATCTGAGAGTCAATGCCAGCCAGCTCCAAGACAGACCTGCCACTGGCCAAGGCTGAGTCCACTGGCAACATTGGTAGTAACTCTGGAATAATGTTACTTAGAAATGGGAAAAAGTTAATGTGCAGGAGCAACTGCAGCCAGAGAGAAGAGTGACAATATGTGAGAGAAAAAGCCCTGTAGACATCAAGGTCAGTGAAGGAGGAGCAGCAGGTGCTGCAGACACTGGAGCAGAGATTCTCCTGCAGCCCATGGTGAGGCAGATGTGCCCACGGAGGTACATGGTAGAGCAGAGATCCATGCGCAGCCCGTGGAAGAGTCCTATGCCACAGCAGGTAACACCACCTGGAAGAGGCTGTGACCCCATGGGAAGCCCACACTGGAGCAGACTACTGGCAGGACCCGTGGCCCCATGGTGAGGGGAGATCACACAGGAACAGGTTTGCTCATGACTTGTGATGGTGCATAGGACCCACACGGGAGCATTCTGTTCCTGAAGGACTGTATTCTGTGGAAGGGACCCACACAGGAGCTGTTCATGAAGTTCGTGTTAGAAAAACTCATGGAGGACTGTCTCTCATGGGAGGGACACCACACTGGAGTAGGGTAAATGTGAGGAGTCCTCCCCCTGAGGAGGAAGGAGCAGGAGAGACAATGTGTGACGAACTGACCATAGTCCCCCTTCCCCTGTACCACTCAGGGGGAGGAGACAATCAGGAGTGAGGTTAAGCTCTGGAAGAAGGTAAGACTGTGGGAAAGGTCTTTAAAGATCTGGTTTATTGGTCACTACCCCACTCTTATTTGACTGATAATAAACTAATTTCCCCAAACTGAGTCTGTTTTGCCTCTGACAGTAATGGGTGAGTGATCTCTCCCTGTCCTTATCTCAAGGAGTCTTTTGTCATATTTTCTCTGCCCTGCCCACCTGAGGAGGGGAGTGATAGAGCAGCTTGGGGAGGAGAAGGGGGGACACCTGGCATCCACCCAGGATTGATTTCCTCCAATCACATTTAGGAATTAAAATCTGATACACTTCCCTCAGTGCATTTCTATCCTGTCTCCTTCCTCTTTCCTTTCTCAAGTAAGTGGTGGTTGATTTAAGTCCAACTCTGAGGCAACTCATCTATCTGATTTACTACACACGGAATACAGGCACCAGCAACTTTGGGGTGCTGCAGCATTGAGTATCCAGGTTTCCCTTCAGATGTAGCCTTATTTCTCTGTGAAGAAAGAGTTTCAAGACCCATTTTGGAGTGTAGTAGTCAAATTTATTTCCACTGTAGAAGCACACTTGTTTCAGTAATAAAAAAATAACATTTTCTTTGCAGAATAAAAGTAAACCTGTAGTGATATAAATATACTTACTTGCACAAGAATTCACGTAAGTCACTCAACATATATTTAGACTTAGTATTCTCATAGTCCTAAGTTTCAAATGGAGTCAACAACAGACAGTTACTTGCAGAAAGATGAGACATGAAGTCTGGCTCAGTTGGGATTTAAATACATATGAAATAATAGAAAGCTTCCTTCCTTGGTGGTTCTTTTTTTGTTAAAAGAATACATTGCTTATGAAAATACTGACGGTCTTCAGCACAGATTATTTCTGTTTGTCTATTTAAAATACACTATATGGTGTCAACCACAGAAGCCTCTTCTGGCTGCCTCACAGGCATAACCTCAGTATTGGCCAGGTAGAATCAGCAACAAGCTGGTTGCTTGAACACAAGCACACAGTGTTCAAGCTCAATGCTCCTCAGTCTGTGCTCAGGCTCTTGTGTTTCCACTCCTGAGACTCCCATCACCAGCAAACAAACCAGGTCTAACAATTTCCTTCAGGGAGTCATCACAGACTCACCAGAGAGCATGCCTGATCAATCAGTAAAACCCTGTGCTGTACTAACACAGGCGCTATCTTTCATATAGCATTACTAAGGACCGGGTGAAACCAACAATATAGCTTATAGTAGGTATCATTGATGTGTAACTTTATCTAGTATGAATACTTCATGCAAAAGAAAAGAAAATGATTTTCTGCACTCTCACTCAGTTCAAGCTACGGAACAGCAGTAAAAACAACTGCAACAAATTTAACTTGCACTCTGGCACTTTAACTTCTATAATTTCAACTCTTTTTCCAATTGTGGGGGTGGAAAAAAAAAAAAGAAAAAGTGGAAACTAAGTTTAATGAATCAATCTCATCATGACTCTGTATTACTGTAATACTTTGTTACCGTATGGGCTATTGTCAGCACCATGTCCTCACAACATATGTTAATCTATTCTGATCCTTCCTTACTGTTTGTATGGTGAAAAACAGCACAAGGTTCAGCCTTGATTCTTCTCAACACATCTACAGGAGGAGGACTCTGAACTAAAACAGCACAATACTGAAGACAAGAGAACATAACACTTAGTTCTGATACACTGAAAAGCAATTTCACACATAAGCTCATTTATGTAGGCACACTGACAGATTGAGCACCATTTTCTTTTTCAGTTTAACGTAACGTTCAACTCTGAACAGAAAAATGTTAAGCCTCTAGGACAGTTTCAGTGTTAAGAAACGAACTACCTCTATTTTAGAACCATCAAAACACTAATGTTGACACTTGACTTGAGAAGTTCACTGCAAGTGACCCTCTCTCTGAATTCGAAGGCGCTCCTTCTCCACTTGCAAGCGTTCCTTCTCAATCTGCAGCTTCTCCGACTCAAACTTTAGGAACTGCAGCCTCTCTTTCTCTAACTGCAAACGTTCTTTTTCAAGTTTTAACTTTTCAGTTTCTAGATCCAGAGGCTGCATGATGGGTTTTTCTGCTTGGGTGAGGTCATTTTCCAGGGCAGGTTTTTCAGCTTGCAGAGTCTCCAGCTTGAGTTTCTCCCATTCAATCTGAAGTCGCTCCTTCTCAATCTGAAGCCTCTCACGCTCCAAGTCAACATGTCGCAACCGTTCCTTTTCAATTTGCAGGCGCTCCTTCTCCACTTGCAATCTTTCAGCTTCAATGTCCAGTCGCTGTTTCTCCAGCTCCAGCTTTTGCTTCTCCAGATTTACAAGCAAGTGAGAATCTTCATAGGCTAGCCTAGCTTGAGCAGAGCTTAGATTTCCAAACTCTTCAATATGGGGGAAGTCTGGTAGGTCATTTTCCTTTTTCGAATCTGGCAAAACTGATGACAATATTTCTTCTTCTTCCTCAATAGGAAACTGCAGGGAGGAACATGACAGACAAGAATTACACTCCAGTTTTTATGCCAGAATAAATGTGTTACACACAATTTGACTGAAATGAACATATTGCATTTTTTCATCTTTAAAGCTACTCAGAACTTATCTTGCGTGTTGTGAGCCAACCATGTTAGATCAGATGATTTTTCTATCATTACACAGGTAGAGAAACATAGTTTATCTGCAAGTTATTACCTGGTAATGAAAAATGGAAAATCTTGTCAGTGGACATGCAAGAACATACAGAACACTTGGCACAGTTGTTATTACAGATCATTCAGAACCACTGATATAAAAATGGATCTAAAAGACCATATGTTGCTCTTACTTCTCATAGACCTGAGTGACATTTATGTAAGCCACTAGGAATTTGTTGTGACTAATTATTTATCAGAACAGATGGATCCATAGGCTGTGTGGTATGTAAGCTAACCCAACCTTCACTAACTTGAGGATTCCATTTTTAAAAAAAACATTTAACACTGACATTTTTCACATGCTCTTAACCCTTCCAAATCCATGAAGTGAGTCTATACACAGGACTTTAACCATTCTGTACTACCACTTTTGCTGTAAAGCTATTTATGATGCAGATGATGAGGTGGTTAGGACCACTGCTCTCAGCAGACTGTAACAACTCATGCAGAATCATAGCTCTTACGTGCTACAAATTCATAGTTAGTACACAAGAGATAATTGTCTCACAGTATGTTGCAAGAGAAAGGCAAACTGAGCAAGATATGGGTTCAGAAAAACCTTAAGATTATGAGAGTCACTGCCAGTTCTCTAGCATTAGAGAAGATAGACTCTCTTCTTCAGCACTGTCTGACAGTAGTCTCACTACCATTTAACAGCTTATGCTGATTTTTTCCCAGCACACATATCAACTGAGCTAAGACAGGAGTTGCTTCCCCACCCTTCCCACTTGAAAAAAAACCAACAAACCAAAACCTGTTTGAGTATCCCTTTTCAAAATGAGAACTATATATTTGTAGAGGCAGCGCAAAACTATCCGAACATTTGACTTGATTCCAGCTGGCTGCTTATCCTAGGACAGTCACACTCTTACTGGGAGTAACAACCTGTCCACGAAACCCTCAGCTGCTTGTCAAATTCATGCTAATATTTGGACAGAGAGGAATGGTCAACTAACTTATTCAGCTCATATTTTCATCTCCCATGGGTTCATTTTAAGACCATGCAAACAGTACTCTCTGTCTGCACCTGCAGGTAATAAATACTTTCATTTGTTAAAGAAGTGCACTTTTCATCTCCATTCATCTATCCAGACAGCCTGAATTTACAAAAACCAGTCTCCTTCAAGATCGTATTTTCATTCTAATGACTGAACTAATTCTTATCTGTGGCACATACAAACAGAAAATGCACATGCAAAGACATATTCAAACTTTAGGGATATCAATTCAATAATCAACATCCAAGACCTTACACACAATCCCAAGTTGTTAGATATGAATGCCATCTCTCTGAAATATATTTGTTTCTAAAGTTTCTTTAATTCAAACATTCAGAAAAAAACCAGAAACAGACAGTATTAAGAAACACAGCAAAAAGCCTTATGCTGAAATGAAACAAAGGCCATATTGAATACAGCTGATGTATGTCAGTCACTCACTTCGAAATTCTGTGGATCCTCCTCTTCCTCTTCTACTTTGATTTCTGTTAAAGATCCACCAGCTTCTCTGAAATCAGTGATATTCTGCCATTCAAAACTAGATTCAATTGCAAATCCCATTTTCTCATCCATGTCTTCATTGAGAGAGTCATCTAAATTGGATGAAGGAAGGTGAAACCCAGCACCTACTACTTTGATGTTTGCATTCAGACGTTTTCTCTTCATGAGTGCTCTCCAGTCAAGGTATCGCCTTTTCACTTCTGTCCCTGTTCTTTGCTCTCCTTCACCTACAGCATTGACACACTCTGCTATTTCCTCCCAAGCTTTCCGTTTCATCTCATTAATTGTTGTATTAAGTTGCTTTGAAAAGAGTACTTCTCTCCTTTTTCTGATTTCCTTAAGGAGAGTTTGAGTTTCCTGAACGCTAAAATTGCTTTTTCTTTTTCTTTTTAATTGTTTCATTTTTTCCAGCTTTAACCTAATAATTTCAGCACAGTAGACTACAGAGATGATCTGACACTAATCAGCTATTAATATAAATAAATTTAAAAGCCAAAGAAAGCAGAGTTCAGTTCTTGTGAAGTGAATTTTCTCTTCACTTTGGAGTATTTTTCTATTTGTCAGGCTTCCTAAGAGAAAAAGAGCAAACAACGTAAATCTCCAAGGTATACACCATATATTTTCATTCAACAACTTGACTCCTAAGTCATCATCTAAGGAATACGCGTTTTGTTCATTTGATAAAAGAAAACCATTTTGTTAGACTCTGAATATAAAGCAGCCATAGATACCTCCGCTAATCTCCAATGAATTATAAAACCATTAATATATCCATGTCACGAACTATTAAGGTTGATGTGATATTTCCATTACAAAAATACAGCTATTTTCCTTCAACTCTTAAGAGCTGCCAATTGTGATTTGCTTAGGACTGAAATTTGACATACACATTTCAGTTTGAATGCTAAATTAATTCCAAAAGAAGAAGAAACTGTTATATCATTACTTCAAAAACATCAAGCGTGCAGGGGACTGAAATTTCAGACACATTTTAAATGAGACACCATTTCCATTAAAAAAAAATAGTAGATTAATAAGGAAAGTTGAAATTTTAGAAGCTTCTGACTTATTTCCTCAGAAATAGAACTGGAGCAAACCTGTTGAATGTAATAAAATAACTACTAGTTCAAACAGATGCCATACATGAGAGATGTTTTAACAGTAAACAGATTTAAGAGTAAGTCACAACAGGCCTATGGTAAAGCATCTCTGTCCTCACACTGCAAACCATGTCAAATGCAATGGCAGCTTTGAAGTTCATTCAGCTCTGCCCCCAGCAACAGCTGGTCCTGTCCCTGATGCTGAAGAGAACACTAAACCCCATAAATACACTCAACAGATTGTGTGCAACGCTGTACAGAGGTGGACAGTTTGAGAGGAAGAAAACAGGGTACTATTAATGCAGTAATGAATATCACTGCATTAACATCATAGACCATATTACAAAAAGAACAAGAACAAAAAACAAAACCACACACACACACAAACAAAACCACCAAAAAAAACAACCAAAAAAACCAACCAAAAACCCCAACAAACAGCACCCCAAAACAACCAAAACCTGAAAGCAGAGCCTGAGAACCAAAAATGGATCCAACTTATTTTGAACTTTCTTTTGTACCATGTTACCTACCACTGTAAGCAGGTTTAAAAGCCTTTAAAACAAGCAGGCCAAGGATTCACTATACAGTACATACAGTTTCAAGCTTCTGTCTTTGTTCACTGCTCATGCAGTATAGACTTTTGTCCATCTGAAGGCAAATGTCTTGCAGATTATATGTTCAATTGCTACTGACTTCTTAATTCCTACAAAACTCCCCCCTGGCTGCTCCCTGAAATACAGAGGATTCTTAACTTACTAAGTATCTCTTCTTCTACCTAAACTTGGTTAAAACATACACATCAGCACATTACACAAATCTCCATTTGGGGGATAATGTAGTTTAGACATTGTTATTCAGCTCCTATGCGCTATTGACTGTAAATAAGTGGCTCACTTGCAGTTTTTCATGTCAGCCAACATTCTTTCATACCCAACAAGCAAGCACACTGCCATTGAGTATTTTTAGAATGATGCATTTAGAAAACTGCTTTACTATTTTTCCTCATTAAAATACTGTTCTTGCTGTGAATCCACTTATGTCCAATAATTACCAGCTAGCAAAATATGCAAAACCAAGTCCCAAGATGAAATCAGTTGCACAAAGGATGAGCATGTATTACCACACACCACTCCAAATGCTCCCATGCAGCTACCCAGCACTCTGGACTCCTCAGACTCAAGTAGGAAGCTGCATACTACTGTTTAAAATTTGTGAAACTATTTACCCTTCTGAAAAAAAAAAAAAAAAAAATTGTCATTGGTTCTGAAAAAAAGGAATTAATTAAAAAAAATGTTTTGCACTGCTTTAATGCAGACCCTCAACTTGACATGACCAGTAGTAAAAAAAATGTTGACAATTTAGAAAGTCAGATTTATACCATAACAGAGCACTAGACTATCTGCTAGAATTAAATTTTTTCTGAGACCTTTTATTTGATCTTTAAGCTTATCCCTTAACCTTCATTATTATTAGCTTATCACAAAAAGATAGCAAGAAAGCTGCATCACATTTACTTGTTTGTCAGTAAATCAATTTATTTGGTACTTTCTGTGGTTTTCAAATGCAAATTATAGCATTAGTGCTTTACTACTATTATGGCAACTGAATTTCTTGACCTATGCACCAAATTCTAAGTTTATCTTATGTAAAGTGTTTGTTTGAAGTTTTTTTAACCTTTTAGTAAGTCACTAAAGTGAGTCACTAGTAAGTCACTAGTTAGTTAATTCTTCAGGAAAGTGACCTACACACAGAATAAATTTAGAACACTTTTAGAATCTTCACCATTTACCAAGGCAATTATTCTGGACTGATAAACATATAGTGATTCTTGGTTACTGGGGAATGACCAAGCACTAATATCTTCATACTGGCTTTAGAAACACACACACTTGCACTTATCTCTTTTCAGGGTGGTGACTGCGTGTGAAAGATACAGAGGTATTCATTCTGAGCTGCTCTTCCAGGTAAAAAGAATTACAGAGTTCTCAGGTACAACCTAAGTTTCACAAGAATTACAGTATTTCTGACTTGTCACTACCAAGACATTAAGTCTCCATTTATAATGTCACACTTATTTCTAGCGATTTCAGTAGAATTTTATGTTTGGTTTTAAGCACGTACTCAACACTCAGGTACTTCACTAACTATGGGAAAATGGGTTAATCTTTCCGAAGTACTTGACAGTTGGGTATGTCAAATTCTTGAAAGTGTCAGTAGATACTCAATTTTCTCTTAAAAGTACCAAAACAGCACACCTTTCATCTCAAGGTATATATTGGCTAAGCCCTTTACTTAGCCCCCAGCTAGAAGTACAAGGTCCTAGTCATTCCCAGTAACAGGGAACCACTGACTTTTAGAGACTCATATGGTATCTCCAGTTACCCTGCCCCTCCCTGAATTGCTCAGTGCTAGCACAGAAGGATAACGTGGGAAAAAAGACCTCAAAACCTGGGTTTTCAAATCAAATTTTCATCATCTTCTAAATATAGTTCTATATGAACATGGAAGATGGCAAGGTTTCTCCTTAGCCCTAGAGAAGGCTGAAAGTTAAAACACGCAAATGTCAGGTTACCTTGCCGGTCAGCATCACTGCTCCTTGTGCCAGTGCTCTGCATCACCTGACTGATCTCCCCAGCCACTCTTTGTGAAGTGTCTGATCTTGGTCTTGGATCTTATGCCATAAACCAAGGACATAACCTTTAAGAACTATACAACTAACTTGGAAACTACTGGCATCCAATTCCTTTATTAGGTAAAGTTTTCTTTCAGACTTTTTTTAACTTTTGCTAGAACACATCTGATTCAAGCCCTGAATTTCTCAGTAAAATATCTGGAAAACCTACCTGTTTTAAAACCCCTCACTACTAATTTCTAATTGCTAAGGAGATCTTTTTTTTCTAATTCATTCCTTTTTGAAAGCACATAGACTCATTAGGGACAGTTCCATTCTTATTAATATAAATGGGTGTTAGTGAATTGTTTAACAGTGTATTTACTCCCAGGGATGGGTCAAAAGGCACTGTATACCTTTCTGACAGACTAACTAAAAAGCCTAATTATCCAACTAAACCTGAGGTTTGGGGTATTCAGTTTTCTGACATTGCTAGATGGTCATCAGGATATTACTTTTTAATGCAGAAAAATTAACTGTTACATACTCAAAGTACTTATGAGACAGGAATGGCAATAAGGTAGGATTTGCACACATTCTAGACAGCTACAGGAAAAAAACACCCTACCACCACTTTGAAAAGCTTGATTTGCAAAAACATGACATACAGCATTGTCCTGGTTTCAGCTGGGATAATGCTGATTTTCTTCCTAGTAGCTGGGACAGTGCTGTGTTTTGGATTTAGAGTGACAATAATGTTGGTAACACACTTATGTGTTGCTTGTTGCTAAGCAGTGATTACTCCAAGTCAAGGACTTCCCGGTCTCCTGTGCTCTGCCACCGAGAAAGGTGCACAAGAAGCTGGGGGGGAACTGCAAATGCAAAATGCATATTCTTACAGTTTGGATAGAAATGCAAAGTACTGGCTAGGAAAAAAAAATGAAAGAATCAATTCTGATCATATGATAAAGATTTCAAGGGTCTTCCAGAAAAGATGGCAACATGGAGCTATGAGTTTCAGAGTCCTGTCAGGCCAGAAGCAACCTAATGTCAAGAAAATCCTCATCACTGGACTAAAGAAACACAAACTACTTGTCAGAGTCGAAATGAAACTAATATTTTAAAACTAAGCTGGAAACTCCCTAAACAGGCAGAACACACACACTGAGTATCTCTGATATACTTAATGGCAGAGGCATCCATATTCTGCCTCTGTCTTTTTGGTGTCCTTTGTTCACACCTTATTTATTGTCTGACCACGTGCTACACCAACAAAAAAATGAACAAAACCTCTCAGAAAACAAACAAGGAAGCAAACAAAAAGATCCGTACATTCACCAGGACCAAAGGAGTATTGTTAGTATCAAGTCTTAGAATCACTCTTTAAGAAAATCATCATGACCTTTTTGGTTTGGTGGTCACCCCCCCACCCCCAAATATGATGATGTGATGTCTTGATGGTCCTTTTTTTTTCTTAAACTTTCAGAGCTTATGCTTGAATAAACCCCCAAACTTTAAATTAGGAGGACCTGCTACCTACAAACTTTTTTAAACAAAATTCGAGAGTCTGAGTGTCTTTGTGTGATACGAAGTTTTCTAGAAAGCCGTAGGTTTGTGATTCGCCACAGCCGGCTCTGCTGACCTGGAGCAGAGAGCGAGGCCGGGCGCTGGTCAGCACTGCCCGAACGCAGCCCCGTCCCGCAAGGTGCGCGCAAACGGGAAGGGCGGCAGGCACGAAGGGAGCCCCCGCCACCTCCAAGGAGCACTTAAGGAAGCACAGAGGAGGCACCGCGGATGGAAACCAGCGGTGGGTTCAGGCTCTGACCGCACGGACCCCCGAGGCTGCGGCTGCCCCCCCTCGCCCTGCAGCAGCCGCGGCCCCGCAGGGCACGGCCCCTCCGGCCGGCGCGTCCCGGGGCGGGGGGCGGGCCGAGCGCCGGGGGCAGCCCGAACCTCCGAGCGCCGCGGGCAGCGAGGCGAGGCGAGGCGGCAACAAAGGGCGGGGGGCACGGCCGGCTGCCCGGCTCCAGCCCGGGGCCCCTCCGGCCAGCACGGCCCTGCGACGCTGCTGCGTCTCGGCGGGGAGGGCGGGCGGAGGACAATCGCCTCGCCGCCCCAGGGACCGAGAGCGGCGGAACCCACCGCTGTACCCCTCACACAGGGGCCGGGAATGCCCACACCCCCGGGAGCGGCCGCCGCGCCGCGCCGCCCCACCGCGGTGCCGGGGGTGCCGATGGTGGTGGTGGTGCCGCCCGCCCGGCCCGGTGCCGCCCGGTCCCCGGGGGCCGCGCTGCCGCTCACCTGCGCCCGCCGCTCCCCTCCGGGCCGCCGGCCCTCCCACGGACACCGCCCTCCCATTGGCCGAGCCGTCTGCCCGTCACTCGGCTCCGCGCATCTATTGGCGAGCCATGCCGCCCGCCCCGGCCCCGCCCCGGCGCGCCGGCATCACCCACGCTGCCCCACCCGGCGGGCCGCCATTGGCTGCAGCAGCCGGCTGTCACCCGCAGGGCCGGCACTGATTGGCTGGAAGCGGTCACGGCCCGCCTCCCCCCGCGCCGGGACACCCTCGGCGGGGTCACGGTGGGGTCACGACAGGGCTGCTCCGCCTGAGGGCGCGGGTTTTGCGCGCAGGCCGGCGTGCCCGGGACGGTGTCTGATGCTGCAGCGCGGTGTGTGATGAAGAGAGAGAGACAGGGTTTGTGCAGATGCTGCAGTTAAGGAGGTGAAAATGCCTTTCGGGAAGTGCTGTGTCCGTAAGCCGGCACGGCAGTGATGTGACACCAGAGGCTCCTGTGGAGCTCCCTGCTCGGGGGCTCCTCTGCCGCGCCAGGCGCGCCGGGTCCTTGCCCTCTGTGCTGGGTGCTGTGCCCTCGGTCACACGTCCTGCGCGCAGCACTGGGGGAGCACTTTGTGTCTGCAGTTTGCTGCCTCTGTTCTGCCTACCCTGATGTGCACACGTACTATCTCGCGTATTTGTTACAGTTACTTACTCAGTCCTTTCAAATCCTAGTTATGGGCTGTAATGAGTATTTGGACTTGTTTATTTTCACTGGACAGATAGGTTATTTGACTGATGCAGTTTGAAGTGATCAAAATAGTGATGGAACTCCAAATCTTACTTAAAATGGTATTTTTCAGTTTCAGTCAACAATTCTGGTATTGAACTTCCTGAAAATATTTCATAGAAACTAAAGGCCATGAACTGATCAGTTTACTTATAGGTAGTGACAGTTTTGCTGCCTTACTTGCCCATGGTGTACTGAAAATCATAAAGGAAAAGGATAAAATACCATAAAATAAAAAGGAATACAGTAAGGAATAGGGTAGCAAGACTGTGCCACGTTACTGGCATATATAATACAGTGTTATTTCTGAGGCCTATGTATGAACTAGGCTTCCATTTACCTTATTATCAGTATTTTGTCAGTGCTCAGAAATGAGCTTCAAGTGTGCCCTAAAGGTCTTGCAAGCTAGTTCAAACTAGATTCAGGTGCAAGTAGGTGGAAAAATGGTGGAAAGTGGCAGTCATTAACAATCTGAACCTCTGCCAGCCAGCAAAAATAATTAGTCTTAATTACATCTCATTGAGTGTCTTCTTTTATTGTGAAACACAAAACCACTAAATATGTTTGGTATCCATTAGAATCATTTTAACTAGGAAGCATATGATTTCCTAGAGTAGCTGTGCCCATAATTCTAAATAGCTCTATTACGGAGATTATTGATTACTGGTGAAAAATCTTGGTATATGCTAGCTTCTTGAAACAAAAGTCCTTGAACCTCCTTCATTCATGTGAACTGTCTTGAATTTATGTGTAATTTGTGTGTATTTTACTAGTTTACTTGCTTTTGATGACAATAGGAAAAGCCCCATCATGTGGTCTACTTCAAATGCAAACTTGTCAAGTCCATAGTGAATTTCCTGGTTCTATATAACATATATATGCAATTTTCTTCTGATTTTGCACAGGATTACACAACTAGAGCGCTCAAATTTGGTCTGTGAATCCCTTCATTGTTCAATATAAGCTTTTAACATTGTGAACTCTGTTGGAACACTTCGTACATGTCTCCAAATGGCTTTTGCTATCTGTGGGGCAAACACCCTGGAGCACTGGAAGGTTAATTTGTATTGCTATAACTCTTTTATACAGAGAGAGGTTTGAGGGTTACAGAATTTTAAGTTTTGGAAGAATGCAAGACAACATAGGGCAGGGCTCCCTCACTTTGTACTGATGCCATTTCTGCACACAAGGAATTTGGAAGTCTATTTTGGTAAAAATAAATACCTAGTCATTTGCAATACTTAAACTGTTAAAAAAATCTATATATCAATCTGAGCTAGATGGATCTAATAAAAAAAAGAGATACCAATTTAAATGAGTATATTACAATGCTAAATTTAGAACTTTTCAGCATGGGAAGAGCAACTCAATATGCAAAGGATATACAAATACAAAGTCCAGGGATAATTACAAAAACCCCTCACTGCAGTTTTCATGCATACTAACTGCATTCTTGTTTATAATCTAACATTCAAAATGTTCTCCAGTTAAAAAAAAAAAAAAAAGGGAAACAGAAAAGGATTTAACCACATTTGAAACACTGTAGATTCTTTATATTTTGAAACTCACTGAAAAAAAAAAAAAGGAAAAAAAATAATCAGACCTGAGAAGGATTCAGTTGCTCAGTGCTTTATTTCACAAAAGAATGAACATCTCAGCAACATGTAGTATCATACTTTCCACATATCAGCAGAGCCAGGCAGCAGCAAAATGTTACTGATCTCTATGATTTATTGGATGTTAGAAGGAAAAAAAAACATAAATTGAGAATAATGGTCAACTATAAATATTGCCAAATATATCCCTGTTTCAGTCTGTTTTAATTAAAATAGATCTTATGCTGCCTCCTGTTGGTCACCTACAAACAGAAACATCTACAATTAGACTCCACATTACAAACTGCAGTCAACACATTCTACAGCCTATACCTTGCCTACTACCTAATTCTAACCAGAGCAGGTAAACAGCTTTCTTCATGGAATAATACCACAAATAAATCTGACCTGGTAAATCGACTCAATTTTGTGAATATAATGAATTTTTAACAGTCGTAAACTGACTTATTAAAAATGTATTTAGAATATAGAAAACAATTAGTACATAAACAATAATAATCAGGTCTGTGCAAACATAATCAATATGAACACCTGAATAATTGATATTGTAACAACTAAACCAGTGTGATAACATTATCAAAGTGCTAAATGTTTTGATCGCCTTTTTTAAAAATTAAGATTACCCAATATAATCATCACTGGATATTAGAATCCCATATACAATATATATTATCTCCATGTATATTATACTGGTCATGCTTATGTGTTCTGTGACATAAAATAGAATACTATTAGAAATGTTTTGGTTACATCATTTAAGTGCAAATAGTAATTATAACTTAACATGCAATTTGTATCTTTTAAACATCTTACTCTATTTCAGTGAGTACATCGATAATCATTAATCTAGTCAGCTATTTTTTTTAGGATGGTACTTTTTCATAAAGTACTGTGAGCTTTGAAAAGTCAGAAAAGATACAGAAAAACTCATTTTGCACTAACTTTGTGATCTCTCTTAAATTGCATTACAGCTGTGTAAAGTAGAATGAGAAATCTGTTTGATCCAGACCTACAGCATTTACTCATGCAGATATTCCATATTCTTCTGTGTAGCTGACTTCACTGAGATTCCTTACATCTTTAGCAATTAATCACAGGGTTTGGAACATAGGCCTTTAATTCTATTACAAAGTCTTGTTTTTAACCATGACTTTCTAACAGCTTCTTCTGCATTCAATTCTGCTACCAGATTTAATACTTTGTATGTGGAGTTGTGGCAAATGACCTTTTTTCCTTCTGTGAGATCTGTAGTATAGGCTTACATGCCTAACTGAAAAAAATCAGTCCTATTTCACAGTAACTCTTCTGTAAGCAATGCTAGAAAGTAACAGACACTACTACATTATTTCCTGATCACTAAGAGAGCTCACCGTGTGAAATCCATGAGTGATTTGTCAAACTGGGAACTGACATTAGTTCCTGTGCAAGTGTAGCGTAGAATATTAAAGAAGCATGTCTATTTTCCCAATTAAGCTTCATTCAGTTTTCACTATCTACACTAATTTATCTGTCATTGCTCCGGCTGATGTCATATGCCAGTCTTATACATACAGCAAGTAGCTGGATGGAAGACTGACAAAAAAATCTGCTGTAAGGAAAAGCTTAGGGGAAAGAGCATCGCCTGAATTACTGACTGATTCACTTGACTGCTGTTTATGTGATCCAGCAATTTGATCATGACAGTGACAATTAAAAACCCCTTGCAATTGTCTAGTCTCTTCCAATTTGCATAGCTATTTATACCCACATAGTATGGGCATAATACGTTAACTTTTCTCATTGCATAAATTGTATACTAACAATACTCATGTATAAAAACAACACAAATACACAAGCAAAGGAGAACTGGGTCTTGAATTCTGATGATGTGACAATTTGCAATAATTAATGGTTAATAAAGTCTCTAAGCTACACGGAGTAGCTTTATTAATACTAAAACTACTGTTCTCCTATGTGTCTTATTTTTCTCCTACAGTTTCAGTAAGCAGGAATAGTATTCTTCCTCTCTCTAGTCAATACTACTCAATACATTTGCTTTGCACTAACAAAAAGTAGTTGTGTTCCAATATAAAAATATTTGCATTTCCGTAAGGTGATTGTAGAGGTTACCTAGGTACGTGTAGTTACAATATGATTTGGAGACTCACTATTTAGAGATGCAAAAAGGAAAATAAATGTGGACGTTGCCTGACGCATCTATTTACTTCTACATTAATGACACACATCTTAATACAAATGAATTATTGAGGGAAGGGTTCTTCTCTATGAATATGTTCTCCAAATCTGCATAATTTTAATTTACATACTTATGAGAATAGTTATAATGAATGTTATCTAAATTTATAAAGGTATCTGATGACAAATTATAGTCACAGAATTCTGTTGTTTACTGTTTAAAACAGAAGTATGTTCTAGGCAGTATTAAGCTTTAAGCATTAATATTGAGCTTGACTTGGCAAAAAGTACATGCAGTAGCGATGTGATAATGAACTTACCACAATTGTCTCACAAAGATGTTCCAGATGCCTCACCAAACTGTATTTATTTTTAAACTGCTTGGAAAAGGTGCTTAGATGTTTAGAACCATTCTGTCTGGCATAAGACAACCTTACTGCTTACACGATACTTACAAGGAACATAAGGGTTCTCAGTGTCTTATTTGAATCGATGGTAGAAAAAGAAAATTCTCAGGCTGTAGAAGATCACAAGTGAATTTATGAAACCTAACTAATTTCACTGTCTTCCTGTCAGAAAGAGGACCCACTTTGTAAGCATGAGATCAAATTTACTTCACAATGTATGCCTATATTAATACTAAAAGTCCATTACAATTTTAACATTATTATAGATGACTACTGAAAGTTTATCAAGCAATATATTGTACAGTGTTAACTGTGTAATATTTTAACACTTAAATTTACCATGAAGTACAAGATAAAGTGTTTTGATTCATTTAAACGACTAGAGGAGATTTTTCATCTCAGAAATACTATTTACTTTGACTTTTAATGTGGGAGTGTGTTTTTATAACTTTGATGTATGACAAGATACAAACTTTTCCCATAGTTAACCGAAGAAACAACTGCAATTTATTTTACAGCTTGTTGTTATAAGCAGCCTGGTGACTGCTTAGTAGGTAGTATTGGAGACTTCAGAGATGGAAGACTTCTGTTAGAAAACATTCTGAAGTGTTTTTTTTCTTTAGTTAACAGCATGACTGAGCAAAGATATCACATGAATCATCCATCCTGTAGAAATCTTTCCCACCGTGCAGTATGTTATTAAAGTTTATCTTGCTACAGTTAATGGAATGGAAAGAGAAAATAAAGCTACTACTAAGGCACAAGGATGGAGAAAAACTGGTAAAACTGAAGAGCTGAACTAAGATGATAGGAATTATCAGTCTCTTCAAGTTAGATACCTGGTTTTAGTGCTGTGAAGGTCACTTTGGCTCTTGCCCTTGCTAAGATCGTTCTGATAAGATAAAGTTGACAATTAATTCCTCTTACAGGTTCATGAATATAAAAAATCTAAATAAAATGACACTAATGCAGATTTCTTTTAAACTTCAGTTACATAGGGAAAACAGTATCACAGTCAGTTTCCTCATTTAGCAATTTGTCTACTAGGACAACTGTGAATATTACAGAAATAATGGTACATATTACACAATTCCTCATGATTATTCTTTTTGGAAAGTAATACCATTTTGAAAATTATTAAAGTAATACTTTCTGTATAATGACTAGCATGAATGACATTTTAATGGACTCTTCCAAAAGCAATCCTACAGCATACAATTTGAACTGATGATTTAAACAAACAAGGACATATTTCTCCATCTGTAAATGAATACTTAAAAATCTATTCTAAAACTTGTGCATTTAAATAGAATCATTTGACTCAGGAGTTTCAAAATTCTCCAGAGCAAATTGTCAGTACAGGTGACCAGGGATCCCTATATTTATTAAACTGAATGACCTGGCAATAAAACTCAGTTAAGGCTCTTGGCATTGGTGAAACTTCTTCCCACTCAGATCTACTACTATGGTAGACTTGAACTTCATCTGTGATTTCTTCTGGAGCATAATCACCACCTAGTATATAAATTTTGTCTTCTGTCCCAACTGCCCCCGCATTAAAGCCAGCACATTCAAAAGATCCTTCCCCTTTCCAAACACAGGTTTCTGGACAAAAACTGTACACCTTGTAGGTGGAGAGATCACAGATATACAATGTACAGTTCACTGGAACAGCTTTGATTAGAGTTGCATGGAAAAACTGCCCAAATTCTGCTACAAGCTCAGACCACTGATCAGTCATAGCATTATACTTAAAGAAACAGTCAAGGGATGGATTAAATGCATCAGTAATCTCTACTTCTGAGCCAAGGACATAAATTATGTTCTGACAAGCACTTGCTTCTGGATAGTAGATACCTCTCGGTAATTGGCTTACAGATTTCCAGTCTTTGGAAAGAGGATTATAGGATTCTACATCCAAAAGACTTCGGGTTTCTTGAGCTCCTCTGGTCTTTCCACCTATTACAAAGAGCTGATTTAAGGTTACAACAGATGTGTGCATTGTCCTAGGTTTTTTCATAGCTGACACTATGGAGAATTCATTGCTGACTGGACAGTAGCACCAGGTTTGGTCAGTGGCATCATGAAACGGTTCAGCAATATGAAGCCTGACAGTCCTGTAACAATTCCCCTTGCATCCTCCAGTTATAAATATTTTTTCTCCATAGCTAGATAAACTCGACCCTGGCAGATCAACCATGTGCGTATGTGGTAGTTCCTTCCATTTATCTGTTTTGATGTTGTAGCAGAATGTATGTCTATTTTCTCCATCTTCATCAGTTTTATGAACAAATATGTATTTTTCTGTTGTTGAGGGACGTGCATCTGGAAACAGTCCACTAAAGTTTTGCACACTTTTAACTGCATCATTGATTATTACTGAGCAATTAGCACTCTTAAGTAAGTGTTCTTCAGAATGCAGAAAGTCCTGCAAAGTCTTTTCAGGTAACTGGTGTAGTCTCACTTTTTTAATCAAATTAGGCAGGTATTTCTGCCGTGTTTCTAAGTTGTGTTTGGTCCACTGGAGGACAGCTTTCAACACTGATTCTTCCTCAGGGACATTCAGATCATCAGCTTCAAGACATTTTTGTAATATTTCAAAATTCATCTCCAAAAAGTCACTTGATCTGAGCAGCAATGAAAAGTGGTGCTGTACAAAATCTAGTGCATGATCAAACAAGCGGATGGACCCATAACTTTCTGATAGAGAAAGCAACTGTAGGCAATTCACAAGATCAATACTTTTTATTAGGAAGTCACTGCAAGCTTTGGAAAGGAGTGAAACTTGAAGGAATGACGACAGTTGGAAGAGCATTTCCACATTATCATTTGTTATCTCTGTTTTTCCTGTGTAAGCGTAATCAAGAAAAGCTTTCACTGCCTTCGGTGATAGATTACTAATAGTAACATTGCCATCATCTCGTTCTTTCATATTAACTTCAAACATGGCTCTGTGAATAAAATACAAAGATATACACACAAAGATTTAGCAAACAGCAGAGAACACTGATGTGAGAGGAAGGAGACAATCAGGGGTGTATAGTAAGGTGAGCTGATCTAAAATAGGCCTAAAGTATGGAAGTTCTCATAAGAAAGAACAATGCATTTACTTGACATGACTGAAGGAAAAAAGTAGTGGTGATAAGAACATATTCAAAGGGGTGGCTTAAAAAAATGATAGCTGCACCTGTGTTTTCTATGGCTTTTCACAAAGAGCGATTAAGTCTCAATGTGAGAGCTCTCAATTGAGAGACAAAATGTGAAATTGTTCAGGACAGCATCAGTTTCAACAGCTTAGGAAAGAAAGGCTGATTTAAAAAAATATATGGTAAAAAAAGGCCCATGATTTAGGTCATGCACTCTAGGTGAATACAAAACCAGGATGGATGATGGGTGCATTCCTCAGAAATAAAAAGTATGTGAGGGTTGAATACAGAGAAAAAAACATGAGGAAACTTAACTCTTGCTTTAGAGTTGACAGGTTTATGAGTGCAGGCCACCGTCAGAAAAAAATGAGGTTTTGACATAGGATTGCATGCCACAACGAAACTGTGCAGAAAGTAGATTGTGACTAAATACAAAGATGGTTGAAATTGTGGAATGAACTATTGATCAGTAGATTTGTGGAAATTTTACTACAACTTTACCTACTTTATTCTAAATATGTAATAACATTTAACTATTTAACACAATCAAGCATGCAAGATAAAATTATTAAAGTTTTTCAAGAACGTAAGTGGTGGCAACAGAACAGTGCTGCAATATCCCTTGCTGTACCCTAAGCATGAAGCTGCGTTAGCAACAGCTTCTGAATTTTACAAAAGATGATAGTGGAGGAAGATTCAGATAAATTACCAGATGCTAACTGTATAATCTGGATTATTAATATATTATGGACAATTAATATTAAAAAAGTATTATAGTTCAGTTATACAATTAGTATCTCTATAGTATGGGATTTTTAAAATCCCATCCTTTTCTGAAGCCAAAGAAAGAAAAAAAAAATACTGTGTATAGCATCCTCTTTGGAAAGCAAATGGGCAGTAAAGCAGGAACTTGCCTGACTTCCTGAACAAGAATACAAAATTACAATATGACACCTATGTCCCAAAGACCCTTAGAATCCTTTCCTCATTAACCCAAGAGCTATGATAGAAATTTCTTATTAAGGGGTAGAATAGCAACAATACCAGTAGAAGGAGAGCAAATCTGGGCAAAAGCTTTGACTCTGAAAGCTAACAAGGATCAAAATGTTGCTGAATCTTGGGTATATACAAGGAAACCAAAACTAACATAAGTCCTAAGGCCAAGGAAGACAAAAAGGTGTTCCATTTTAAAATTTATCTAGTGGACTTAAGTACTTTTTATTCCCTGAAGGTAAAAAACGTGCCTTGCACTCCTGGACAACTTATGAATCTGATAGCTGCTATTATCAACTGTTAGAAGTAGGGAGAGAGCTTTCCTGGCAACTTTTCATCTGAAGAGCCTATAGGCAGTGAAAACGACACATGTTATCATGTGCAAAACTTCAGTTCTAAAAATTACCACTGGAAGCTATTTCATCCTAATATTTCTTTCTACCAGAGTATCTCAGTGCTGTCAAGCAGTAAAGACATAAATGTAAGTAGTTGTATGTGTCAGAGAAAAAAAACAAATCTGCTGCTACAGTGGAGAAATTGCTCATTTGATTTCTTCTTTTTTTCAGTAATCCTAAGAATACGTCTAGCTATCTCCTGTCAGATATGGCAAACTCCCATAGAACATGGGACATTCCAGGAGATTTGACACTAACACTTGTCACCCACGTATAGGCAACTGAATTGAGGTCATTAACTCATTTCCAGGACTCCATTTTTTCATTGTTACAGACTTAGCTTTGTTTTTAGTAAACAGTGCATTCAGAAACAGACTTTCAGCATGGAATTGCAAGTTTGAGACTTATTAATAAAAAAGCTAGCAAGGTTCTTCATTAATTAATATCCTGTATGTGAATGATCTGGCTGCTCCTTAAGAACATATAGCTTGAAGCACCAGAAGTAAGATCACACATCCATTTCATGCTGAAAGGCTGAAATCTGTCATTTAGAAAAAGTGTATCTGTTTAAATGCCTCTGAAGACAATCTCTGTATACCAACCCCTCATCGTAGACAAACAAAATCCGATCCCATTCCAATGGGAAACAATGTACAATTTATCCACAATTGCTCAATGGATGTATTTGTAATCAACCTGTTATGTTTCACTGTATAAATGTATCAAAGTACATAGACTGTCCTATACAAAGTCAATATCCTTGCAGACCTTCAAGTACTGATATGGAGAACAGGTAACCCTTAAATATATATAACTTATGTTGGTTCTGCCTAACAGCAGAACCAAGCTTATGGTATGAAACTTGTATTTCAGAGTATGGACTGCTGTCTAAACCTCAAATTCAGAGAGTCCTTATGGCACTTCGGAAATACAAAGAGATGTATTTGATATGTCCTTAAAATTGTTTGAATGCTTTGCTCAAAACTCTGCAGACATATTTAAGTTGTGATAATTTTTAACTTTTTTTGTAATTCTATTCCTCCCTTCCCAGAGAACTTAGAATCTATTTCCAGCAAACTCTTTCCAAAAATAGGTTTACCTGAAAAAATCACTGCATGCTGCCAGTACACAACGATGACAGGGAATGATTTCATCTTTCACAACAATTTCAAAATCAAAAAATATATTTTGTTCTCTAAACTTCTGTAGTACTTTTAGAATTTGTTGTCCATGACCTTCAGCCACTAAGGCATTGATTTTATTTTCAGGAACAGAAATCCCATTGCAAATAGGTCTGCTAATGTAATCCCGTTGATTTGCCATGTTTTCTTCAGTCTGTTCCTGAAATGGAAAAATAAGTAATTGATTCTACAGTCTTATTATTTAAAAAAAAAAAAAACAAAAAAAAAACACAAAAGCAACCAAACAAAATCAATATACCATAAAACAAAAAAGTTCCCAACGTTGAATTTAGTTTCTGAGTCCTATGTGCAGTTAGCAAAGAGACCTTTACACTGAATTTGATAATAATACTTCTACTTTGTAAAATATAAACACACAGCATATTTTGAAAAGTAATGTATCTGCCATATATCAAAGAACAACTCTACAAATAATACTCACCTATAGTTTTTCCAGTAAAGTCTGCAGGAAGCACATCAAGGAGTGTGACAGAATTTTGAATGGTCATTTAAGAGAAAGACTAGTTCTAGGCTTACCCTCAAAAAAACCCAAACTCCTACAGTTTAAAATGAAGATGGAAAAAGAGAACTTTGTTACATATCATAGATTCCAAAAGGCTCATCCTTCTACAGCTTGCACTGGAAGGGAGATACAGGCTACTAAACTGCTTCCTAAGTGAATTCCCATGAGGCGCTTTGCACTGAAATAACAGAATACAAATGGACACCAACAGCCAGACCGAATCACAGGATTGCTGGAGCTTACCAAATTGGGTCACTTAAGAGACAGTTTGGTGACAGTACACCTTTGAGTGTTTAGTCAATTGAAACTGATTTTGTCTTGTACCTCTAGTCTTGAGAGGAAGCTGTATGTTTCCCACTGTGAGCATCATTTACAGTGGCGTAAATTAACTGGCTTCAGAACACATTTAAATTTAAGACAGTGCAATCTCCCTTTCAGCAGCCAACTTTTGGTTCTGGTGAAAATCCCTATACTGAAGTGCATTTTTTTCTACGCTAAGTTAGCTTTAACTGTTTTTTACAATGAAAATATTTTACTCCGCTTTGTCAACATAAAGAAGCTTTAAACATGAGCATATTTTATTCACCTATTTAAAGAGCTATTTATATGCTGCAGATGCATAAACTGCCCTTATTGCACATCTGAGTTGACCGCCTACTTTAAAGCTTAAAGAAACATTTCAAGTTTGGGGTTTTTTTATTCCAGGATTTTGCTTTCACAATTCCAACTAAAATTAGCAACAGATAATGGCCCACCTGAATTGACAAGGAGATAAAAAATTCCAAGCCAAACCCAGAAACCAGAAAAATACTGGTTTTGTTTTTTAATGTCATAAAAGGCTTATCTGATAACATGATACATTCAGAGCAAACTAAAGCATCAGGCAGTCTTCTTCATGGGAGGTACTTTCACAGCATACTGATCTACAATTTATCTAGTCAAGTAGCTCCAGCCACAAATAGACCTCCATGTCTCCTGGAATAGAAGAGATCCAGTGATCTTGCTGCCAGCACTGGCACCCTTGCAGCAGGCATCTTCTCCTTCCCATGGCCAGACAATCTCACGTATTCACTCTTTCCATTCTAAGCCTGAGGAACTAGGAAAATACAGAAGAACAATACCACTATTTATTCTGATAATGTATGGCCTCATAAACCCCAACTTCCATAAATCATAAAGCTTTTTTGTATGTCAGAATTCTCTAGAATACCCTTTTCTTATGAACTTAAAATCCTGCTCCTCAAAAGATTGAATCTTCAAAAGCAGAGTTGTTTCAGTTACATTAGTTTCCCACATTTGAGTGAAACTTTTTTAAAAAGTAAGTGAATTTCAAAGTTTATTTGGCATCATGTAAAGTAACATTTCTTCTAAACAAACGTAAACCTTTTCACAAAATTCTGGAACTGACAATAGATAGTAGACATCTTTCTTCTTTTATATGTAATTTCTATAGCAAGCTCCAACCTACAACATTTTTATGTAGGTAAAATTACCCATTTCAGTGGTATTCATCTTTGTATAAGGAACATGGAAACATCTACTCTCATCAAGGCCATCTCTGCTATTTTAGGCAAAAACATCATATAATCACTTTCATAAAAGTAATCTATGTTTCAGAAAGTATTCTTTTATCACACTATTACCACAAAAAGACTATACCAGTATATTGGTGTCAAGACCGCAAACTTCTTAATGACACAATCAATTTATTAATTCTTACAATTTGTTCTTCTTTTAAAATGTAATTTGACTTAATTTTCTGTTGTATATTTTTTCACTCTTCATTATGAAGTGTTGATATCCTCTCCCAACTGTCATTACAATGAATAATTGTCTGTCTTTCCAAGGTCCATTTAAAAGACTGATTTTTTTTTTTCCTTACTATTTCTTGCAGTTTTCTCTTCATCCACTCCAGTTTGATCTTAAATTTCTTTCACTGATAACAGATTTGTTGTACAACATCATGGTTAAGGTCTCATCACTGTCTCACTGGTCCAGTTTGCAGGTCATCTAGTGCATCCAACTCCTAATCTCTAATAGCAGTGTCTCATTGTTTTATTAAAAACAAAATTCAGCAGTCTATCTTTAATGTTTTTGTCCATTGTTAAGGAATGTAATTATGAACACTATGCTATGACTTAACCTAATTCACCCTCCCCTTCATTAAGGAAATTCATATTAAAAAAACTGAATTCTCATCTTTCCTGAAGCTGATTCCTAATTTATTTGATAATTTTGCTACTAATTTACTACTCTACTGAATCTGTTCATGATTTTAGAGCCCTCCAAAGTATCTTAACAATTCAGCTAAAACTTGGTGTGTTAAACAAGGCCAACTAGCATTTATAATTATTTCATACTTTATTCTACAAACCATATGAATTAATCAATAGAGTTTTTTAATAAATATTTGATCAAGTCACTGACAAAAGGGTAGAAAACATAGGGGGTGCAGACATGTGTTGCACAGGTCTGCAGTTCAGAAAAGCTGAGCTACAAGCCTCCTTTTATTTACTCCATTAGCTCCCACAGGATTCCAATTACAAAGCCTCTTTTTATGTGGATTGCCAAGAACCAAAATCCTTAGTTGGGATCTCCTACTTTTACTTCTTAGCACATGGCTGTGTGTCATATCTCCTGCAACATGGCACATCAGACCCCTGAGCACTGCCACATGTGACCCAATCATATACCACTTGACAAAGGCCCCCTGCTCACATACCAGATGTTTACACATCTTGTGCTCACGAATGCCCCATTAGCCTGGTTTTCTAAAACAAGAAAAAACCAAAACCAAAGACAACCCGAAACAATTCCAAAACTGAATTGCTTCAAAAGCTAATACACTTGCTCTGTTTTTTCGTTTGTTGTTTTTTTGTTTTTTTTTTTTGCTTGAAAACCACCTCAAACAATGAGCCAGTTGGCCATTATAGTGAAATTTGATACAAACTTCACAGTTATTAAGGTGAACCCCACGTAATACATGCCTGGGGGACATGTATGTACCTCTCAAAGCTATCTGTACAGATCTACAGTTGAGGGACAAGGCATTCTGCACACTTGATAGCTAAGGAGCAGGCAATGGCCAGCCTATGTATGGCCACAGAGCTGCTAGCAGCTGGGCAGGATGTTGAGGACAGTAAGCTAATTTTGGTCATTACTGTGGGTGAAATAAGGGACCACCTGGGAGCTCTAAGGGTAACAACGTTCTTATGGTCTGTCACAAAATCCATGGATAAGGACCCAGACCTCATTAGTTCTGCTGTTTAAAAGACCCTTCTGTTTTAGAATCATAAAATGCTTTGTGTTGGAAGGAGCCTTAAAGATCATCTAGTTCCAACTCCTTGCCCATTTTAACACTGTCCTTTTCCCAAGATAATAAGGGACGGAGCAGTCTAGAACATAATGACCAAGATGCCAGGAAACCACACTGAGAAGTCTGGTAAGCCCCTTACTAGGATCTAATCTATTGGTAAAGAGCTACAAGAAGATGTTTAACTGACCTTAACACCACGCAAACAGCTGCCAAAATCAATCACTGAATTTCTAGAGCAATTGTTTTACTTCACCAACGCTAATGGTCCCTGTCCAAAGATAGTTAAAGACATATTCATGATGATTTGCTTTTAGTTGGCACCATCAACAATCCTTCTTAGGATGTTCTTAGAATTCTGTATGTAGAAGAAGTTGAAATGAGTAGTTTATTTGCTTATACTTTTCCTTTGGAAAGTCCAGATGCCCTTTTGAGTATCAATTTAACAACCTGGATATATGTTCAATCCTAGATTACACTACAAGACCGTAAACACAGCATGTTGTTAAACTCATATAGCAGACCAAAAGCATCCAGGACAGACATTTTCAGAGTATCTCAACAAGCATACACTAAAATCATAACCACTGCAATATGCATCCTAAAAGTGGTGTTCACATCCATTCCACCAGATTTGAAGGAGCAAAACAAACAGAACTGTGAACTTCTGAGCAGAGATGAAATGTTGTTTCTGAAGATTCTGATCAGAACATACTCATATAATGTACATATAGTCATAAACACTTTTGAGCAAAAGATTTTGCTAAACCAACAATCAAAATAGTTTTAGGTGCTACAGCTTATAGATAAAATGGTTACAGAAGTTTAAATGTACTAATGAAGCTGAGAATGGTGGAAGATGTACAATTAATTCTTAGCGAATAACCAAGGACAATTTTTTTTTGAAGAGGAAGAATATGCGTAATAAGAATGGAGCACAAACAGCCAGACAAGGGTACAGAAAGATACTGGAAAAGACTTAGACCAAACTGTTTTCTCACTTTATAACAGTAAGATAATACAACTATATGTGACTTTTTAAAAGCCTAGAGGATGTTTCTTGTGAAAGTACTGAGCATATATAAGTATCACATATAGGTAAGTTAGCACTTTGTCAGAAAAAGCATGTTATGGCTGTGCTTGCCTGACAATAAACACAACCAAACCCTGGTAACCGAAGGGAAGCTCGACACTGCTCCCAGCACAAAGGACACTAACCTTACATGAGGTGTGTAGTCACTCAGAAAGTACAAAGAGTATTCTGTGTGTAGATTTTCTCTCCTCTACCAACACAGCTGTCAAAAAAAGTCTAAACTCAACCTTTACTTGGCACTTTAGTATTTACAAACAATTGTAAAACCATCTATCTGCTTTATCTGACAGCAGAATACAGCTATGCTACAACACTCTCCAATTAAAAAAAAATTAGTTCTTAATACTTCTTAGCAGGTATCTTATGAGAAATAAATTGTTCTTCAATGGAACATTACGTTTGTCACTTGGCCTTATTCCAACTTGGATAGTATGTCTTACTGGAGAGCAAGATTTTAAAAAAGAGAAATTTAAAAGCTGGTATTTTACAGCATGATTTATGTATCTATGAAGAAAGAATAAGGAGCAATGAAGATGAAGAAATTGTATACATATGTCTAGAGAAGTTTAAGATTTTTTTTAATACAAAATTTAGCTGTACATTAATTTATGTTTTGAAAAGGTCAAGATCAGCATTTTATAATCTAATATTAAAAATAAGTATTTTATTATTAAGTCTACTATATACCCGTGAAGATGATTTGCTATTTTCTCTCCTTATCCATTCAAAAGGGGAGAAACTAATAATGTGTTAACAAGTTTTAAAGACACCACTCTGCACTACACATCTACTTTAACATTCACCAAGATGAGTATGAGTGGAATCTGAAGGATTTGGTGACACTTCTAATTGCTGACTAAAAAGAGAAGAGTGGGTTAAAATGTAACTAAACTATAAATACTGAATAAAAAGTTCTGAACTTTTATACTGTATTAATGTTTTGATTGTCAGTGATTGTCTAAGATTGAAAATACTAAGAGAACTCCAGGTTCTCATCTCGAAATTTCAATGCAACTCAGTGTCACAGCTTTTTCATAAATAATAGAACTTCAAAAATAATATTCTGTCAATCATTTTTAGACAATCAAAAAAAAAGCATGTGACATTCTGAGACATTTAATCCACAAAAGTGGCGTTTATCAATAATACATGTTGAGCTAGTATTCTCAGACTGAAATGTGACACAGAGACTTTAAAGCTTAGTGTTCTTTAGAAGTGATTGAAAAAAAAAAAAGGAACATGGAAAAAACCCCAGCATGATACCAGTAGGAAGTAATGAAATTGCACTGATTCCTGGAAGCATTCCAAAAGTGGAAGATTCCCACTCTGCAGGAAGTGATTGTTAAATGCATGTTCTCTCACAAACACATGAATCCACTAAGATAAAGCAGTAATCATGCAGAAGAACTAACATTGACTGTATTTTATCCTAAAGCTAAGTTTCTCAAATTCATCAAGTTCCTTCGCAAATTATTTTCTTATCTAAAAAAGATCAAGAACTGTAATTTTAATTTTCAGGAAAAAAATCAAATTAACATGCCATGCTGTACTTCTAATTCTGGCAAAAATAATAGCTGTGAACTCTGGAAAAGTAAATTACTACTTTTAATGGCTTCTGAAGTCTGTCAATTCTGTATGTGATTAAAATACATGTTTTTTTTCAAAACATACATGCCATATTGAGCACAGAATAACATAGCTTACTATCATGTTTTAATAAAAATGTGGGCTTATATTCAATAGATCCCTAATTATATTACATATCATACAATGCATCTTGAGCTTCAGTTTATGTTTACAAACGAAGCTTATTTTGAAAGAAAATCAGTAAATCCACTAGTGAAAAAAACTACTACATATTTAAATTTCTCTAAGTAGACAGCTTGGAGACGTCAAACCTATTAATCAAACCTGCAGGGTTTTTTGGAAGTAGGTAAGATTCATACTCTATTAGTAATATCTCCTATCAGTAGCTAAATACAGATACAGCCACAATTTTCTTTTCAAAGGGTGCAGAATACAATGCTTGAAACATAAGCTACAGTTCAATATTGGCAAATAGCCTTTTCTTGGGCTTTTCTCTTGACTGTGCTAAATCCTCTTCTGCTGTCAGTAACTTTGTCTCTACTTTGGATAGTATATCTATATATACTATATATACTATGCCATCCCTTCCTTCACTCTATCATGAAGAAAAACGGGAGTGATATTTTGAAGTCAATTACACTACTGATTCCTCGATGAAACAATTTTTTACCCAAATGTTACTTCAGCATTTAAAATATTTTGCAAAGACCAACCTATACTAAGTTATAACTGAGACTTATTTTAGGCAGAAGGACCTTCTGGCCTGTGTAGAACAACTACGTTTGCCCCCTGAAAGGGGAGCTGGGAATGCTAAACAACAGAAACAAAGAAAGAAGGATCCTGAGAATTACTTGCAATATAATTTTCAATACTTTTGCACCATTTGCACATGCTCAATATAGGATGGTCGAAGTGCAAGTATTTCTAAAGGCAAGCAACTGGAAGATGGGTTGTGAATTTCCAAAGAGGCCCAGAATTTTTAGCCACGGCACAACTTCAGAGCCAAAGGGCACACGACTATTTATTACCCTTTGACGATTTACAGATGGCTGTAATTGAGGGCACGTGGGAACCCAGTTCTGACGACCATTATTGCTCTCAGCAGGACAACGAGCACGGCACACAAGCGGCTTTTGTTCGGACAGATCTCTGTGGGCCCGAACCCAGCGCGGGTGATGCAGCTGTGGGGACAATCGGCTGCCCTCCTGCGGGCGGGCCCAGGCGGCCCCGCCGCGGCCCTGCGGCAGGACGGCCGTGCTGGTGGCAGCGACGGGCCCGGGGACCCGCGGGCACCACGGGCCACTGCCCGGCCGCGGAGCCACCACCCAACAACACCCCGCCCGACCGCCCGCCACGGCAGGACCGCGTCCCGCCTGGGCAAGGCTGGGGGCAGCCTCAGGGCACAGGGCAGCCACGTTTGCTCTGTCCCGGCCGAGGCTATCGGCCATCGCCGTCCCCCTCCGCCTCCAGCTCCGGCCGCCACCGCCCCTGCCCCGCCCGCCGGGGGAGGGCAGCGGCGTCAGCGCCGCCACTGCGCATGCCCCGGCGGCCCGCGCGTGCGCCCCGCGGCGGCTCCGTTCATTCTAAGGGAGGACTAATGCCGGCAGGGCGGGCGGGACAGGGCAAAGCGGCCCCCTCCTCTCACAGCGCGGACCGCGGGGCTCGGCGGTCCCCAGCACTGCCGCCGCTCCGCGGCCGGCCCAGCGCCAGTGCCCCCTGAGCGCTCCCTCCGAGCAGCGCGCACCCACCTGCAGCCAACACCCGCAGCTCACCGACCAGTCTGGCCCACCCTCCCCAGCAGCGGCGCCAGCGGATTGGCTCCTTCCAGTGTCAGTCTCCCGCTCCTTGCGCTCCGAGTGGCTCCGCCTGCTGTCAATCCAGCTGAATACCCGCCCACGTCCGCCAGCGGGCTCCGCCCTGACGGCACCTCCGCCGCAGGCACCGCCTTTCCCCTGATAGGTCGATACCTGGCGCATTCTCCTGTCACTCAGGGGGCGCTCTGACATCGGATTGGCCATCGCACCTCGAGGGCGGGGCCCTGCGTGTAGCCCGCACGCCGATAGGCTCCCGCGGGGCCGGAGTGGGCGTGTCCCGGCGGCGGCGGGTGGGCCGGTGTGCTGCGGTGGGCTGAGCTGCCCGGGGACGGCGAGGGGGGCCCGGCCGGGCCATGGGCAGCGTACGCTGGGCCTTCCCCTGCGCGGCCTGGCGCCCCCGCCGCCCCGAGTGGCTGCTGGCCGCGCAGCTGGTGCAGCCCGAGGAGAAGGACCGCATCGGCCAGTTCGTCTTTGCCCGCGATGCCAAAGCCGCCTTGGTACGCGGGGGCGCGGCTGTGGCTCTGCAGGGCCGGCACTGCCCCAGTGTCTGACTCCTCGCAGGGAAACGTGCCCCGCAAGGGCCTTTCGGGGAAGTAAATGCATCGTAAAGTGCGTTTACTTGACTCTTGATGTGTTAAGTGTGCAGCTGTCCTTCACCGAGGAGCAAAAAGAGGTGTTTGCGGTCTGCTCTTAGGAGTTACTCGGAAAGACTGCACAAGTTCTCTGTCAAGTTAAGAGGCAAAGTCAGCATACCCTGTTCATAAGAGCAGTGGAGTGTGCAAGAGAGTAAAGCTGCTCTACACGGTTTGGGTTTTAAATCTTGCTTCACAGTGTGGTAGTAATAGAGACCTGCTAATTTGTTTGTAAGAAGTTACCCGTTACTTTCCAGCTGCTCAGTATTTCATTTAGCGCTGCCCTGATGGAGTGGTTGTACGGAAAGGAAGGCTGTTGAGACAATTTTACTTTTCAAGGTGGTGTAAAAAGTATTTATTTGTGCCACAAAGTATTCTAAGTAAATAGAGAAAGGGATTGTTTTTGTGGTTCTTCTAGGCTGGGGCTTCTTTTGAGTCTTACATTGTCTCTGCGCTAGTAGTAGTAATAAATGTATTCGATACTCTTGTCTGGTGAACTCTTGTTTCATTGACATAGGCTTTTATAAAAGGGAGAAATTTAAATTATTTAGCTAAAGTATGATCTTATTTTTGTATCAGCAATAATAAAGCCACATTTTTCAGGCAGGTGGTTTTCTAGCAAGCACCAGTATTTTGCACACAGCATAATAGTTCTATAATAACCAGTTCCATTTTATTTCATAGGCTGGTCGTCTGCTGATGCGGAAATTAATTGCAGAGAAGATGTGCATACCTTGGAATGAAGTGCACTTGCAAAGGACATCCAAAGGAAAACCTTTCCTGGCCAATACCGTATTTGGAATCAATTCAAATTATAACTTCAATGTGTCTCATCAAGGAGATTATGCAGTCCTTGCAGCTGAGCCTGAGCTTCAAGTTGGCATTGATATTATGAAGACTAATTTACCAGGTAAAGCATTATTCTGACCAAAACAGATTCTGTAGTGTTTTGAGTACTGAAGATTTTCATATTTCCCAAAGAAGTAACCTGTGTCCTAGAAATTTAATGTAATTAGAAGAGAGTGTATGAATGTATTGTGTATTTGAGGTTTTTTATTGTTAAATGCGCTCCTCATTATTTATTTTTGGGTTTCTCTTGTGACAAATACAGATCTATTTCCCATTTAGAAAAGCAGAGCTCTGGAAAAGCAAGGTAATTAATTTTGTGCTATGATAACTGGCAGGACCAGCATCTGCAGATACTTTAATTATGGATTTTCTGTCTGTTAGGTAGAAGAAGGGACAGCTTTCCAAGTAGTGACAGTTGGATCCATCCCCAGGAGAATTTTATAAACTGTGACTGTTACTCACTTGTCCCATAATCACAGACATTTTATGTGACAGCACCAGACCCAGTACTGTAGCAAACTGGGAACACAGATTTGCTGTGAATGTGCAAGAATTGTTAGTGAGAGGCGATTAAGAGGAGGGAACACTTGAGGTGCCCCTGGTAAAAGACTAAGCTTTACAAAATTTAGCTACTGACCTATATGTTTGTATGAAATGACTGTAGAGATTAGTGAATTTAAGGACTGACATTGTAAATTATAATTGTAGCAAAATATATTTTTAAATGCAGTTTTGAGGAGATGATTTAGTTCACAGATGGTCATCGGTGCATGACTTGGTTAAAGGAAAAACATACTATGATTTATGATTTACCGGAATTTTGGTTTTTGATAACTTTCCTGAAACTTTTAACTGGATATGACAGTGATACTTGTGTTCTTAGGGAATCTTTTTTCACAGTCTCAAAGTTGCCTGGCATTTTATGCTATGAAATACTTTGTGTTGTAAGGTGGAGATTCAAATAAACCCTGACTGGATAACTTTGTCTCTGATGGCTTCATGCCTTAATGATTACTACAAGTGTATATTTTTGGATTGGCATGTTTAGCTAAAATGCACAGAAACTTCACTGCAATCTGAAGTTCTTTTCTGTGACTTACTTCCACTTGCTGTAGACCCTCACTCCAAAGATGGTGGTCAGCACATGAGGCCTGTGAAGAAGCCCACGCCAGGGCAGTTGTATGTTTTGTGACAGGAATTGTGGCTGCTAGGTAAGGCCACATTCAGACAGGGACTGCAGTAACGCAGGGTTCAAATAACCAGATTAAGCTTGAAGCTGGTGCTTTTATCATAATCCTCCCAGGTAGAGCAAAGCAAAGTGATGTCCCAGCTATGCCTCCTCACAATGTCTTGCACACCCTCAGCCTATTTGTTGAGGAGCAGAGTTACAGAGAAGGCCTTGATGCTGTGCAAACACTGCTGATACCAGCACGGTATCAACACTGGTTTAGGCATAGACCTAAAACACAGTGCTGTACAGGCTGCTGTGAAATAAAGCCAACACCCGGACCCAATCCCCTTGGAAATGCTTTGGCTGGGCTGCCACGGGCCCTACTGCAAGACTCCTTCATTACTAATTTTAAAAAGCTTTCCATTTCAGCAGATAAATAGTGAAAATCAAAATAGTCAAGCATTTGTATCTTAGGCTTTTCTTGGGAAGTGCAACATTGAAATTTATACAGAAAAATTGAAACATTTATACGTGGAAGTAGTGGTATCTTGCATCCTCTGCTGGTATTTTATGCAGCTGGAAATGTGGCTGACATTTTAAAGACATATTGTAGATGTCCAGCTGACAAATTTTCTGAAATAAATTAAACTATTTCTGAAGTCTAAAGACTGAGTGCTACTTTGAGTTCTGATACAGACAGGCTTCAGTGTTTTTACCCGGAGAGAGAAAAATGGTGGTTGTTCTGGAGATGTCGGTGATTCCAAAAGACTGAGTGGTGGAATTAAAGATGGCCCAAGTTTTCCTTTTTGTAATAGTAATTTGTATTTTTGAAAAAGGAATATGATAGTAATGAAAATTTATGTGGGAAAGTGAGCTAGCAATTAAGCAATATTAAGGTTAGAACTTTAGTTCATATGCCAGAGATTATAGTTTCCAGCTAGCTGTCTTTTCAACTAAAATTTTTCTGAGAAAGATTTTTGTCTTAGTAGAATCACCTGAAACTCCTTTTTGGTTGCTGTGTTATGAATATGTAGCACTGACTTTACCAATATTGTTTTCTCTGATAGTTCCACTGAGTGGTGCTCTCGTTCTGCAGTTGCAGAGTACATTATATTTCCAAGGGTCCACTATAAATCTCTTTCTCTGGAACTACAAGGACAAAGAGTTCCCTATGTACAAAGTACATTACAGGAGGTTTGTTTGGTTATTTACTTGTTTAAATACAAAGTACTTTACCTTGTGGTGTTATCCAACAGAATCTTGATTGAGGTCTCCAGTATTCTAGTTCTTACATTCCCTTATTGTTCAACCAGCGAACATGCAAAATCTGCAGTGCAGACACACAAGAGAGTATCACGCAGCTGAAAGTTTTGACAAATCTGCTATTTATTTGTGTGCTAGTGTGTAACAAGTCATGGTCACACATAAACTTTTTATGTCGCTCCTTAATCTATGCTATCTATTTTTGTTTTACTTACAAGCAATAAGAAGCCTCCTCTTTCTATATTAATTGTGCTTCATTATTAAAATCTGTAAAATGAAACTAATACAGGACAGACTTCTTTGAACGTGAAGGCAGGCCACAAGAGAAACTATTCCTGGCACTGCAAATACAGGCAATTCTACAAAAGTCCCACAACTTTTTTAAAGGTGATAAAAGTTTATCAACTTGTTCCTTCTGTTCAAATATTGAACTAAATACTCTAGTGATGGTAGAAAAGGAAAATACCCTCTCTAGGTATTTATCTCCTTTAGGTATTGTGTGGTGTTGCCTTTTCATTATCTGGCAGGTTATTGTTGTAGATTTAAATCAGTCTTTCAACAATTCTTCTTGTTTGTGAAGAATTACTGAGATCAGTAATTCTTTTCTTCTCTTTAGATCAGTTTAAGATGGACTCTTAAGTAATTTGGGAACATACACACTGTAGTACTAAAAATTTGTTAGTATAACATATTTGTGGACATCTTTTGGCCAGAGAGTTAATGCATGTGAAATTATTTTAATTCTTTCACCAAAGGAAATGAGAAAGATTCTCAAAGTACTACTAACTCCTGCGCAAAAACTCAGCTTGTGTTTGATTTTTAACTTACGGAAAAGAATTTTGCAACAAGTGTCAACATGGTTTAAGTGGTGTGTAGGATGTTGATTTACCAGTCACTTAATCTCTGCAAAGCAGAACGTTTTCAGAGACTTAGGAAATAATTATAGCTTAATAAAAATTGCCTAAAGCGCTTGAAAAAAGTTTGGATTCTTCGGTTCAAGAGCGTTCTTGCTGTGCAAGTGAATTTCCTTTCAGTAATGCAATTTTTTAGGTTAGATGGATTTGCAAAGGTAAATAAATTAACAAACCATTCTGTATCTTTCATTATCAGCCTGCAGTTTTCCTTACCTATCACATTATAGTTATTTTGATCTGGACACTTCCAATCTCAAGGTCATTCCAGAATTAAGTATTTGATGGCAATAAAATCAGCTTTCCTCCTTAAAATCTCGGTTTTATGCTAGGCTTGTGTACTAAAAGACACAAAAAGGTAAATTTTCTCTATATGAATTTTACAGAAAAATTCATTTGATCTAAAAATACTCCATGAAATACTATTTTAAAAAAGTAGGCTATTATGTGCAAACACTTGATAGTTTGAAGCTAGTTTTCTCTCAGGCAAATAAATATAAACAGAACTTGACTAATTTTTCTCTTTTTGTTCTTATTATTTCATCATTACTGTGAGATAATGCAAAAGATGATAGAGCTCTTCAAAGGAGAGATATGTCACACGAATTTGAGTATCTAAGTCCCACACAAAGATAAATACCATACTTGAGCCTCGGTAATGGAGGAAAGTGTGCTCTCTCTCTCTCCAGGCAGTTATAAACTTTATTCTGTTTGTTTTGGTAGTCATAAGCTAAACTGAGAGTTAGGCACACCTACATGATAGTTAAGATACTTGGCATGTCTTTTAGATAGTAGCCACATTCAATTTTTTTTGAACTTGCAATGCTTTTTTAATTGCTGCTTTTCTTCTTTTTCAATAAGAATTTCCTAACCTAGAAAGAACTGACAAAGCAAATTGTTCTTTGGAGTGCTTTTGTCCTTACCTTTACCTTAAACAAAATTTTAACTGTGTTTGTTTTTATTGTTGTATTTCAGTAAATCTCATAGCAGCAATCAGCATCTAATCTTTTGCTGCAAGAGATAATCACCAAATTCTTATCTAATGTTACAGCTTTAGATGTGAGGTGCACTGTTTGGGATGAAGACATTAATGAAGGATTCAGTTTTAATGTTACTTCTAATCGTTTAAAGAAGTCAGAATTTATAAATATGTAAGCACGTAATTTTTAGATGTGAAAGAGTGTTAAAACAGCTGATATCCTTGTTGAGCTAAAGAAATCATAGTGGTCTTATGCACCTGCACTGAGTAAACAAGGAGGCATTTCTTTGTTCTTGTTCTGTTTGAAACTGGGAAGAAACAGCCATTTTAAATGTACTCTTGAAGAATACATATTATATAGCAGTTTCATTACTGTGCTTTATTTAGTCACATTTCTAACACTGTTTTAACCTGAATTACATCATTCTGTAATTGATGAGTCACCAATGCTTGCTAAACTGTGAAAGAAATTTGTGATTGTGGTTAAATCTCTTCTTTGAGGAAAAATAGTCTTTTTTTACTTGTGGTTTTGTTTTTTCCAAAGAAACCATCTTAATCCTTTGTGAGTCTTTCTTTAATAGCAAAACATAAAACCATTTGCATTAAAATACTAACTGATAGCAAAATGCAGAACAACAAAAACTAAGCTGTGGAGAGTGGATATGTTTAAAATAAGAGACAAATTAACAATAAAGAAAACAAAAAATTTAAAACCAGGTGCTTTTAGTAAAAATAAGAGGTGGAAAAAAGAGCAACTATAAAAATGCTTGTCTATGTGTTTTTGGTGTTAGTGTTGTTTGGGTTTTTTTTTTCCTCTTCTGCACACTGAATTTACAATAATCACAATTTATTCCTTAATTGATCTTTTGGGAAATTAAGTTATACATTCACAATGAGCAGCTAATAGAGTAGGGGTTTTTTTAACAGAACTAAAAGTACTTTTCAGTCTGCATTAATGACAGATTTGGCTTTCCAAATTAAGAAAGTCTATCAGAAAAATGTAACATGAAGACTAAGGTTAAGTAATTACTATGTAGGTATTAAAAATGTGCTTTTTGAAGAGTTTATTGCTAACACTACCCATTTCCAATAGCTTCAGCTCTACAGATACAGATCTTTGTTGCAAGAGTTGGAAAATAGAATCTGTCTTTATCCTGTGTAGTCAAAAGCTTATTTGGATGTTTTCTGTGCAAGTATTAGTGTTTGAAGCTTATATTGGTTTCAAGGTTGTGAGACAATGTTTTAGAGGCAGATTTGAGATTTTTAGACTGACTTATAAAATGGTAGAAACTTATCTTAAATATTTCACATCTTTCCTCAGTAACTGTAAAAAAATAACCTTAGCTGTATTTCCCTGATGTAGTTCATTTCTAAAAGAAATTCTGATTTTCAACAATATTTCCTCAATAAAAATGACAGGTTGCAGTTCTCAGGTAAAGTTTTCTGGAAAGTTTAGAACAAGGAGACTTTTGCTACTTCTATAAGTAGATGTTTTTTTTGCCATTTATTGTATTGGTGCTGTGAATTCTGGGAATTCATGGCTGTTATGTGCTGTATTGCATTTTGATGGAAAATCCAATTTTGTAGGACATTAAAAAAACCTTGTCCTGTATAATTTTCCTGTTTGTTCATCAAATTTGTTTGGGTTTGTATTAAATATGTATATCTTCCTTTTTTTTTCCTAGTAGAAACCAATTTAATAAAAGCAAAGCAAACACTGGAAGGTAGTATCCACGAGAGTAAATATAACTGATACGGTGAATAGAACATTGAAGTTCATCAGTTTTTCAGCTGTGGGCCATGCTCTGCTTTTGCCACACTGGAGTACATTTATCTTTCTCTTGCATATTGTCTTATATAGCCTTCTGGCTGCATAAAAGACAACTTCTGCAGTGGCAGAAGTTGATTTGTGTGTTGATCGGGTGAAGTATGTGGGAACTCAACATGCCAGTGACTAGCTGACTGATGTCTCTTCTCAGTGGGATGACCAAACAAAGCAAAACATGCTGGATTTTAGCTGTCAAGTGGGACAAACAGTCTTTCAGGTGTTGGCAAGCTGAACAAATGGCTTTATAAGGTTTCGGGTTTTTTTGTTTTTGTTTGTTGTTTTTGTTGTTGCTGTTGTTTTTTGGGTTTGTTTGTTTGTTTTTTTTTAAAGAACGTTCTTACATGATTACTTTCATTGTTACTGATTGATTCCCAAATTTAAAACACTAATACTTCTGTCATCTTGGGGATTTTTTTGGACTTTCTTTTGAAGTGGAACATGGAGAAAGGGTGGTATACAAACAGAGGTGGAAAAGTTTTAAGTATGAAAATTATAAGAGACATTTTTACTGCATCTGGCTGTTATTCTGGGACAGGCTTTTGTGCAGTGTCCCAGCTTCGGCCTTACAAGGAACTCTGTTGTTTAGTGGATTCATTACTGCAGTAGGATATCATGGTATGGAAGGACATAGTCCTAGAATGTGTCTATGTGTTTCAATACTGCCACCAAACACCAAATTTAAAAAAAGAGATTTCTCATCAGATTATTTCAGAGAAACCAGCTCAGTTTGAATAGGTGTGTGCTTTGTAAGGTTGCAGAGCCTTCCCAGGAGGGGAACAAACTACATTAGTCAGATCAAGGAGGTGTTAGAAAATATGAATCATGTGATCAAATTCATGTGGAAGATGACTTAGGTACTGAGAATTGGCTTTCCCCCTCTCAGTTTTGTCCAGTATTACATTTATATGCCAAGTACCAAATGGATTCCCATGCACCCTCATGTACTGCAGTGATACTGGTTTTTAAAGATAGGACTGTGCTCTCTATCATTACACTTTCACTGAAGTACCTACCTTTTTCTGCTTGATAAATTGAAAGGAAAATTTGATACTGTGATTAAATCTTTGTTTTGTTTTTTTTTTTAACTTGCTTGTCTGTTTTCTTGCAATAGTGAAGTTGTTAGGTTTTCTTTAAAATGTTTATTTTTAAGAAAAGGATTAATTACCAAAGGTTTCAGTCAGTATAATCTTTCTGAATGTGTAGAAAGACCCTGTAGTACGTTATGTCATAAAATGTAATGTCTGAGAGATCTGGTTGTTAGGTAGTACTACTGTAGTGTAAGGTTATAGATGATCAGACATATTTTATATGTGTGAGCTATTGCACTAGCAACGTTTTTGTTGTCTTTGAAGGAGTATCAGAAGATCTAGTTCCATTAAATCATAATATGTTTCTAAGTGTCTGTAACTTTTAAAGAGATCTCAGCATGTTTGACTTTTTTGACTTTTCCATTTACATCTGTACTTGGGTCCTTGCAACTTCCTTTATAAAAGAAAGTGCATTTTTATGTTTATTTAGATTTTGGAATTTTGTGTTTATTTTTAACATGATGCATCGCAAATGTTGGAAGGAAGCAGAGTTCCTGCTGTTTTGACAATGGAATGATTACTTTAACTGTTTGATATATTCTGTAATGGAAAACTGATTAAATGCCATTTTCATGAGGTAATTTAGCTGTTAGTCAAAATACTCTGGCTACCCAGAGTTCCACCAGCTGTGGAAAGCCCTTAAGCAAGTAAAGGTATAACCATTGACAAAGGCACGTTAAGAATGGGTTTCTTACATTGTTACTGCTCATTATTATTTTTGCTATTACTGTTTAGTTGTAAGTACATTTCATTAAAAGAATTTGGGATTCCTGAATCATCTTAGTAATTAAGACCCTGTGTATTTTAAATACTTTTATTTTCTGTACTCAGAAGCAAACTAAAACCATGAGCTTTCATCCAGGTATGTTTAGATCCACAGGTTCTTCAATGGCAAGTATATATTAGTTTTACATGTTCTTTCTATTCCAAACATTCAACTGTATGCTGGAGTCTGAACAAAATTTGAGTGGATCTGGAATTTTTTTTTTCCAGAACAAGTGACAAAAAGCATAAATCTGTGGCAGACTGTACACTACTTGTCTGTGAATTGATCAGATGTGAGGTGTCCAGTTAACAGCTTGTGACTTTTCATGTTTTTGGGGGTTTTTTTGTTGTTGTTTTTTTTTTTTTTTATCCAAGTCATAGCTGTGTCAAAACTGCTATTTCTCCAGGGAAGTTTTGGAGATAGGGGAATCTAATCCATTATGACTATTTCCTTTTGTTTAGCATTGACTATCAGGGCAGCTTGCTTAAACATTCATTGCTTCTGTTAGACTCAATCACAGTAATGTGATGGAAACCTTAGCAGTTTCTCTAGTATTGAAAAAACTTAATGATTCTAACTGCAGAGAAAATATCAAACATAATCAAATTATTTCAGTCTCTTTATGACTTTTCATATTTACAACCTAGGAAATGTTGAGTAATTCATATGAAGCAATGTCAAATTTTCAGCCATTTGAAAGTTAATGCTGCTTCTCTGAGATACGTCAAGCTAATACATGTCAATAGTTCCGTGATGAGAATGTATACTTAACATACATATTATTGGGAGAAGTGCAAAATACTGGCAGGAAGTGTAGAGGTCAGAATGTAAATCCAATTTCCAATTCACACTAAACCTGTATGAGCTAGTAGATTGAAAAAACATGCTTTGTTAATGTTCTGTGTAGTTCTTGTAAGTTAGTCATTTCTCTACCTAATTATATGTCCTGTGTTGTCAGTTTCTAAACACCTGTACAAGGGTTAGTTGATATTAATAAACAATTGGCATTGTTAATAAACAATTGGTTTGGGCATCTGTTGCAGAAAAATGTTTTCTCTATATCAGTTTACTTTGATTTCCTTTAGAGGTAGTAAAATATGATCAATTACGGCTTGTGTCCTACACCAAAAAGATTGTGAGCCCAAGACTCTGCGACTTGAAACATTTGTCTGATACAGTTTGTTAGTTTGCAAGATTCATAGCTAGCCTGTGCATTTCATATTACTAAATAGATTGATCTGTTCATGTTTCAGTTTTCCATTTTGCTAGGTAGTGTCATACTGCCACTTTGCCCATTTGCCATCTGAAAGTAAAATATGTGTTGATTAGATATTGGTTCTTGATCACTGACCTGTTTCTCCTATGCAATTTGAGGTAGTGAGGAGGCTGTTAACGTTCTGGGGTTTTGTATTGTATTTTTGGTTTGAGGTTTTTTTGAGTTTTGGTTTATTTATTTTTTTTGTTTGTTTGCTTTGTTTTTTCAGGGGGTTAGTTGATCAATGAGCTGGCAGTATTAGCCTTTTCTTTCAAAGAAAGTTTTTGTAAATTGTGGCAAGTACATTTGAGGCTTTTGTTTTGTTTTGGTTTTAATCAAACTGAAAACAAAAAAGGTAGCATTTAAAAGGAAACTTTCTGCTGCTTCTAGTTTTTTCTTCCTCATATCTACCAGGTTATGAGAGCTATCGTAAAATTGAAAGGAGTTTTGTGAAGAGCTCCCAAGGTGACTAAAGAGTTGAGGAACTTGACCTATGTAGAAATGCTGATGGAGCTGTATTTATTTGGTCTGAAGAGGGGAAAGTTCTGATGAGGGAAATTTAATCACGATATACCAGAAAGGTGACTGTAGCAATGATTTACATAGTTGTCTTCATGAGCATGAACAGGGCAAAAGGCAACGGGCTCAGGTTGCTTCAGGGATAATTATGTCTTCATAGGACAATTCTTTACCATGAGAACAGTAAAACACTAAGTTCCCCAGAGAAGGGATGAAATACTCAGCTTGACAGGGCCCTGGATCACTCAGCATAAGGCTCTGTTTTTCAACAGAAGGTTGGGTGAGGTGAACACCCAAGGTCCTTTTCAACCTAAATTTTCCTCATGATTCTGCGAATCTGTCTTTCTCTGATACTGAAACAAATATGGGTAAGTGGACTAGGCAGGCTGTGGTACTGCTAGTAATTTGTGGAGAATAGGAGTCCTAGGTTCTCTCTTGTGATCCATTCCTCAGAGCAAAGCATTGAGGAGGCAGGAGGGGAGTGTGCTTAGGGACGAAGCAGTGCCTGAGCTTTTCAGAGGAGGAATGTGACAGATGGCTGGAGTGGAGAGGAAAATACTATGCAAGTGTGAACAGAAATTCTCAGAAAGGTAGCTGAACAGTTGAAGAAACCTAAGACAATAAAAAGTGCAAATAACGAGGGGGAGAAAAAGCAGGAGCATGTGGATTTGATATACACTTGATGTACTAAACAGTTCAAGTACATTCACCATGTGTGACAAAATTCGTGTGGCAGAACTGATGCCATGAGAACCTTTATATGCCTCTGGGTGCTCAAGGTAGTGTGGAGATGGTTTTCTCTGTTAGTGTGAATAGCCCTGGATTACTGAAAGCAGAACTCTAAAAATAATGGAGGAGGAAGGGTACACCAGGACATTCTGGAATGTTTTGTAGTTTGAATCACCAGAAGAGTCTGGAACCTCACCACTGTTGCCTTAAATATTCCAGAAAAGAAAAGAAAGGAAAAAAAAATGTGAATTGTTTGGAGTAGGTATTAACACAGTTATTTGGTTGTAAAATGGGCCATATAAACACAGAGAGATGAAAGAAAATACCTTTCTTCTAGTTCAACAATTTTTTTGTGATATTTCAGGGAAGTGGGATTGTGTAAGTAGATGGATGTGGCATTTGTCTCAGTAATTCATCAAAGCATACTTAACTTTGTGTTTGATTTTATCATTTGCTGCAGGGAGAAAAGTTAGTTCTGTCCTTAAATTGTTGTGGATCGTTCCATTAGCTGACTACTGCAACTGTCAAGAAAATTTCAGTCTTAAGATGTTTTCTTCACTATATAAATTCAATTGAGGGCATCTCTGAAATGTCACTGCCATGTCTTGTGTGATGTGTATGTCAGGTAACGCTTTATGGTGTGATTTGGAATTTTTAAGAAAACCTGAATGTGTGCTTTAGTCTGAAATTAATCTGTTCAGATCAATTATTACTGCTCCCAATATCTGTTTTCATTTAGTACTTAGATATCTATAAGGGTTAATACCCTTATCCATGCTTTAAGATGGGGAACATAGTGTAGAGAAAGAAAGTTCCTTGCCCATAGTCAACTGACAGAATTACTAGCACAGCTGCAATTAGAATTTGCATCATTATTAAGCAATTTAGTGATGGGTTCTTAAAAGCAGTGTGGTATTAGGAGAGGTGACTGTTTTGGATTAAATATGACTAATATTTTCTTTTTAGTAAGAATATTGGAAACAAATTTTTTGATCGGTTATGTAATATGCAGAACTGCCTCTATCCAGATTTTTATTATCCCTACTAAAGAAAATAGATTGTTTTCTGCCATTGTCTCTTTAGCCAGCTGTAAACCCAGTTGGAGAGATTGCATGGTATGCTTATTAATATAGGCTGTGGGTGAGTAGCCAAGCATGTAATGAGGTTCATAGCTTCCAGTGTATTATAGAAAGGCCACTGATCAATATAATCACCCAGTCTGTAGTGTCTTCTACAAAGTAAATTTAGACTAATGGGAAAAACTGGTGTAGCCACTGAAGAGCTTCTGCAGTGCCATACAGCTGTGCTTATTTTTAGAGGAAATGTAAATTTAATCTAAGGGTTTGAAAGTTTAGTGGTTTGAGATTGGTTTTTTTGGGGGGGGATTTTTCTTTTTCCTTGTTTTTTTCCTTATCTTACTGTTATTATGGGCACCTCTTTAGCCCCATTTTCCTTGCAGAATAAATCCAATCCAAAAGTCTTAATATGTGTATGATAAATTTGGGAGACTATTTCTACAAATGCTTAAAAAAGTTTTTCTTTTGTGTCCCAGCATCCAAGGGAAGGAGGCAAAGTAGCTTAATGAATTTTGACAAACAGCATGCTGGTTTATAAAATGTTACTAGATCAAGCTGTCAGATGCCAGAGACTTTATATGCTTCACTACTTTTGTAGCTGAATATAGTATTTTTCATATATGTAAAATCAGCACTGGTTAAATACTTCATTTTTTAGAGAATTCTGGAAATACATAATATGTTTAACTTTCATTTCACATTTTTAATGCAGCAATTCTGCTATTGAAATGGTTTTTCTTCATACTGTGTCCTGACAAATCATCAGCTCACTGCTTTGAGGCAATATAATTTCAAGTTGTAGAGTACTTGGCTCATAATTTTTTTTTTCTTGTGAGTTTTTTCTAAAGCAGTAACATGAGGTAATTCATTTGCTTATCATTACTACTCTATTAACATTTCTGTAAATATATCTGTCTAATTTATAGGTAGTAGCTCAATTCCACATTTCTTTCACATCATGAAGCGACAGTTTACTGAGACAGAGTGGGGTGTAATCAAGTCTATGAGTAATGAATGGATGCAGCTGGATATGTTTTATCGCCACTGGGTAATATTTTTTTTTCCTATTTAAAGTCTGTAAACCTGTCTTTTTTGATGTAATTTATTATTTTCATCATGGTAAAAAAGTTACTTTTTATAGTTACATAGAATCATAGGTTGGTTTAGGTTGGAAAAGATTTTTAAGATATCAAATCCGCCACTAAATCATGTCCCTAAGTACGACCTCTACGCATCTTTTAAAGAAGTCCAGGGATGGACTTAACCACTTCTCTGGAAATTCTGTTTCAGTGCTTGGAAACTTGTTCAGTGAAGAAGTTTTTCCTAATATCCAAACTCTTCCTGGTGCTACTTGATACCATTTCATGTGAAGATGGAAATAACTGGACTTACTATCTTAGTGATTTTTTTTAAATATTAGAACTATTTAAAAATTAGAACTTTGAGAACCATAATACAGCTGACATTTCTTGGATTTATTACTAAGTTTTAAACACATAGCCACAACAAGGTTGAGGGTTCATATCTGTATGTGCCATTGGGTAATTACAGTTTCATGTTTATTTTAATGCAGGAACTTAGGCTGGGTATTAACAACACATAACATTTTCTTGTGATATTTGCATCAGTCTACCCTCACATTTACAGTAGTGTAAGTCTTAAATTTATTTCATCTAAAATGTGTAGTCAGAAGTAATGTTTATAGAAAAATTTGAGAACATCCAGTACGAATAAAATACACTTATTGTGTCTTTTAGGCCTTAAAGGAAAGCTTCTTAAAGGCTATTGGAGTTGGAATTGGCTTTAACTTGCAAAGAATTGAATTTAATGTGTCCCCATTGCATCTGGAAATAGGGAAGGTGTATAAGGAGACAAAAATGCTTCTGGATGGAGAAAAAGAAGAGGAGTGGACATTTGAGGTAAGGAGTACATTTTCCCTAGTGATAAACAGTCTCAACTCCCTATGGTTGCATTGCATATTTTATTTATTTATTTTTATTACAACTTCACACCCTTACTCTATATAAACCCAGTAAACACATATAAATCAAAACTTAGGTTATAAAACTGCAGCAATTGAAAGTATTCTTCGTGATTGGAAAGACACCCCATAGATATATTCGTTACAATGGCTTTTTATTTTTTCTGTTCCTGGAATATGTTTCTTGCACTCTGTGAAATTCATCCTAGGGTGTACAGGAAGTCCAGTGAAACATATTCAGACCTGATTTCTTGAATAGTTTTAAGACTTTAAAGTTCTTCATCAATTGGTCTAGAATAGGCCTAGTGATTAAGCAACCCCGTTTGTGTTTATGTTAGATATTTGAAATGAAGGACGTGGCTTCAGCCCTTTTGGGTTCTTGCTTCTTGTCCATGCAAAAAAATGTGTGGTTTTTGTGAGTTTGAAGGGGCTGATGTGGTGGGAGTGGATAGATGAAAAAACTTACTTTTGCTTAATTGGAACATTAGTTTGCCCTCAGTCTGAGTGTTGGGGTTTGGGCTTTTGTTTTTTTTCTTCAAAGTTATTGAGGCTTATCACTAAAACATCTATCCTGGTAGATTTGGTAGGAAATTACCTCTATCATCTAATGTAGTTTAAAGAATACATAGAGAAACCACTGATGGTTTAGTGGTGGACCTGGCAGCACTGGATTAACAGGTGGACTTGCTCATCTTAAAGGTATTTTCCAACCTAAATGATTCTGATTCTATACAAGAATCTCAAATTATTACCCTAAGAAACTAAGCTTTAAAAAATTAAATCGCAATCCCATTTCTCTATGCCCAGAGGTGTATTCATTTAACCACTTAAAACTAAGGAAGAAATGGAACAAACATTGTCAAGCACATTTTTCAGCAAGAGTATTCAGTTTCAAATACATGTTTATATTTAGAAAATATCTATATTGTTGGAGACAACTGTTCCAGTTGAGCTGTCTAAATGACAAATTTCTGCTGTTTGTTTTGTTTAGTATACAAATTACTGTAACCTATGCATATGGTATAAAAGAGTGAATGTACCAGTAGTATTTAACTTGTACTCCCAGTTTATCTCTTCCCAGTTCATTCCATTCAGCATTCCTATCCACCTCTGGTTTTGTGTTATTTTGCAAGTCTGTCTGTACTAAGTCAGCCCTCTCACTCAATTCCCATATGGTATGATAATATCAGTATGTCATGAAATTCACTAGTTGGAATTATATGCTGGCAAAAGAAAATCTTAGGAATGACTGTGGCAGATCTTGTACCAGAATGCTTTCTGTATTAATGTGGTGTACCTCTTTTGATTGATTTCTGGAACTCCTAATTTTGGTCTTTGATGACATGCCTGTGGTTGGTTGACTAAAGTAGCCTGATGATGATGGAGGAAGCTCCCTGTAATACTTAAATGCTTTCTAATTATTTGATTTTTCCTTATTAGTTAGTAATTACTGCTAGAAGATTCATGTAATTTTAATCTGAAGAATGTCTCTGCTTCCACACTTGCCCTCCTCTTCCCAAGAGTGCAGCCTTATAATGAAGTAAATTCTAGTATTTCAAAGAAAGGATTTAATATCAAGTTTCATTTAAATACAATCTCAATTTGGATATAATTTAATTTAAATATCGACATTTATTAAAATGAAATTTAAAAAAAAATTCAGTTACCAATACTCAGCTTAAAATTAAGTATCACTTTCCCTTTCTTGTCTTTTCCCAAGCTTGTTTCAATTTTGTGTCCATTTTCTTACTCAGAAAAATCCATTTTTGATTCATTATTTTCCCCCAAACCAGATTCTTGAAATAACTGGTTAATGGAAAACTTTAATTTTTGAGAAATCTAAGTCACCCAAAAGCAGACATCAAGAATCAACTGTAGGATTGGATATTACTGATACAGTATTTTCATTGGGTTCCTTGTTGTACTCAGTTTGCTTGAGGGAGCTTTTTCTATCAAATAAAAAAATATAGTGATATCACTTTTACTTTTCAGATCTGCCTATATCTTTATGACAGGAGATGATCAAAGGACCAAGACACTGTTTAAAGTTCAATTAACACATTTTGGATTTCCTCATTTCAGTTTTGGAGAATCTAATTTACCAAAACCAGAAGAAACAAAGGGAATTTTATCCATTTAAATTACACAAAATATTCTGAAATCTCCTTCAGAAAATACCATGTAATGTGAAAATGGCAAATTAAATGCATAAAGACTAGAAAAAGATCCACCACCTTATACATGCCATGACTAAAAGGTCAAGAGAAATACTGATGAATCTGTGTAAATCAAAGTTGACACTGTTCAGACACCCTGTAACTGTTCACAGTCAGAGCAAAGCCAATTCATATTGGAGATAGAATTTTCTGTGAACGTTTAAAAAAAGACTTCTCTTATTTCATTGTAAATACCAGATGAACTACTTTGTTATGTAGTTTATTGTTTGTGATTCCTTTATCAAGGATTTACTTTTGCTCGAAGTGTCTTTCCCCTCTTTTACTCCTCATATATTTTTGGGCTTGCATGGAAGGCAGTACCTCAGAAACAGCCTCTTCTTGTTTGATCTTGATGGAATGGTTTAGCTTTATGCACTTGTTTTCATATTGTTCTCTAGAGATTGCTACTCAGATTCCCTTCAACAGTTTTGGAAGGAGTAGGAGAAAAAATACTGTGAAGTTTCATTTAAAAGCATCCATTTAATTGTAAGATATGTCTGCTATGTGTATTAAATGTGCTTTATTCATGTAGACAGTGCATATTTTCCTCATTTTAAAAAGGTCAATTTGTATAGTAATAATTAAAAGATAACTAGCCCAGTGAAGAGTGATAACAGTGTTTGTGTCAGGATGTTAATTTAGGATGGAGTCATTATGATGATGATTATTATGGGTAATTCTGTATGCTCCATTTACTTCCTTTGAAGAAAATAACTTGAAGAATTTTCCTGGTTCCATCTTGGATAGATTCAGTTTTCTTCCTAGTAGCTGGCATAGTGCTGTGTTTTGAATTTAGGATGAGAACAGTGTTGATAACACACTGAAACACTAAATCAGGAACTCTTCAGTTTCTCATAGTGCCCTGCCAGTGAGGAGGCTGTGTGGTATTTGCTGCCTGCTAGGTTAAACCACAACAAGAATGAAGTAGTAGTTAATTTTAGTAAAAGTGAAAGAAGTTGATTGAAAACAATTATGACGAGTTTTATAATTTAAATGGATAAAGATAAGTTTATTTTATATACACATACACCCCTGTGTGTGTCTTATATGTGGAAACGTATATTGGCAGAAGAGCAGGTTGTCTAGAGGAGTTGTAGATCTCCTATCCCTGGAAGTGTTCAAGGCCAGGTTGGATGAGACTGAGTAACATGGTCTCGTGGAAGGTGTCCCTTCCCACAGCAGGAAGGTTGGAACTAGGTCATCATTAAGGCCCCCTCCAATGTAAGGCATTCTTTGAAAAAAAAAAATCCTAATTACTGATTTGCAAAATGTTAAATGTATTCGTGACTCTTTAATTATCTCAGTTGTGTACAGTTGTTAAGGAAGAATGGCTGGAGAGCATTTTCTGGAATCTATATCGAAGAATTTTAAATGAGATACAAGGCATCTCTGTTTTGGTACATACTTCAATTTTGGATACAACTGGTTTATAAAGAAAGCACATGATTTATCCTAAACTTTTCTCTGGGATTAAGAATCACTTGGCATCACTGCTGCTGCACAAATAATTGTTCGCTTTTTTCCACAACAAATATTTGTTTAGATTGCTTATATGCAAATATGTTACTTCCCAAACATGAATTTCAAAGAGAGATTACCTGGGTCAATTTGAAACATATTTAGTACTTGCTGGTGTGCAACTGTAGTTGAAATCTTTCACCTTCAGTAAGAGAAGCTAATCCTGTTGCATTGTCTGGAATAAATAGGAATAGAAACTTTTATTTCTAAATCTGGCTAATCCAGCTGGATTCACACAGCAATCAGTTCTGCTGTCTGGGAAGTTTCCTCATAATCTGTCTGATCTTTAGTGAATTCATAATGATTTGAATCTCAGACACATTGTTCTGCTGAGTCTCATTACAAGTCTCGATGTGCCTGTAGCTTGAACAGCTCTAGTAACACTTTTGTTCTTTGCAGAGAAAACCAATTTTTTTATCCATTATATATTTTCTGGTTTATAGAGAGGAATCTTAACAAAACAAACTCCCTACCTCAAAGGAATTCTGTACAATTGTCCTCTTTTTGTTTACTGACCTATTTCCATTTAAGATATTTAATTTATAAGCTGGTATCATGATATCTCCAGGGAATTAAGCTAATGTACTGTTTTATATAATTTCAGTATGTTTCATTAACTCCATAGCTTAAGATTTTTGCTGGCCACTAGTAGGGGCTGGGAAAGATCTTCCTTTCTGTATTCCATTTGGATTTGCATTTCTCTGAAACAGCGAAGATAGATGAAGGACAAAGTTTGTTATGTTTTACTGAAAGATGCTGGCAGATCTGCTGTGACCACAGAGGGTACGTGAAATAAATGGACTGGACCCTTTTGAATTCATTGTTCATTGAACAATGCAGCTTTGAACTGACAAAACATTATTTTATTAACAATATGTAACATACTCTCTATAATGTTTTCAGTTGCACAAACAAGAAGTAATATGTAAGTTAACTTCACAAAAGGTGTGTATTTAACTTAAAGCTGCAACATGATTGTTTGCAGACTTCAGACTGTAAGTGTAAGATGGTGCTGAGTGTCCTCTCTTCTGATCTGTTTTTAACCTCTTGAACAAGAAAAAAAAAAAATAAAGAAGAGGAGAAATGAAGTGATAAAAACCTAGATGCCTAGATGTAGTAATTTTTCCATCTGGACAAGCACAAACCACTGCCACCCCAGAACTATATAAATGGTTTAGCAACACTTGATCAAACATCTAATTTTCATGGTCTTTCTTATTTTTGGTGAAGTTAGAGAAATGTGCACACTGTGTACAAATGGTTGTATTTCATCAATCCTCTATGGCAACATGCTTTATGCTTGACTTATTATCAGTTTTGTTCCCTAGTAAAGGAATGGAAAACACAGTAAAATACTTAATAGTAAACACGTCTGTAGCTCTTGCAGTTGCGGGAAATGCTTCTTATCCTGTGCGTTTGTTAATGTTTCTTGTGATCATTAAACATTTTTCCTAATCTAGACAGAATTGAAATAGTCATTTTCTAACTAGTGCTTTGTAGAAAGGTAAAACATGAGCTTGATGTTTTGTTTTTAAGAGAGTGGGAGTTGGAAAGTTCGCTGCTAAAGCTGTCAAATAGGCACGGTTTTGGTGCTGAAGAGATCAGAGTAAAAACACAGTTCTAATTCCTCACCAGCACCTCTGCCAAGGCACACACATTTGCCAGAACAGTCTCCCAACTTTGCAGTTTTACTGCTGCTGTACATGACTGGAGCAGCTGCTGTCTTGGCTGAGCTGCATTGAATAGATTTGAGCTGAGCATCTTGGCACTTTTTTTGATATATATAGGGGTGTTCGGTAATCACAAAAATGGTATCTTGGCAACTGAAATTTTTGAAAATTCTATATAATAATGAACTGTAGGGAAGCCTAATGCAGACTGACACCATTGTTTTAAAAGACATTTTGCTTAGATTAAAAGGGGGAAAAAAACAAGGTAACCAACAATGTGTCAGAAGAAATAGGAGAACATCATGATGCTTGCTTTATATTATACTATAGTGCAGTTAGAATTGTTTCCCAAGGAAGCCAAAACTGGAGATTCACTCTTACTTCGCAGGAGAATATCCAAAGGACTAGCTGACTTTCAGATCAATGGCAATATCTAAATTGTTCACTTTCCTAGGTAAAATTGTTGTTTTCTTGATTTATATTTTAGAAAGTCTGTGCAAAAATTATGTGAAAACTTTGGATAAAGATGTAAGGAATATGTTATTTCCTCATCTTACATGTTTTAAAAAAGCCAATAGAATTATGACTTGACTATAGAATAAACATTATTCAGAAACAGTATATAAAAGTATTTGGGTTTTTTTTCCCCAATTATTTGTTTAGAATGAATTCTTAGCCTTTATATATGAAAACGCTTACGAACAAAACTATTAAATAGGTAAAAACTGTATCATTAAATCTGTAGTTATATATCTAAAAACGTTGAGAAAAACTGATGCGTATTTACATACAGCAGTGCTCAGGCTGCTGTGTCAGGAATTTAAAGCTGTGCTCTTACCTGCTATCTGAAGCCAAGAGTAAGAGAGTCATTGGTTTAAGTTTACACTTATATAATTATTTTTCAAAATGCCATGTGGAAGTTCACAGTTCATCTCATTGGAAAATGGATAGCTAAGATGGGTTATATGGTTTGTGACTTAGAAGGGACTAGTAAAAGAATGCTAAGGTCACAGACTTGAATATAAATATCTAAAAACAGGTGAGGTGATGGTAACATATAGTAACCAGTTCAGCCCTGATAGCTTTTTAGTGTGACTGCATCGTTGAGCTCTCCAACAAAACAGCTAAAAAGTACTATTGCTTTTTGAGTGTCATTATTTTAAAGTATTTTAAATTATATTTTGCTATTGTTCTGAACCATACTCTAAACATTTATATATTCTTTCCTGGAAACAGAGTAAAGAAAATGTATTTACTTTGCCATTTTTCATCTTTATTAGGAAACACGGTTAGATGATCGTCATCATGTTGCAGTGGCACTCGGGAAACAGGAGGGATTTGTACAGAAGTATTCTGATGTAAGAAATGATGAAACTCTTTCTGGTCTTGGTAATCATTTGAACATAAACTTATTCTTATGCTAAAAGTATGTTATCTCAGATGTAGGGCCATGGAGAAAGCTTATCTTTAGCACAATGTTAACCAGAGCCAAACAGTATTACTGAACTCTTTCCTCTAGTTCTTTTGTGGCTATTTCAGGAAAGGTCTGGGAAGGAGAAATGTTTTCAGAGGACAGCAACAGATAATGTCAAATCTTGAATGCATGTGTTACAGTGTTCAGTATGTTCATTCAAGAGAAGATTAAGTGGTTTTTGTCACAGCCTGGTACTACTCATGTGGGAAAGATGGTTTTCACAGGAGAAAATGGAGACAGTGAACCAATCTGGACTACTAAACTTGTACAACACTTCGCCAAGTTGATTTTAATGGGTGACTGTCAGTGCATGTATCCCAGAGCAGATCTATTGCTCAAACACCGTTATGACAAGATAACCCTGGAGACAAGCAACAACCACCAACAGATGGGAGGAACAATAGTGTTCGTCTTCATTCCACGTGGTGTCTATTGAGAGAAGGAACACAGCTACTTAAAAGCTTTTCAGGATCTTCTGTATAATTTAACAAAGATCTCAGTCATAAAAATAGCAATAAAAGTCAAATTTAAGGGAGAGGCAGACTGGCAATTTGTAGCTGAAATAGCCAGAGAGTCAGAAAACGAGAGTGTGACAAATTGCTAGATTTTTCTGTGGTGTTTTTGTTGCTCACAAGAAAATGGGTTAGTTGTTTTCTGTCATTTAGACAAAAAGATTCTATGGGGAACTAGAAAAAAGTACAGAAATTAATAAAAGTGGTAATGCACACATCTATCATGGTAATATTGAATTCTATGTTCATGGATAACACTGGCAGACCTTTTAACTAGTATTAGATTAAAAAAAAAAAAGAGGAACAAACTGCCTTTGAGGACTTACCGTGTTTAATGAGCGGACAAATACTTTTTTAAGAAAATATGTTCCTCCTGTTTGACACAACATACTTAAGTCCCCTGTGGGATGAAATATCATTCTTCTGACAGGAATACTGGTAAATGTCAGTCTGAGGTGAAAAGAAGGTGGCCATTATTTCTGAAGACCTTGGTATTCTATAGAAATCCAGGATTTTTAAGTATTGACCTTCACCATCATTATCACATGCCTTAAAATTATCATAGGAAGAATAGTAATGATACCAAGAGTTATAATGAAAAGCCTTTGAATCAAGAGCAGTCTCAAAGGCATACTTGTCCACTGACTAAATTTGTGATGACCTAAATTTCATTATCTCAATTCACAGAAAAAAGGTAATTTTAAGCAGGACAAGTGAGCATCCTGTGACTTCCCGGTATGGAAATTAAATGAAAATTTATGTATTATTCTAGACCTCCTTCTAAGACGAAGAGGGAGGAGATGAAAATGACCTTCTCTCTATGTAACAGAACCATAAAAAATGATTTTTTTTTAATATATTACTAGATATGTTGAGAGAAGTTGTTCATCCTAGTTAAATACATATGTGTAGACATTACACAATTGTTCCAGGATGTCAGTGTGCCTGTTCCCTCTTTGCAATCACAGAAATCTTTCATTATGTCCTATTTGCAAAACATGTACTTTCAGCTTTCTTCCAGAACTGATATCTACAATTCACAGAAAAGACCAATTGGGACATTAATGTACTGATTAAAAATCTCTAATGTCAAGAATCTTAACAAAATGTCAGCTAGTGACTGCTATGTGCTTTAAGAAACAGAATATTTAATCTGCACTCCTTACCTAGATCTAGGCAGTTATCTGTGGCAAATCTCAGTGAAAGATTACAGAGTTTATACTTCTTTATAATTCCTATGTAGTCTATAAAATATCTTTTTGTCTGTCACTTGCTAAATTTCACAAGATGTGATATGAACTCATTCAGAACACACTTGCCTTCAGACAAGCATGTGCTGAAGTTCAGACTATATCTGTTAACATCCACTTAGCTCTGAGGCTTAGTTTGTTTCTGGCATGCATCTCTGATGTCACTTGCATGGCCCTAGGCACAGTTCTTGCACCTTTACCTCATCTCCAAAATGTCAGATGAGCAGAAATGTCTCAACACTATGTCACTTGTGTAAGGATATAAAGTGACATGCTGCTCAATAAGTTCTGTTTTCAATCTGCATTGGCAGCTTAAAGATTTTCTGTGCTTTTACAACAAACAAAAACAATTTTGTTGCCTCTGCATTTATTCCTAAGAGTAGCTTACTGCTCAAACACAGAAATGGAGAATAGACCTTTTTGTCCTATTACCTATTTACTGACCTACCTTCATTGATGTGGCAGGAAGGGGCAACAAAATTCTCAAAACAGACCTTAGAAGGAGTCATCTCGAGCCCTTGCATGTAAGCAAGCAAGGGCCTAGAAAGCACAATTATGAAAAAATTCCCCAACCTTTCTCCAGGAACTCAGCAAGCTTGGGTGCCTCTACAGTGCCTGTACACTAGTCCACACAGTATGAGGAATAAACTGGAAAGGTGGCTAGCTGGAAGCAATTTCTGGAAACCATTTCCAGGCACAGAAAGGACAAAGAAATCATCAGGACTGGTCAGCATAGCTTCACCAAGAGCAAGCATTCTTGGTAAACTTCTACAGTGAAATGACCAGCCTTGTAGATGAGGGGAGAGCAATGGATATTGTCTGTCTTTCAGTACTTCCTCCTTCTGGCACTGTTTCTCATAAGATCCTCCTGGAGCAAATGTTGATGTATGTCCTGGATAAGGGGACAGTGGGTGTATTGAAAACGGGCCGAACAGTTGGGGCCAGAGTGTGGTGATAGTGGTACAAAGTCTGGTTGGAGGCCAGTAACTAATGATGTACTCCAGTGATCAAAACTGTGTCCAGTCCCTTTCAACATCTTGATTAAGGAACTGGATGATGGTGCAGTGCATCTTCAGTAGGTTTGCTGGTGACACCGAACTGGGAGGAGTGGCTAATATGCCAGAGGATTGCGCTGCCACCCAGAGGGACTTCAACAGGCTTAGCCTGCATCAAACATGAATCAGTTTGTGTGATGTACAGAGTACATCCACTGCAGAGAAGTCCTGCTGAATTTTATAAAATATTAAACATTAAGTCACTTGTGTAAATGCCAATTTAGAAGAATCAGCTATATTTTTGTTGGATTCATGCAGGCTGTACTATTCGCCCTGCAGTCTGGGAACAATCATACTTGGAGATGGCATACAGCAGACTGCACAGTAACATGTGCTAAAAACCCCCAACACAAACCCTCTTTTTTTTTTTGAAATGTGTTTTTTTTTTCAGAGGGAGCAACTAACATGAGGACCGTGACACTCTAATCTCCAGTATCTCAGTCTGCATTTAATGTGGATTTAAGATGGGAAATTGCAGATTGATTGTGACTGCTTTAGTCCTCAAGTAGTGTTTGAGTCTGAGAGAAGCATGCATAACCACCTCTAGTTGAATAAATCTTCACATAATTGTCTCAAATAATCATTTCTGCTGGAGAACAGTTTGTTTGATGGTGGTCTTTTTTTTTCTTTTTTACTGAACTTAAACACCCCTTCTATCATACTACAGCATTTTATAGCCCTCCTTCTGTCAGTTTTGTGAACTGTGTTTCAAGGAAAAACTGGATTTTTCTGTGTGGTCTGTCACATGCTTCTATTAGTTAACACATAGCCTAAATTAGGGGCAGTGACATTAGTCTCAAATGTAGAATATTTCCTTTCTTCTTCAGTAAGCAATGTGTAGTTTAAACTCGGCAGAGAATTTTACAGGAAGAAAATTTATACTTACTGATTTGTGTTATGCTAATATGTGTTTTCTTTAGGTACAGTCCGTGGAGCCTAACTCACCACAGTTTACGTTACTGACTTTTGAAGATTTAGTTGCATCTGGTATTCCAGTTGCACCTGAGGATTCTGCATATTGGGACAATTTTTGTTCAAAGCAGGAGAGTCCAGTGAAACAGAGTTCACATTCAAGATAATACTTAGAAGAAGAAGAAGACAGAGCTTTTATGCTGTTATTTTACATAATTCCAACTATGGGAATAAGTCAACATGTGTAGATGAAGCATGTTTTTTATTATTTAAACCAACAACCTGATTTTCACCTTTTCATAATTGATGCTTTATCAGAATCTTAAGGAAGACACAAGTTTCCTTGCTGAAGGAATTCTGAGAGAAAACCCTAAGTCTCATCTGGCCACATGCTTTTTTGCATCTCCTTGACTTTGGTTCTCACACTTCAATAATTATCCACCTAGGAACAGAAAGCAGATCTACAATAATGTTGTTTATTAGTCAACAAGTGTTTAGTATATAAAAATGTGATTCCGTACTTCATTTATGCTGAAGCTTATTAAATTATGATACTGCTTTTTCTCTTACAAAAATAATGGTTTTATTCTCAGATGGATGAATAAAGCCGATAGGTACAAGTGAACTGCAAATATGGGGTGAGATAAATACAGAAATTTCAGTTCTACATTTCTGGGGATAAAGGAATTAATTTCATAGTAGATATTAGTTACATCTGCATGGAAGCAGTGTCTCCAACCAGAACTTTTCTTTCATGAGAAGGAGTTTTAAAAGTATTAGTGAAATTATTTATAATATTGTTCTTGCATCTAAGTAGAGGACAAACCAATTTTGTTAAATTAGAAAATTGCACTTGGTTTGCTTGCCAGGAATGTGATAGTTTTCAGGACTATATCTAATTAGAAAGGATACAAAACCAGAGGTCTTTGTTTTGATTAGTTTTCCATGAAATAAAATCATTGTTTCCAGTGGTTCAGACAGAATCGTGCGGAAGATTGCCGTTGCTCACGTTGTGATTTTTTCTAAGTCTTTAATTTACACTGAACTATTTGAAAAATAAGAATAGTCTCCATTTTAGATAGCAGTGAGGTTAGGTGATGGTAATGCTTTGTGAAGAGCCACTTGAGTCAAGTTGTTTCGTGTCAGTGCAAATGGACAGAATTGTTACACTTCCTTTTGTTTTCTGGATACTGCACTTGGCATGACCATACCACATACCTGGATCTTAGAGAACATAGAGCTGTAAAAAAACAAGCTCTGCTCCACATGAGCCTTTCCAAGCAGGGGCTGTGACTAGGTAGTCTTTTTCCCTATGAAACAGGATTGCCCAGCCTCCCTGTTTCTCATTTTTCTTTATGACCCTAGGTCACATCTGCTGGCCTAGACTGTGAATCAACGCAGTGCTTTCTAAGAAGTACTTTTTAACAGTCTCTGATCTAAAAATAAGTTACAAAAGTTTTGGCCTTCAGTGAAAAGATTGTCAAAAGTGAATAAATGTGGTTTAGTTTGGACCCTGAGATTAGCTCAGTTGGAGCATGGTGCTAATAAGACCAGCATCACAGCTTCAATCACTATATAGGCCATTCACTTAAGAGCTGGACTCAGTGGTCTTTGTAGGTCCCTTCCAACTCAGTATTTTCTGACTCTGTGATTATATTTCCTTGTTCAAACCTTTTTGTATCTTGCATCAAAATTGCTGGAGTGGATTAGGAACTTCAGGGAGTAAAACTGTATTCAAGACAATTTGTAGTTGTGTGACAAGAGACTGGTGCCATTTGATGTGAAAATCTGTAATCTTGAAAAGTGGATCATGTGAATTCACTCCTAGCTTTTTACAGAGGCTTTAAACTTATACAGGATGCATATTATTAGGATCTTTTGGGATCACATGCATGGATGTTAACCAGTTATGCTCATCTTAGACAAGAAATCCTAGATGTTGCAACAGAAGTAGCATATATATAATTGTAATACGTATGTTTTTGGAAACATCCGGGCAACAGCTCAAATTTAAACAACCATCTTTAACCAGGACACTGAAATAAAGCAATGGTCTGCAAAGAAGATAAAAAGGAAAAGATAGTTACACAAGTCAACGTAGACTGCCTCTTTGTTGGAGCTTTGCAAGATTATAGTACTACATTCTACAAAGAAGATAAGTGGTTCTTGGTTTAGAATTGATACTGCTAAGTCTAAAACAGCACCTGACTCCTCCTTAACTGCTGCCTAATTCTGCAGGTGTCTGGGCATCCTAATACGTGCTTCGTTATCCTCCAGAATACAGATATTTTGGATTGCTCCGCTCTGTATGGAAAACATAAGCATGAAAAATAAATTCTGAATTCTCAAGAGAGAAAACATTTTAAAAGTGGTGGGTTTTGGGTTTTTTTTCCAAAAAAATCACTTTTTTGTAATGTTATTTTCTTGCGGTGTACTTGCAGTTTTTTATGGTCAGATGCTATATATGAATTCTGTTTCTTCTAAGATTGAGTATAATTTCTTTACTGAAATAAAAAGGGGTTTATTTTGTTTTTGTGTTGTCTATTTGTGGTTATTTTTTTATCTTGCTATTATTTAGATCCAGACATAGGTGAGATTTCAGTTTGTCTAGCGGTCCTTTGCTATCTTGGAAACAATTTATGGGACAATGAAAGTGTATGCTCTTAATGACATCCTTTGGATGAATTGTGAAGCAAAGGCCTGGATGGACCAGCTGTCCGCTCCTTGGTTCCTTCCACAATTTTAATTTAATAACATGCAACCCAGTTTCTTGACATAACTCTGGCAGAATTTTGTGTTGGAGTGTCTCATCATTTGGTTGAAACTGTAATAGTGTGAAGTTCAGTGCCTATAGGAAGGTACGCGTTTTCAAATACAAAGCTACAATGCTGCACAGTATTGCTTATACATGTAAGGAAATTTATGAAGCTTTTTTAATTATGACTTAGAACATAAAAGGTTCCTTAGGTTGTAGTAGGAGCTTCACATAGAAAAAGCACTTTTAATTAGCACAAGGCTTTTCTTTAAAACTCTTCAAAAATTGTTTTAGATTTATAAGGGAGTAAGAAAATGGGTATTTCAGTTGAAATGCATCTTTTGTTCTCCAGCATCTAGAGTACTTAAAATGTGTGCCAAACTTGTTTGTTAGATACATCCTAGGGATTTAGGGGTGCCTGTTGGCATCTGGAACAGGCTTGGGGCAGGAATCTAATACCAAGGTTCACAGCATAACCAAAATGCAATGTCAGACCTATAGGCAATGCCAGACCTTGGACAGACTGATGGAGCTTTGGTAAATAGTAATGTTCTTATGAATGGCACAGTGCTGAAAGGGTTGGGCAAGGTTTTATTTCAGGTTCATATTTTAGGCTTTGAAGGTGTAGATGTACAAATGTCTCACTTTGGATTTGGCAATTACCTCATAAACTTATTCAGGCATTTAAGTCTAGTCAGATATTTGACAAGAACACTGCATTTTTCATTAAAAACTTGCCTTTTTTGTTACAACACCTGAATTAGCTGGTGCATCTATTCTATCATGTTTCTGCATGTGTTAGTGTGCTTTCCTTTAATCTAGAAATAGATTGAAGTTCAATTAAGTAGCCAGTTAAACCCACTTAATCCATGGGAATCTGTGACCAGAGACAGCAAGCAGGAGCTCAGCTTGCTCCTGAATTCACATACAGGTCAGCCACTTGCCTATTCTTCTGCTCAACCATGCCTGATGTGTCCAGAATCCTGCGTGCCTGCAAAGCGTGTTAGCCGCCCAAGCAGGGCCTGTTTGTAGCCCTTTTAATTGCTAAGTGATAGCAAAGGCTGAAGCTGAATGGTGAAGCAGAAGCAAGGGCATGACAGCACAGTGCTTCACCCAAAACCTGCTGCTGCTTGGACAGCCAGTGGTTACTTATTGTTCAGTGTGACACTGCTTTGGTCAGAGGAAGGGAGTGTATGATGCTCCAGCTATAATGCCTCCTAAAGCACCCTCCTTATGTCTTGAATTACCTCACTCAGCTGAGTAACATCACTACTTAATGTCCCTGAATATTAAACTATGGATTGCATGATGGATACTTAGTTTTGATTTATATTTTTTTTTCTCTCAGCTTCAGCAGCATAGTTCTCAGTAATTTATCATGGCTGCCATCAGATTAGTGGATTCTCGGCCTGTGTATCTGTTGATTGTAAAATGTGCTTCTAATCCTGATTGAGAGCTTTTGTGACAAGCACAGTGAACTTCTTATTCAAAGAGGTCACTGATCTCTTTGTAAGAGAAATTTTCCTGCAGGTATTAAGTTCAAACACTGGACTGAGTAGAGTAATATTCTCAGCAAACAGTGTTTACTACCTGCATAAAAGCATTTTGTTAATCTTGTGGCAGTTATGTGGTCTACAATTAATTAGTTGCATGTAAAACATTAGGAAAATGTATTAGATTAATGTATTAGATTAATTTTGTATAGTAAAACAAAATGTATTTAGGTAGAGCTTGTACTTCAATTTCATACTTGCACATACCACAATCAGAACTCTCATGTGAGTGAAAACAGTGTATTACAAAGAGACTGATATTTCTGATATCATTGTCTCTACCTAATTGCTTGTTAGGATCTTCAGATGATTTTCCATGTTAATTTAGAATGTTTTCCCTAGAGTGCAGTAGGATATTTATTTGCATTTAAATTGGGGTAGTCAGGCAACTCCTGCTTGCAGAAATCAGTATTATCTCCTGGTCACCTTTCAGGATAAAAACAGAAACTAGGAAATTGCTCATTGCAGTGGAAGCACATTGGTGGATTGGGTGGATTGGGTAAAGTCAGACATGCTGGCCGTAGATGTATTTAACACTGGTCATGTAAATGCCTTTAAGTAATCAGAAAATAAATTTATCTTCTGAGGTTAAGTAACAGAGTAATATCAGATAAAGGAAATTGTCCTAGAGTAAAGGGCTGCTGAAGTAGTGAAGAGTCCTTGTATGTGCTAGGAATTCTAAAGCAGATCAGATTTATCTATAGAAGTCAATTTGAGGACTTCTGAGGCCATATGATAGAATGATATGTTTTTGTTTGGTTTACTTTTTGTGGAAGTGACAGCAGTTTGAGTTGTTGAGTTTGTATAAACAGACTTTTATAAGGCAAATAAAAGTTCAGTTGCATTAAAATTTAAATATGTTGATGCAAATATATATTTGCTGTGTTGCTATGGATATGTAGCATGCACACACACACATGCATATGCATATATATATAAATATATATATATGATAAACACATAACCTGAAAAGAACCAGAAACCAACCCCATCTTTATTAACTCTGTAACCAGGAAGGTAAAAGAAGTTTTTCAAGAGTAAGCAATACAAACAACACAAATACCTTGGGCTGATGAAAGAGAAAATTTGAAGCCCCACAGTGGAGAAATAAAACAGGTGCCGTGAACAAATAGGAGAAGGAGCAGATTAAGACACAATTTTTTTGTCTGTTGGAAGCTTTTTTATTAAAAAAAACCTGTGAAAAGGAGTGATTATAGGTAAATATCTGGTTTTTTATTTGTCATTTGATGGTTGGTGCTTTGTATGAGGGAAGTCAAAACCAGAACTAAAGAAACAAGAGTGCATTGAATTTATTTTGCTTTAGCTCATAGGTCTCAAGGTTTTCTAGTTCAGCGTTCAGTGGGACAGGAAAATCTGTGGTATCTTTACATTACATTCTTGAAATATGTTTGAAGAGTCCAGATGCAGTTGTTTCAGAAAACCAATACTTCTGAGAAAGAGGAACTCTTGAAATTGTGAGTTGGCAAGTAGAAAAACCCCTGTTAATTAGAAAACCTGGTGGGCATGTCACAGTCAAATAACTACTGTGTCCTTCTTTGAAGAGATAATTTTATGGTCTTGGTATAAGGCATAATATCAGAAATGCTGCCTACATCTTCTCCATGCAGTACAGATCCTGTAGGACTTAGTCTTGTTGTCTGCAAAATAAGATTATCGGTAAGAGAATGATCAAGAGTGTAAGTGTTAATAAAAATCTGAATCTAAAAATGTAAACCCCCATGAATTCTTCCATCCTGACATGCTGAGGATGGACAACTGTTAGCTTTTATGAGCCTGCTAGAAATGATTCCCCAGTCTAAGGAATCAAATTTCTACCATAGGACACTGAGTCAGATATTTGTCCATTACAGTATGCAGGGCTTCAGGAGGATCTCAGAGCTCTGTTAATTCAGGGAAATTTGGTAAGAAATGTGAGTCAAGCCAAGCACTGCAAACCAGTCGAGCACCTGAGCTGGCATCATCAAACAAGATTTTGGTAGACGAAGCTTTAATTCTTAAGGTAATTCAAGGGCAACTAAAATCCAATTCTATGTTGAGCAGTTTATAGTGTGGTATTTGTGGTGAAAACTATTGTTATAAGATTTATAGATTACAGGATAAGCCTCCAGTGTGTCTGTTTTTCCTTAACATAAATCAAAGCATGCACTTTCAATTACAAGCAGTACAGGACAATGCCACAGTGGGGAGGTAAAAATTAAGGAGTCTTCCAATTCTGGTAGTAAAATACTTTTCTCCATTCCTCTAGCTTCCAAAGAGTAACATTTCATTATCCCTAACATATATTTTCTTGTCATATATGACCTTTTGTTTATTTTATAGGTCTAAAGTAGCCTTTCTTCTATTTTAACCAATGAAGGGCATGTGGTTATATTTTAACTGGATACCAGCTAATATAAAAGTGTCATTTAGAATTAGTCTCTGCCTGCTGGCTGTATTTCTGTGCAACCATAATAAAATCACATCTTGATGCCCCTGTTTCCCCTCTGTCTCTATATCATCTGCTGAAACTGCAAGGCTCTTTTGAGAAAGAAACTGTCTTCCAATACTTTGTAAAACGGAGGCCTGGTCCCAGCTGGAGCCTCTTTGCATTACTCTTACATAAATAAAGCAGGAATAATTGAATCCCACCAATGACAAACCTAATAATCCAACAGCAGCTCCTTCGAGCTCAAATGATGTTGTTGTTGTACATGGGGGATCATCCTGAGTCGCTGTGCTGATACAAGGATGACCTCGATGTTTGTCTGCTACTGCACTAGAGATTCCGGGGACCACGGGTGGCTCCTGTGAGTGGAGATGTCACTGCCACTTTGGCACATTGTGTTTCTCTGTCTGAAGCAGAGGTAGGTTTCAGTTGAAATTTCCAGCTGGTTTCATGCCTGCCTGCTCCTTCATTTGAATTAATAACTCTGTAATGGAATTACAGAATATCTGTGCCAGTGATGTTTATACAACAGGCAACATGCCAAAGGCTTGACAATATCATAACTTAATTAAAAGTGAGTGTACATATGAACAAAATGATAATTCAGTTGTGCTTAGGGTATATGGCCTCTGCTTGCCAGGCTTTCCTGCTTAACCTACAACTTCTTGGCCAGGATATTTTTATCTTCTGCAGGCCAAGGTCTCTTGTGATGTTAATTACATGCCAGGCCAGTTCACAAATACTTTGTAGGCACAGCACACTCCTTCATCACTCTCCTCCTCCTGCTCACCTTCTTTACCCCTTCCAGTTAAGTTTCCCTCTATGAATAATGAACCCCATCTATGGGTTATAAATGAATAGTGATTCATTCCCTCTATGCAGGACTGAGTCTGAGTTCCTCTTCCAGTGGAGATTGTCCTCTTGTCTACAAAGCTGTCCTGAGCAATGGACTTCCATTTTGTACAAGTGCAATTGAATATGTGCAGTGTGAATCTGGATATTTTCTCTCACACCCCAACCCTTCCATTTTTATAATTTCCCTTTTCTCTTTCTCAGTTCCTTTTTTTCTGCTGATGCTTTCCTCTTCTTCAGTTTAAATCCCCTTCTATTTTTCCTGATAAATCCACATTTTATTTCCCAGGTTGCTCTCTCTCTTTTCTGCTACACAGCCCTTAGATCTCACAGTGCTGTGTGCTAGCTGCATAGTTGGGGAAGGTGCATCCAGTTGCTGCCTCAAGCTATCCTGTAACACTGTTTTCCAGCAGTGCACTCACCCAGGTTCTTGCAGTCATGATGCCTGCTGTTTTTGAACAACAGTAACAGTACTTTGGTTCAATAAACATCTGTAACTTACCTTTTTGAGGCAGGACCTGAGATTATAATGAGGCAAGGAAAGTGTATGATTTTGTGCCTCATGGGCCTGATGGAAATTGTTTTCCTTTTTACATGGGAACTGGATCAAGTCATCAGTGTGTTTGCTTCCTCACATGTAAAGTGGGGTGATAGTTTTCTGTTATACAGTGGTTTGATTTTAGTGCCTCAGAGCCCTTGGATTCAAGCTTTTAAAGAGATGAAAAAATACTGAAAAATTGTTATTCTAGTTGGGTCTATGGGTTTTGGAAAGACATCAATAGATTTTGGAGGCTTCAGAAGCTTAACGTTCAAGCAGAAATCAGCATAATCCACTGTGAATGCATCCACGCATACTTACTACCAGCAGAATAGAGTTTAGCTATAGGCTATGCCTGAGTGGATGCAGATGCCAGCCTGCTGCTTTCTTTACCTCTGGCAGTGCAGGTAGAGGCAAAGAGCCAACTCCATGGCCACTGGGAGCTCTCTGTGGTGCACTGTGGCTCTACTGCTTCTTTGGTCATTCCAGGCTGGTCTGCTACAGTACTGAGTCAAGACAAATATGTTCAAATTATCAGTTTGATGGAAATGGTGAAATCACAGACAAGGCAGTTATGCCTCCTCATTGAGATGGTTGATAGTAGCCAAAAGACCAGATACCCTACAAAAGACTTAAAAAATGGGTAGTGCAACAGTGTGGCAAGTCAAAAAAGAGCACTGGTTTCCCAAGTTATGAGTGAACAGCCTGATTGCGACTGGAATTTTTGGTGAGATCATTTCGTGTAAGGGATGCATAAAGTATCATTTTTAGTCTTAAGGTATTTAGAAGTTTGTCAGGATAGAGTAATTTCTCAGAGGTATCAAAATGTAGTAGATGGCTGGAGGCCACACTGCTAAGCTGTAAGAATTGGATAAATGATCATTTAATGTGAAAACTGAACAGTTTTATGTTAGCTTAATGCTTTAAAAAGGTTGTTTTATATTGTAATTGCTTATCAATGTTTTATGTTGTACAGCACAGGAACAAAAACAGTGACTAGCTTAATTATGCATAAAAAGTAAAATGCTTATGATTTTATTATTTTCTGCAGTGTTTTCCATTATTTCCTCATGAGAGAAATATAAATATTTCAATATATGTGAATATATTCTCCAATAAACATAAACTGAGACTTTGCTTCTCTTCAGTCTTTGTCCATTCAACATAATTATGAGGTCCAAGGTACTTATTATGTCATCTGTGATAGGGAATTGTGTATCTGGATATTGACCTTCTGGCAACTGCCTTGTATTTGCAATGAACAAAGGTGTAATCAAAGCTGCACTTAAACTTGACATATAATCAGTGTCTTGCTTCTGTTCCACTGGATATGTAAGATCTTATTGGAAATCATAAGAAATGAAAAAGATTATGAATGTGGGAAAAGCATGAAGCAATCTAAACAAATACCTTTGAGGTTTTAAATTACCAACCAGTTTTGATAGGTGTGGAGGTTTGGGTTGGCTCCCTGCCAAACCCAGCTGCCAGCCACACAGATTCCCCAAGACCCTCACCCCCCAAGAGAGAAGGAAAAAAAGTACGGAAAGACAACTGTAGTAAAAGTATATATATATAGTCATATATATTACAAGTATATACAATCAAAAACTATAAATCTACAGAATAAGAACGCCAAACAACTCCAAAAGAGAAAAGGGGGGGAAAAGGGAAAGGGAAATGGTGCAAAAATGGGTAAAACCAAACAAAACATATACACAGACTCATAAACTCAGGGAAAGGCTCAATAAGTAACTAATACAATAAATTCTCACCAAAACTGCCCTTAAGAGAAGCAGTAGAAATCTCCACCTCCATACGGCTGGGGCACCAGCTTCTCAGATAGGCCTCAGCTCACATAGATAAGAGCTAAGCCAACACAGAGACCTGATGTCCTCCAAGCACACGAAAGGGAGAGAGAGAGAAATCTTCCTCCTTGTTCTTATATACAGCTGATTCCGTGAAGGAATGGTGTGGAATACTTCCTTAGTTATGACCCTGTTACCAGGGAAAGCCTAGACCAAAAGCAAGAAAACCACCACAATAGGTTTTAAATATCTTGGGGCAGCTTCAAAAAGATCTCAGGAGATGCCATGTTCAAAAGCTGGACGTATGAACTTGTGAAAGGAATCTACAACCCAGAAGCCTTTAAACAGTATTCTCAATATCAGACATTTTGGGCCCAAATGGGCATAAGCTGTGAAAGAAGCAGCAGTATCTTCTCATGCCTGCAGGATGGACAATAAGGCAATGTATGAGCCAGAATTCCAGTGTTGTAAGTGACAAAACCCAACAGGCAGAGACCCTAGACTGTTTATGCCTGCAACCATTTGAGAAATAAGAGCAACAGAGGCAAGATAGAACATTCCAAGGCATGTTGGGCATCCACTAAATCTCATTAACTGTTTTAGTCAACAGGATTATGGTTTTGAAATTCTGTATTATATTAACTTGGTATTATGTTATTTTTTTAATTCTTAATGTTATGTCTGACCAGGGAAGGAAGCCATTATAAGCTCTGTCTTTACTGAACTCTGGTAAGAGGTGGGCAGTGTGTTGTGCAGAGACCATGCTGTGCAGAGAAGAAACAGACCTCAGACTCCTCACAGTAGCTCAAGGTTTCTACAGCAGTGGAGGCAAAATTCAATTTTGCCATCAAGGGGATGAAAACAAAATAATGGGAATGCACTGGCTCTGCTAGAAAATACATCATAGCCATCTGGCAAAGGTGAAATCCAGAGAATATGGTTACCCTTTTCTTCCCTCCTCTTATTCTGCTATATGTCTAATGTAAAGACATTCCTCTACCTTCAGATCTTCTCCTGATATTTCAGGAGTGGGACACAGGCAGCCAGTGGGTGAAGAATGAGCTGGATATGCAGCAGCATGGCCCAGCTCTCACTGGAACTGGTGAGGTCATTAGATGGAATCACACAGATTAGACGGAATCACACAGAAGTGGTGTCTATCCCTGTCTCTCTGTTAGCAATGGCAGCAGGCTTACCTGCCTATGCCTAAAGGCAGCTGGGATTTGTGTGACCACCGAGCAGTGCTACAGACAGGCAGGCAGAAGCATCTGGAAAATTTAATATGTATGTGGGGTCAAGAACTTGTGTTGACCGTGATGCTGGGCCATTTTTGCAAATGCCTTTCTGTCCCACATTTACAGGATCAGCATCCATGTTAGCCTGTGGTTAGTTCTACCTGAATGCAACAAAGGAGAGAATTAGAGCAGGCAGAGTGAGGTGAAACAAGCAGGAGAGTTTGCAGTTGCTGCATAAAGGTAATTGTTCTGTAGTCATGGATTGACAGATGTGCTAGGAAAGAGTCAGACCCATATATGTGAGATACAGTGCTATATGGGAGCAAATGAGATTCTCTCCTCTTTGATTCCAGGCACAGGAAATCTTCAGAAAATATTCAGACAGCAAAAAATATTCACTCATCCATTTCTTTGTTTACCTCTCTGTGACTTGTCTCAGCAGTTGCAAAAAGGAGAAACAATTTTAAAACTGAACCAAGGCTTCTGCTCTAGTTTTTGTTTTGGATTCACACAGGCTCATCCTCTCCCTTGTGTCAGATATAATCACAAAAATGTTAGAGAAGCTCAAATAATGTTTTGGAATGCTTTCTGGAGAAAAGGCTTTCCCAGTTCCTCTTCTCTATTCCATATACTAGGCTTCTGATTACTTTTTATTTTTTTTATCCATGATTTTATTTTGTTATAGAAATTGTGTCCTTTAAGTTTGAACAGCCCAGTAAACTTCTCCAACTTTCATTACTCCAATGTCACATATTTTATTCTTGAATTTCAAACAACTTACAGCATGTGATAAAGGAATAAGAACTATTCACATAAAGAACTGTTCAGCCTGGGCTGAACAGCCATTAAAATTATCCTAAACGCCAATAGAAATTTACCCTTAAATTATTTCTATAATGTAGTTATTATTTAAATTCTTGCAGGAGAACACATTTGTGGCTCTATTGCCAGACAGCCTGCACGTTTTGATGGATATAAATGAGGACTGATTTACCTTGGATCAGCAAAGGTATCTGGATGTATGGACAGACCTCTCTGCTGCTAAGGTAGCCTGGTTTGGAGGCTCCCAGTGGGCATACTGGCTTCTGATTTCCGAAGGATTTGGAGCTATGCCTAGGAAGAGCAGAGCTGTATCCAGTCACTGACTGGAGCTCTGGATAGGTCTTTTGTGTGCTTGTGTTTCAAATTTACTTTCAAGTCAGATCTGTTGTATGAGTTATGTCAAAATCCTCCATCCTATTTTCATCATCCCACAGAATACTCATGAGCTGAGCTGTTACCATGAGTTTGCTAAACTGTTGAGTTGGTGTTTGTAGATGTCTGTGCTGTGGCTATAAACTAATCTCTGATGTTACTCATTTCACTCCTTAAAAAAATCTCGGTATCTTTAGTTAAATAATAACAGCTAAAAAACTGTCAAATTTAAATGCTTTATATTTTCATTGTCTCCTTGCCATGGTGTACTATTTAATATTCACCATTCTGTGCTGCAGTCAGACATTCTGCTTTGTCTCGGAGGGCTTTTCCCCTCATCTGGGTTCTTGTTTTAAACCCGACAGGTTTTGTTTTCTTTTTCAAATAAATAGATGCTATGGGTCACACTGTTAGCAGGCTCAAATCAGTTTAATTCCACTAAAGATAACAGATCTTTACAGATTAAAACCAGTTTATAGTTTGGCCCAGTATTCTTGACATAATGATCCCATTCGAAATCCACATGCTGCCTGATGTTTTCAAGGGTGGCCTTGATTTGAGAGTAGAACGCCTATTGCAAATCTAATGATGCATGGAAAATAACTATTTAAGCTAAGTGGAGCATAGCTTTTACAACTAGAAGCCATTTAAGGACTCTGAGAATTGCTACTATTTAAGTTGTGTTTATAAAGTTTATCTAAATGCAAATGAGAACATTGCTGCTCATATATATGTTTGTCATTTTGTTTCATTTAGTCAAGGAAAGAGCTTTGATAAACTTTCTGAAAAGAATTCTTACAACTTTGTAAACGAAAACTTCTATCAGTGCAAGAAACAGCTGTGGGGTTTTTAAATGAAAACTGTTTTAAAAATGTGCTGAAATTTTCAGTAGATATTTACTGTATTAGGTATTTAGAACAGGCCCTGTAGTTTGGTATATTGTAAAATAAAAAACAAAGCTAAATCAGTAAATGTTCATCCAGTTTGCCTCTCTTTGCTGTAAAAGAAAGGCCTCCTTCGTCATATTCATGATTCATATGCTTATGCTACTGTTCCCTTTTCACTAATGCAATTCATTAAGCAAAATGTTGTATTTGTTGTAATTCAAAAGAACAGAAGTGCAATGAGATGCTACCCCTAAAAGATACTACTTGGCAGTACAAGATGAAGTCAAAAAGAAAGCATATTTTGTGTAGGTGTCCTCTAGGGGAGCCTGTGGGGTTTTGAGGACTCAGTTTTCATCTAGCTCCCTTCCCTTAATTGACCTACCCATCATGGCTCCAGTGCTGGTACCCAGGAGGGGAGGCTGGAGTGGCAGAGGACAGGGTGCATGAAGTAAGGGCAGTCTGAGGTGATCTCACTCTGCAGAAGACTCAGGTCTCAGAGGTGGCTCCCACTCCTCTAGGGTACAGTAATCTCCTCCCAGCTCCCTAGGAGCACATAAGTCTTTTCAGCTGACGTTCTTCCTTCTGAGGCTTTCAATTCCTCTGTATGGAACAGTCTCAGTCCCAGCCTCTAATTGTTTCTTCATTTATCTTGTACAGGTTCCCATATGGCAAAGAGGCCTATATTTAAAGCCCAACATTTTTGGGTTTACTTTCAGTAAAAGGTGAACGCCGATGTTTTTTGCTTCAACAGTCTTCATCAGCCTCCTGAGTAAAGAAATTTAATAGTGACTTACCTAAGGAGGGTGGTGCCTTCTCTTCTGAGCAATTAATGATTAAGAGCTTGCACAGCATGTTGAACATGTAAAAACCTTAATATCAGCAACAAATTGGGAAAACTAATTTCAAAATTAATTCTGAATGAAAATGTGTAAGTAGCTTGCAGTATGCTGAAATCTATCATGCCATACTACCCATTACCAAAAAACCCCTCAGAAACAGTTTGAGCCATGGATGTAAGTTACTGTATCATCATTGGTATTCTAAGAAGCAGTGTTAGGGCTTTTGCTTTGCACAATGCTGCATTGGTGACAGCTCAGAGAATTACTTCGAGAATGCAATTTCATTTATGTCAATGACAATTGCTTTGGAAAGAGTGCATTCAGTGAGAATGCCAACTTACATCCAGCTAAACATGGATACAGTACTAGTGCCGGTATAGGGAACGGATATTTATTTTGCAGCCTATCCCCAGCACAGATACTGCGCAGGAGCCAGGAATACCTCCTGCACTGATGCTCTGAGGTGTCTGCAGCTGAGGAATCTTTCACAGAGAAATTATAGTAATTTTTTAATCTTTATTTCTGTAACCTAAGAGTATTTTGGAAGTCTGTGTAGGAGGGGAGTCCAGCGAACACCAGGACGAGTGAATTGAGCTGTCAGCAAAATGAGAAGGACACCTGCCAGATCTGGGGACTGTTACTTGGAATATTGGACTGTTTCCCATGTTTTAAAAT
>JAWWEE010000001.1:42206550-42216679 GCA_035221455.1 Xenops minutus
CAGCCTGTTTTCCCATAACTTGGCATGAGAAAACCCAGCTTCTCACAGGTGGCTGGGCCAAACACAGACCAAAAATATCCACATTGAATTCTACCCAAATACCCCCCCCATATGGTACTGAAAACTATGGCCCTTTACCAAATGCACTGTGCCTAAGACATTCAGCTAGAGATTGTTTTCTAGCACTGATGTCATTGGGACATAATCCAAACCTCATTTTTCTCCTAAAATGCTGAGGAAATAGTTTAATACTTTAGAATAACAGTAAATAGCCATAGATGGTGCAGAGGTCACAGACCTCTGTGCATTATTGTGGGTATTTTGTGAATTACCTATAATTCAACTGTCTATAAATCCTCTTATGGGTTCTTCTAATAACTAATATTTTCAGGGTAATTCATATAGTTAAAGTAAAAATTAAGCCTTTCAGAACTATATATAAATAAACAATTTCTTCTAGCAACAGTTTGCAGGTAAAAGTTTTAAAACCAGTTGTAGATGTAGGGACTGTACGTGGAATTTCTCTTTTTTGGATTGTCTCTGGTTTGTACTAAGGCCACACCAGTGACAATCACCCAGTATGGTCAACCTTCCATCCATGTATTCTTAGTGAAAGACAATATTTAATTGTCTGCTTGAATCCTGAGGAGATTTGTATCTGGAATTGGTTTTTCAGTCCACTATGGTGGATAGCATATGACATGCTGTCTCACGGCCTTACCTTTAGTTAGTATTTTTGAAGATTAGGATCTGAGCAAATAGTGACTTTATGTATTAAAGGTTTTTGAGTCTATTGTTTTATTATATCTTTCATTTGCTCTCATGGCTGTTGTGAGCAATAACTAAGCAATATTGGAAATGTCACTACAAAATATGATTATAGAAACAGCTGATTTTCATGCAAAATTAACAGAAGGCATAACCTCCTCAATTTGAAGAAATCCACTTTAGAAAATCTAATTTACACATTTCCAAATTTACTTTATGAAATCATAATGAGCCCTAGTTAATCTCTGCATCTATCCTAATATTTTTCTTAAACCTTCCACAATGCTTAGTTTTCAGAACAGAAGAACCTGGGCAGATTTTGCTGTGGATTTTTGAGATGGCCAGGAAAAAGAACTTTCTACACCTTGAAAGCAGTCGTCACTTCCCTGTTGGCACAGGTTCTCTTCAGACACAGAATTGTAAACACCTCTGACACAAACACAGACGTTTGCAGTCTGCAGTATGTGCTCAGAGAATTAGAGCAAAACCAGCTGTTCAAATCCTGGGTCTGAAATTCTCTGGGTGAACAGGGCACTGACTGAGACCCATGCTTTTTAGCATGATCTGACCCTGACTAGAATATATAATGTTAAATAGAGGGAGAATAGAAATTATGCTTGCAACAGAGTTGAACTCTGCAGAAATGTGAATATTTATTCAAAGATGCTGAGTCAGTGAAAGGTTTTCTAATTTACAGTTCCATCTGTGATATAGCAATGTGAAGTGTTTGTACCAGCCTCAGGAGCAACACCTCTCAAACACCTGGTACAGGTTTGATTGGTAGCATTTCAGTTCAATGGTGTCATGCAGAGCATTTTAGTTTTGTCTCACAAAGGAAGAACGCTCATCCAGTCCCGGCTCCTACCAACACTTTCTCTGAAACTCAAATTTTTATTTTGGTCTGAATGAAGGCCATAATTGTCTACAGCAGGGGGAAAATAACCCATATGTTTGGACTGAATTGTCATCTTCATTCCACCCTACAAGAGTTGTTCACCTTCCAGTCCATCTCCTGTGGCACAGCCCCTAACAGAGCCTCTATGGCAATACAGCAAATACGCCTCATTCCAATAACAACAAAATTCATGTGCCAATCATGAGATGCTTAGAGGAATTCTTCTCTTTCTCCAACAGTTTCCCTGTTATTAGGGCCCAGCAGGCAGCTAGGGAATGTTGAACACCTTTCTTCTGTGCCCTTAGCAACCTGCTGCTAGTCTTATGTGAAGGGAGGACAAAGGAGAAAGAAAATCCCAGTCACAAGTCTTCTCTCCCTCCCTATGAACACAGATGGCTTTTAAACCTCTCTATGTGCCTTTCCTAATATAAATACTTTCACAGGTCCTTTTGAGTGTAATAGATTAAAATTTAAAAGAGAAGTTTGGAATGGAACTTTTGTCAGTGTGTTGCATAGCAGCCTGGATGACAAATTTCTTTTAAGACCATGTTTCAGTTGGAGCTTTGTTTGTAAATAGAAAGAATGCAAGTTTGATTTTTTAGTAAATTTTCTTCTTGCTTACCAGATTCTGTAGCAGTGTATCATCACATGCTTTCTTGGGAGGAACACTGCAGCACACAGTGTTTATCTGCAGTAGGTTATCAGAAATGTGGTTCAGTCAGAGCTGAAAAAAAGAAAAAGGAGAATAAATTACAAGTCTCATGCGATACAATAACTTAACTCACTTTAGCACTTCGGTTTTGTATAAGGGTGGCAGGAGGATAAATTAAAACTGTGCAGATAATCTTGCTATTTCTAGTTCTTGAATTCAAGTGCTTTATTCTCCTGAGATAGTTCCTTCAACCCATTTTATTTTTGTGAATAGCGTATATGAGTTCTTATATATAGCCTGCCTCTTCATGTACAAACAATAGCTACTGTTTTGAACGTTTCAGGTTGTAGGAAGAGAAGAGACTCTTTAAAAACCTGACACAAAAGTGATGCAGTGCTGGAGAATGGTAAATAGAAAGGAAACGCAGCAGCATAAGAATATTGACAGTCTGAGCATGTAATGCATAACCTTTGGGCCAGCAGCTTGGCATGCACAGCCGGTCTGGCATTAGCATTGCCTCGAGGGAGGCCTCGGTTTGTTTGACCTTGAGAGTCTCACTCTTTGAATAAGCAGAAAATGGGATAATACAGAGGTAATACCTTCTCTCCTGAGGGACGTGCCACTTATTAGCAGTTTTTACATGTTGTTATTTTGTTTATTGTGGAAAATAGCCTCAGAAAGAGCTGGTTGCCTCAGCTCCCTGAACACAATTATGTGTTAAGGGACTGTGGGACCATCCAGTCAGGAGAAGCAGAACACAAAAATAAGGAATAGATTGTTGCATTAAAGTCACAGCTGACACTAAGCTGAGCAGATTTTCTGCAAACATGCCATAGTAAGGAGTGAGGGTAAATTACATCCCTGACATATCCCAGCCACCAAGCAACCTGGTGTCCTGCCCAGCCAGATCAGCATCACTGGGCAGGTCACTGCAGCTCTGCCCCAAGGCCAGAGACTCTCAAGGGTTTCTTGGTTAAACAGTTCTCTGTTTGAAAGTATCACTTCCATGAGACTGAAATATGTACTCAATTCTGATATAATTCAGTTTTGAAACAAGTTTTGGTTTTACTTTGAAAAAAACATTGTTTGTTTTGAAAGTGGCAAATAAAACACTGCATCAGTTATGCTTTGTTTTACCAATTTTGAACTGTTTTTATTTCTATACTGCTTTCTGGCATTCAAGTTTTTGTCTCAAGGTTGTATCTATAACTAAATCAGACATGAGTCACAATCAATTATAATTTTAAAATAGCATTTTTTCAGGAATTTTTCAGGAACTTTTTGCCCTTAATTTTAAAGATGAACCATTGTAATTATCTAGAGCCTAGTTCTGGAATGGTGTGCTTCAGTTTTTCTCTTGTACATTTCAGCTTTAACTTCAGTGCTTGGAATCAGAGCCCTCTCTTAGTACCACATTTTTAGACAACTGTACAGTCAGTACTCTGGGAAGCAGCACTTGGATGTGGAGAAGTGTATTTTTTATTGAAAATGCCAGCTGCTCATGGGAGCAATGCAAGACCATTCTGCTCAGCTAATATAAACTGCCCTCTCGGAAGATTAACGACAAACTCATCAGAATACTATAAACTCCAGGGAAACATATATGAAAATTAAGGAGCGGTATCTGTAATACAGTAATTAGACATAAGGTAGGCAGGTACTCTCAAACGACAACTGTCCAGTCACCCAATAAATTTACGCAGAAATGAAAATTTTTACAAAACAGGGCATCTGACTAGGTTATACCACCATTAAGTGATGTTCTGTGTTCATTGGTACAGTCATTTACCATAAAGAAGCAAGCAATCTGTTTTCCTTACAGGAAAAAATCGAGTATGACAACACCAGTAAGGCACATTTAGAAAGGGCTTTTTCAAAGGAGTCTGCCATCCATTTTCCAATTAAAATCTGAACTGAGAGTCTGTTTTTTCTGGTTTGTATCAAAATCCCAGAAAAAAATGTTCTTGTTTTCATCATATAACCAAGTACAAGCATGTTTGGAGCATTTAAATTAATTCAGAGGATTATGAATATTATACAAAATAGCAATCTGAAGCAATTATCCTTCAAGAACATATGGTTAAATTTGTAATCCTCCTGTGATGATAAAGAGTGTCCAAGTCCCTACCCTACTCCAGGGTACACAGAGTCTGTCACCAGGTTCAACATTGCCTCAAATGGAAATCCTCCTAGCTGGGTGCTTTGCATCACTGTGAGTTTTGCAGTATGGATCACTGTGGAAGAGATAAGTCAGGAAAAGTGATGTTTTAAAGTGAGCCTGAAATAAAGCTTAACATGAACATAGAAAAATGCTTGTGTGCTCCCAAACTGGAAAGCCACTGGTGAAACAATTGCTAAGCATGAGTCATTACCCTGGGACAGAAGTATCTGAACCACAGCGGTGAAGCATTTGCAACACATAAAAATTATCAAGTTTTAAAATATAATTCATTCACAGTTCATTCAAATCAGAACAGGTGAATGGATGAGTTCATCTCTTCAAGTGTCCAAACTATGCTAAGTTATCTTCGGCCCTTCAATCCTAGGGAAAATATATTTCACATATTTGAGAATTGCTCCACTCTTACTCCAAGCCTACACTTTTCAATTCAAGGGAAAAGAAGGCAATAGAAAGATCTCAAAAATGCATTTGTAAAAGGATAAATCTTTTCTTCATTTAAGTAGTATGTGCAGGGCAAATACGAAGACAGTGTTGTTTACCCATTCCAGCACTGATCCATTGATCTCTGCTACTGCACCATTCAAATTATGACCCTGCAAGTTAATCAATTAAAGTCTTTTGATATGGCAAAGTACAAGGCTATTTCCAACATAGATTTGAGGTGGATGAACTGTGCTCTCCAGATTCATGTTACAGTGCAGAATAAAACAAAAAATTGTATTTTAATATAAGATGAACTGTCAGAGAAGGCACTGATTTCAGTGAAAGAGCTTGTTGTCTCATTACTACTCAGTAAAAGGATAAACATGAGAGTCAGTATGTACACAGCAAAGATTGTAAGTACTTTGTCATTGAAGTCACTCTTTAGATTTGCATACCAGTGAGTGTTATGCACACAAAACTCTGGTCCCCTGCTTGCCTAGACTGGGGACCTGTGAAGCATGCTGCCTTTACCATTGCTCGGTCCCTGAAGGTTTCTTTCCTCTGGAAAGGAGAACTTGTAGGGAGAAATAGGAGGCTGCCAGTCACACATTAGGCTTGCCCCCATGGTGGAATCATGGTGTGCACTCATATTCAGGGATTCAGAAGGTCATTTTATCTCCCCTATCTAGATTTTGCAATAAATGTGTGAAGGGCTAAAATAACACTTGATAATCTGGCTTAGAAGGTGCCAGGATTGATATTTTAAGCTACTTGTATCAGAAAAAAAATAATTGGAAGTATCACTAGCACACTAAATTCATAGTTTTCAACTCATTCTGTCAGTTTTCAACAAAGAAGAGAATTATCCTCCTATAAATCTCAAGCGGTTTCCTTTAATTTTATCCACTTACCTTCATCTTGAGCAAGCTAACTTATATTTGAGTAAAGCATGATTTGTTTGGCTATAGTGTATTTCCCCAAAAGACATCAAAGTCTTCATTTGATGACAGTTGAAATCTTCAGCAGGGGACACCAAATGATGGAAAACTACCATCTTCCCAGGTGCTTTCTTAATCACCATTGTTCATATCTCATCTTTTCATGGTGTGCATGATTTCACTGCCCCTACCAAGGTTTACCATTCCTCATTCCTCATCACCATTCCTGTTTTCTCCACTAGACATTTGATACCTACTTTGAGTTTATGAATTAAAATCATTCAGTAGTCATGGGCCTTATTCTGATCCCCGTGAACATCTAATGGGCATGCTTATACAACACAACCAGTTTAGGTGATCTTGTTGTTTATCATATTCTTTCAGTTAAACAAAATATTTTTTTTCTGCTTTCAAGTTTTGTTGTGCCTTGAAGAGCAATGTACATTCTTTTTGCTCTGGCAGTTCAAGGTGTTTTCAAACCTTTATTTAAAAACATACTGTTTGACACAGACATTTATTATTCTTTTTTTTTCTTGAAATATTTAAAATGAAGTTCTGAAATCACACTACTCAGAAATGTTACATCTGAGGCAATAGCTATTTCCCAACACTGATCCAAAAAATCTGTAACTGGTGTTTGCATTAGAGTTACCTTCTTACTATGTACATGAAAGACTAATAATAACAAAAAAAGAGGTTAAGCTTGTTTATAGTTCTTAAATCAAGAGGTCTATTAACCTGTTCTATCCAAGACTTCCCAAATATGGATTAAACACATCCACAAAGTGTCAGTAGACATTTACACCAGCTCAAATTGAGAAGAGTACCACAAAAATATCTTGAAATGTCTAACATTACATTTTGAAAATGCTAAAAAAAAATTGATCTCCTGATGTTGAATGTACTTTTCAACAGCTGGATTTCAATGCTTGGTTCCTGTTTGTCAAAACTGCTCAGATTTGCCATTCCTCTGATGAGCATACTCCCACACACTAGCATTCCTGGGTGTCAAAGTGTCATTTGGGTGCCAGCCAACCTTTGGATGGTATGACTTGCATATGTCTTAAATATATTGACAGGTCCCAAAATAACAAGCATAAATTCCAGCAGAAGAGTTGTTAGATTGAAAAGGATTTCATGTGCAGTCAACAGGTAAAAATGCTGGGAAACAAGCTACTAGCCATATTGTCACAGCTGCACAATAATGCAATATTGATTTTAAACTTGAGCAGTTTTGCTATATTGGACACTCATGGGGAAAATGTGTCTCTGCCTATTAGACCTAATTCAGATAAAACTGGATTCTGTGCAAATCTTTGCATCAAACTTATAAACAGTTTTGGAAGTCAAATATGCTACCTGCAGCACATGCATTAATTCTTATTTCTCATTTTTAGAACAGAAAGTGCAAGAATAATAGAAATACTAATTTCTGAATGCTTTATATACTTGAAATAAAAAATCCTCTGCAGACTGTGAGTAATTGTCTGAACCATCTGCTTGTCAGAGTGCAGCAGAAGTGGGCTGCACCATGGAAGAAAGTGATTTGGGATCTGAGGGTCGCAGTTACATTAGCAGGGCAGTCACCACACTGCCAAGATAAAGTGCCCCATGGCACTGAGATAAGAAGAACAGAGCAGGTGCTGTGTCCATAATCAGAGCTGGCCACAACTCAGCAGTTGCAAATTTTCAGACACTTAGAAACTTTCAAAGGACTTTGACAGCCTGTGCTCACTACACTATCAAGTAAATGCAGTAAGTGAAATTATTTTCTGATATCCCACTGTTGGTAGGTTGTACACTGAAATATTCTACTGGAGCAAGTAATTCTTGAGTTAAAGGTTTTTACAGAAACAGTGCTGTGGAGCTGTTTATTCATAACAAGCTATTTTGGCAATACAAAGCAAATAGCTGAAAAAAGATGAAAAGTCAACAGCATATTAGGGCTCTGTGCTGCCACTCACATTAGCCTCCTACACCTTGGTTAGCCACAGCCTTTTTATTCATCAATCACCAATATAGTCAACAGATGTCTTTGTCTACCAGCATGGTCTACTTTGAATTCTGACATTAGAAGTGTGGTTGAATAATGCAGAAAACAGATTCTCTTCTGAAGAGTCCAGCAAAATGACGGTCAATAACTTTCTGCTTGTGGTCAGTATAAACATTTAAATACCATTGCAAAGTGTGAGTTGCATCTGGTCTTCTTCGATGTGAAACTAGCGCAAGTGTCAGACTTTTAGAAACATATGTCAAAAATAAATCTTGTAATGCGCTTTTGTATTAGCAAGCTGTCTCAGCCTGGGTTGCACATGCTCATATACTTCTTCAATCTGCAACTCAGATTCAGAACTCTATTCATCTCATGCTATTTGTCATAGTGAGCTGATTGGTCTGTGGTTATGTTTCATTCTGTTTAACACATGAAAATATTTCTGTCTTAACAGTTGCTGGTGTTAAGCATATGTGTTCATCCCAGGGATGCAACTCATTAGTTACCAAGAAAGATCCAGGCTATCATTTGTCTTCCACTTGCAGTCTTTGAAATAATCCCTGTGGCGTAAGAGATGGAGAACAGACAGTCTGGAGTCAGGTTGGTGAGAAATATGTTCCTCATCAGGACCAACAAAAGGATTTAGCAGTCCTACAATCTAGAATGAACACCCATTAAGGACCAGCTGAACAAGTTACAGTCTGGCCAGCTTGCAATCAGCTTGCAACCAGTCTTTACAGGGGTGGCCACCGTGTCTTGCAGAAATGGGTAAAGAGCTGTGAATAAAGAAAGTAGACAAGTGTTAGGAGTGATGGCAATTCCTCAGCATGACTTACCACACAGGGAGCTGCTGATGGACTTGATAAGAGAAATGTGTTTGTTGAATGGCTGGGCTCCCTAGAAGACAGATTTTTACAATTCTTTTTCTGTAACTGTTCATTCTTGCAAAACTTCTGAAGAAGCCACCATGATAGGTAATTCTGCCTCCATCATTACCTGTGTGACAATCACCCATGGGTTACTAATATGCCTTCTGCCTTTGATGGATCCTAATAAGACCAGGACTTAATTGGATGTCCACCCCTAAGGACTTCTTGCTGGTAAACACTTCCAGTGAAAAAAGTTCCAAATTTCTGACATATGAACATTTTTTAAACTTATTACACTTGAGCTGACTTTGAGGTTTTACTTGTTTGGAGAGAGGGAGACTGAGGGGCAACCTCGTCTTGCTCCATCACTTCATGAGGAGAAGTGGAGAGGGAAGTGCTGAGCTCTTCTCCCTGTTATTCAGTGACAGGATGTGTGGGAATGGTTCAAAGCTGCAGCAAGGGAGGTTCAGACTGGACTTTGGGAAACATTTTTTTTACTGAGAGGGTGGTCAAACACTGTAATAGGCTTCCTAAAGAGTTTGTCAATGCCCCAAGCCTGTCAGTGTGGAAGAGGCATTTGGACAACATCCTTAATGCCATAATGCTTTAACTTTTGGTCAGCCCTGAAGTGTCCAAGCAGTGTTTTGTTCATCCTTTCTAACTGAAATCTCCTCTCCGGACCCTGTTCAGTTGTTTGGTGTTTCCTGCTCTGCCTTGTGCCACTGCAGCTGTGGACCTGGATGGAGAAACCCTGACTCCTGCACACCAAGGTGGGGGCACAGCAAGGACAGACATTCTGACTGCACATGTGACTCCATTTTTGCCTCCAGGACAGACTAGGGAATGGAAAAGAGTAGATGTGGTAAACTCTTCTAGCAATGGCCACTTCAATTTAGGGGCAATTCAGTAGCAGGGACATGTTTGCACAGATGTGCTGTGTAGGACATGAGCGATAAAGGCATTGCTTCATAGCAGTGATGGATCTACTGTTTCCCATGTGGCCACTGATTTAACACATTTAAAATATTTTTCAGGAATATGTGATATTCAGTAATATATTCTGGGCAGGAAAGGCTGGCAGGGGGTTTACATTTAAAAAGTTAAATTGGAGCATTTTGTCTCTATAATAATTTTATATAGTTTATGAATAATAATCTGATCAAAAGGTACGACATTCACTATTAAAACTGTTCACTGTGTTCCAGTCTGAATTTGATTTACTTCAAATTCAAGCCATTTTACATTGTTATGCTTTTAACTGCCAGATTAAAGAGTCCACTAATTTATTTGTGTACTGTACTAGAAAAGCAGCTAGAGAACCAATTTGAAGATCAAAGAGGATTAGACAGACACAGCTGCTTAATTCAACCATTTGAGTTTGTTTGTCATTAAAACATATAATGCTTTGG
>JAWWEE010000001.1:42216779-42266039 GCA_035221455.1 Xenops minutus
ATGCTTTGGTCTAGACACTGAAATTTTAATCACTCTTGATTTTCCACTCTTAGAATTAAACTTGATCAGGATTTTCCATAATAGGAAATTATTTCTTGTTTAGAATAAACTGAAGATCAGAAGTTCTATGACTAAATCTTGCAGGAAGAATCAGTATGTTTCCTTGCAGAGAACAAAACAAGTTCTAGGCTGAAAGAATTTTTCTTACGCAGAAGACAGTTGGATCGTGGAGCTTGTGAAGACTTGTAGCACCAAGGACTTCATACTAAAAAATCACTTCTCAGTCCTGCAATAGCTTAATAGCAGCATGCCAAATAACATTGTCAGAGCTCATGACTGGGACTGTTATCTTTCAACTCTGATGAACATGCCAAGAAGGTAATGCATGCTTACAAAAATCAAGTGATGGGGAAAAAATCTAGAACTATCAAGTCAGTCTCTCAGAAGTTTGGTTAGGTAGTTGCATGAATTATTTGTGCCTGATTCCCTCCTCCTGAATGTGTTAAAGTGCACTGTCTTGAATTGCATGGGAATAAATACTTTCCTATTTTCTGGTGAACATAACAAGGAGAGCTGACACAATCGCAGAAAACATCAAAGGTCTCTGACTCCCTCTGCTCCAGCCCAGATGGTAAGAGGCTTAAGTACAAACACACACACAGTCCCTGTGCACTGATGGGCAAAGGGAACCCCATGGCACACACTCAAGTATGGTTAACAATCAAGCCAGACTAAGGCACATGGGATAATCATGGTCCTACATCTCCGCAGTCTTAAAAACATCAAGCATCGCAAGATAAATGTAGAACATAAGGAACCACAGCCCTGAATTAATGTTTTGGAAGTCTGAATGTTGAAACCACAGTTTTAACAAGCAGGTATGTTCAAGCAGGAGTCAAATCCAGATTCCCCATCAGCAAAGAGCTCAGTACAGAGTGTAGGTCGTAAACATGGCCTTCTAAGGTAAATTTGGATAATGTCTGTTCTAATCTGCTGGCACAACTTCAGAGGCTGCTCTGACCTGTCAGAGCCAGCTGCAATGCATAATCTTGTCCAACATGGCCATGGGGGGCTCACTGTATTGTGCTCCATTAGTCCTATAAGCCGCCTGGTGCAAGCTATTCTGCTGGCTGCACGATGTCAGGTGTACCACTTAAAACCTTGTTGCAGAGGCTTGCAGGCCTCTGCAAGGCTGAGGAGAGCTGACTTGAGAGGATCCAACCATATTGTCCAAAGTTGCTGCCATTTGGACTCACAATTCAGTGTTTATAATTTTCCCTGGAGCATCCTCTCCAGGACCCACATAATAATACAAGATTTTGCAATGGAGAGGCTAAGTATAGTGAAATTTAAGTGTATCTTTCCCAAACATAAGGAAGTCTCCTTCCTCCATGTATGGAACAATGTAAGCATTTTGGCGATGACTGAGGGAAAACTGAAAATAACTTCCCATAGAACTTAATTTTTAAAGCAAACATGGCACTACCTCCATCTCTGCTTTGTAGTCCTCTCTGCATCAGGACATATGTATGTGCCAGAGATGAGACTCCTCTGTGCTCTATCTTCTGGTAGCATCATGTGGCAGACCTCCAAGGATTTTTACATGACTCTGTTCACTTTGAACTACCCAAGGATTTAATATCTTGGTGAACAGAGTCTGTGCTGGATCCCACAGACTGCAGTTGCAGTATGCTTCCTTCAAAGCAGGTGATTTATAGCCCAGCTTCCTGGACATCCTTGTACAGAGGAGCTTCCTTTTATTTCCACCTCCCTCTCTCTGTGGAACTTCCCATAGTCCTTGTAAAAACAAGATCCTCGCTTTCAGAAACATCCAAAGGTTTTCATGGCAGCTTCCTTTGCAAAGGTAAAAATTAAAGAGGAATTATCAGGAAAGCAAAGGCACAACTTGTTCTAAGTTTGGCAAGAAAAGTGATGAATAGTAAGGGTTTCTTAAGGTATATCAGTCAGAAAAGAAAGAAGAAAGGGGATCTCTTAACAACTGTCATGGAGAAAGCTGATGTTCCCAACAAGTTTTTGGCCTCAGTTTACAATGGCAACATATCTTGAGTCCCGGAATCTCCAAAAAGAAAACAATTGAGTGCATATTCAGCTGAAATGTAGCCCAAGCAATAGAAAAACCTTCTTGATTAGGGATAATGCCTCCAAGTAGATCAGAGATGATTAGAGTTAAAAAGCAGAACAACGTAAGGTTAAAATAATTTTAGTAGTAATTTCAGCAACTTCTTACAAAAGGTTTTTCCTCCAGGCATCTGAATAGCAACAGGCATTTCCAGAAGCACCTTACTTCTCAGCATGAATAAATCATCAAAATATGTAATGAGAAGGAAAGAAAGAAAGCAAAAAAGAGGAAAGGAGCAAGCCTCAAAACCAACTTCCTCCCCTCAAACCCCCAACCCCAAAGAACAGAAAAGACCTCAGGGCAAAAGAAGCACAAGTGAGTCCAAGGAATTTGAAGGGCTATATGGGAAACCTTGAAACAAAAGCAATTCTGCGGGTTTCGAGGGGAGTCATTTCTTCCTTCAGGACATCAAGAACAGAAGCAAAAGCTTTCAGTAAATGACAGTTCATAATTTATCTCCTCAAATGTGGAAAGAGTTGTCATTTTCATCTTCCCCATGAGTAATACTGAAGGCTATTAGGAGGACGAGAAGAGGGAAAGTTAGCTAACACAAACAGGTTTTAAAACTTAAATCATCATGATGTCCCTTTGTTCCTAAAAACTTTAGATAAGGGAAGCAAGGGAAGTGTTCTAGCAACATCCTCTGTCTATAACTATACAGTGGCAACATGCAACACAGCAGAATGGGCAAGGGAATAGTCCATCTGCAGAGTTTGCATATGGAGAGCCTTTCCTGTTGCATGGTACTCAGATTCCAGCTGCAACCCAGGTTTGGTGCTATCTGCAAACTTGCTGAGGGAAGCATCCTATCTCCTGCTTTAGATCATGAATAGAGATGTGAAACAGGACAGATCGCTGTGTTATTCCCCTTGTTCTTGGCCTCCAGGTGGAGTACAACCCATTGAACACTGCTCTCCAACTATCAAAACCATCTGCTTGTCCATTTTCCAGACCACCATGTCCCCAAGTGCATACATGGATACTGTGGGAGACCCTGCTCTCCTTTCATGCAGAAACCCAGTTATTTTATTAGAGAAGGCTGTCAGGTCAGGTCAGGTTGGTTCCCTCTCTCCCCACTTATCCTGTATCCTCAAGAAAGGTCCTGTGGTTTTAAAAGCCCTGTCAACAAAATCGACAATGCCAGCTATGGAACTGTCTGTGAACCTGCAGAATCTATCACCCTCTCCCCACACCCTTCCTCCTCACTGGCAGGACCAAGTAGAAACCACCTGCAACCCGTGATCTTGATCATCTTTCCCAGAGCTATGTAGTCATGCCAAACACACTCCAGCTCTTCCTGGCCGTATTGTAGCCCATTTAGAGAAACAGTGGGGGTTATAGGCCAAGGGCTTCATGAACATCAGCAGCTCTTCCCCTGGCCTGTACACCTTAGCTAGGCCCTTTTCCCCACCACTGGCTGGCATAGTTGTCACCTTACCTCTTTCCCACAAGAAAAATTACTGTAAAGAAAGACATCTGTATAACGACAATTCCACCTCATGCAGACTAGAATCACATATAGTCTGCACCATTTTTTGTATAGGCATTACCTGCCAGTTCTCCAAAGATACTAGAAGTATCATTTTTTGTTTGGGTTGGGTTGGGTTAGGTTTGGGGTTTGGTTTTTTGATATTTTATTGTTCTGGTTTAGTTTGTTTTTAAGTTGGGTAGGTTTCTTCAATTTTTTTATTTTTTTTTCTGTAACATGAATTTTCATTGCCTGGATTACTGTTTTTTTTCAGGTGAAATAACAAGTCCACATGATCTGGATGGCTGATCACATGGCACGTATTTCCAACTTGTAGCAGTACTTCACAGCTACCGTAAATCCAGTACATGCATTGAATAAAATAGAAATAACAAAACCTGAAAAAAAAATGTTCTCAGAACCGTTCAGCAAAGAGAAAAACCATCTAAATTCAACAAAAAAATTCACAACAAAAGTTCATATAGCTCTGCCAGGAAGAGCACTGCATCATTTGGTCTGCTCTCTGGTCTAACTCATGTTGGTCTGCAGTCTGTCTTCTAGATGGAGCTGTGCTGCCTTGTCACAATCTCTCCAGGAATTTGCCACAGCAGGATTTCTGTAAGATTACTAAGAGGAGATCTATTTTTATCTTTGAAAAAATACCTTCCATTGTTCACCTGCTGCAAATTTTCCTCATTGAGTTAGGCCAAGAGGAGATTATTTCTTGTCTTTGTAAGAAATGTACCCCTGTACCCTGGTTATGCTTTTAACTTGTGACAGGAAAGGTAATTTTTTCTCTTAAATGACCTTAATGCTGAAAGCTACCTATCTTCTCTTTTTGGGAAAGCAGTGTAGCCACCTTGAAGGAATGAAGACCATATACCAGCTCTTCATTCACTCTAAAGTCACTTGAAAAATACTCCAGGCCTTCTGTAATGGAAACTTTTCAGCAGAGAATCTCACATGTCCAGGTGGTGGGACTGAGACTGGTGTTATTCAGGGCAAGTGGGCTCTCCTTCCTTTATCTGGGCCTGTGGGGGCAGTTTTGTTTCTGGAACAACTTGCATCAGTTGTAAAAGTTAACAAATCTCAGTTGAGCTCACTTTCGTCCTGAGACTCTGCAGGAATGTGGACCCATTAAGGCAGAATAATCCTAAGCAATTGCTGCTCCTACTCCTCTTCTTCTCAAAACTGAATTGCTCCAAAAGCATCAAGTCATCTTTGAGGTCTGCGAAAATATGCTTGAACCTGGGAGCAAATAGCCCTGTACTTGATGGATGGTAAAGGTAAATTTAGTCCCCAGTCTCTTTGCAGATCTGACTCTTTTAGCTTGGTGCATGTTTCTGCCTTCATTAAAGCTAAGGAACTCAAGATAGCACAAGGGCATATGAAATTTAGTATGTAAGTTGTAAATAATTGCATTAGTCATTAAATATGTTGAACAAAAAGTAAGTATTTAAATGGAACTCTTTCAGGTAGGTCAAATCCCAGCAGAGAACTGCAAACTTTTACCCAGCCAGCTGGCCATGCTTACCAGGGAGGAAAGACAGCAGCTGTGAGCTATTCCTCAGACAGTGTCCTCATTACAAAATTCTATGTGAAGAGCCACAAAACTTAGAGATCTTTTTTTGACTGTTTTTTGACTATGTTCAGTTTGGCTATGTAAGTGGGAAGGAAATCTCAAGAACAAGGAGACACCTCAGCACCTCTTGTACAGGGACAAGGTCTTGTTTCAGGATCTTGTTCTAGTTTTATACCATTTGTAGTATCATTCTATTTATAATTCCATTGGGAATATTGCAGGATGAAATCAAGAATTAACTGGGATTATTCCTGATTTACACCAGAGGATGTCAGAGCAAGCTCACTAACTGCTTATTATAATGAACTTTAATTGCATTTTTTCAATACTACTTAATGCTCTGAAATCTTTCTCTGCAGGGACTGACAAAGGCCCAAAGTACAGGGTGTTAAGTACCTTCCACAGATGAAGTCCTTAATGAACTTCTGAAAACTCTCCTGCTTCTCTAGGGTGCTTGGAGAAGAGTCCTTTTTTTACACTATTTTTATTCCTGCCTGGTTGCTTTGGTAATTTCAAGTCTTCTTTAGTATGCATTTATTAGTAATATTAATATTATTAACAACATCCGTACTATTATATTAGCAACTGGTTTTTTAAGTCTTCATATCTGGGTTTCCTCTGCTGATTGGAAGGTAGCTGTGGTACGAAGTGAGATTCTGCCCAGCACCAGTACTTCCAAGTGAAAATAAAAGCTGCTGGCATCTGTTCATCACCAACTGGTATGTGCTAAATTCCTTTCTGACCTTACTGGCAAATGCCCAATGTTGTTGTGCTCTGTCTGGAACCACTGACCAGTTTTGTAAGAGCAAAGTAACATCCTGCTTAGTACCTGTGCTGTCTTCAGTTGGGTTTTCAACCCTTTCAGTTGCTCTGTCAGACTGAATGCCCTATGAAGAAAAAGGATTAAGCAACTTCTAGTAGTTTGCTCTGAGCATATTAGTATTTTCATTACACAGAACTTGATCTGCTAATGAAGAAATGGTTATTTGGGTTTGGTTTGGGTGTTTTGCTGCAGAAGGATTTCACTAGCACTGAGTCAATATAATGTACATTCATTTTTTTAGAAATCAATGAGATAAAATGGAAGGGCTGGGTCATTGAAAGTTCTAAGAAGAGCTTGATAACAGCACTTCAAAAGGGGAAGAGTTTTCTCTTCAGAAAGGGAAAGTTTTAAAATATACATCTGACCTTTAAGTATCTTCAAACAATATTATTATGCATAATCTGTCATTCTTTAGCCTTTATGCTTCAGACAGGGCATTTTTTTGACAGAATACATCCCTTTTTCAGTACAATTTACATTTTCAAAGTTCAGTGGCACATTAACATTTACAGAAAGTTTCAATCAAAGTTTGAATGCCAGAATCACTGTGGGATTAATTAATTAATATTTTTGAAAGCACTTTGTAGAAGAAAAGTGCTAAAGGAAAATATGCTTTCCTATTTCTGAAGAAAATTAAATTTCCATTGTGCAGATTTTCAATTTAACTTAATGCCAAAAAGGTCCCAATACAGAACTCAGTTTAGTCATGCTTTTGCATTCAAACTTGTTCAGTAGAGTGCTCAAAAACAGATAGATGCTGTCCTGAATTAGGACTATGCTAGACAAAGAGAACAGCATGCAGAAATTCTCCTCCTGGACCAATGGCAACAGAACAAGAGATACTGAACTTTCATTATGAAACTTTCATAAATGCATTGTCTTGCCCCTTAGTACCCTGCTAATGATTGCAGAATGGAACCAAGTCATCTCTGAGGCTCTTTTCACAGTCTTCCAGGATAGGACAGGCCAAACCAGGTTGAATCTGTCAGGCAGCAGCACAGTCTCACTCGTGGGACCTCACAATTGAGCTAATGAGAAAAAAAAAATACCTGGAAGGAAACACAGTCCCATGTTTGCCTTCACTGGTCTGGATGGGCTGATGAAAGTTTTGTGTCTAAGCCCTGATGAAGGCAGTGAGGGACCAGCCTGCATTATGGGAGGGGAAATATCCCTGAAACAAAGGATTAACAGAACAGAAATGGATACTCTTTATATTTAAAGCTTTTGTCCTAAATAGCTGTCCTTTGCCTTAGGTGTCTGGTTCATTAGCTCCGTGAGTGCAGAAGACCAGCACCTACACCATATTTACTGGGGGATCACAGTAATGGACAGGAGGAACCATAAGGGCCTGGGATAAGGAGAAGGGCACAGGATCCACCTCAAAGGGGTCAGAGCTGGAAAAGCAACACTTGTGCTGAGTGGCTTCAGAAAGCTTTAGAAGGAAGATATCACTGTTTCCATTTTAACTTGACTTGTGATAAGAGCTCCTGAATCTAGTGAATGAAGCATGGCAATTTTGATTTTCCGACATCTCAACAAGAGATTATTACTAATGCCTTGCTCGAGTCTTCTCTTTGCAATTTCCTTCCATTGCTGATCACAAACCATCTGAAGAGTCACCTGGACAATAAACTTTGTGGTGGAGATTTTTGAAAATTTGCGCAGAGGCTTTTGAATCTTCCTCAATATAAATCTCAGTAATTTTATTTTTATAAAACAAGTCCCAGATACTTAGTTTCCTTTGAATTTTCTCAGCATTTACTTTCAAATGCCATGTAGTTCATAAGTGTTCAATAGAAAGCACTTCATCCTACAATATCTGGTGACAAAACTGAACTACTAGAGAAACTTTCAGTTTACCTTTGACTTTGTTTTCCTTCTCTTTAATCACTACCTTTAAGGAACTCTTCCAGAAAATAAGTTTCTTACTGCAGTAATAAAAGAAGTAAAACACCGCTGCAACTTAATAGTGGCCAATAAGGAACGAGCTGTTTGAATATGTTGTTATCACACTGGCATTGTTCTTAACCTTTTGAAAAATCAATCTATCTGCAGTTATGCAAAGCAAATCATGTCAGTGTGCAGGACTAGACTAATGACTTGCCTACCAAGGATCCCCAAAGGAATCTCTATTCTTGCTCTAAGTCTCCGATGCAGTACATTAAGGACTGAATTCCTACAGCCATCAGCCCACCATTAGGTTTTCATTTATGTTGGAAATCATCCTAAAATAGAAAATGTGAAGGTTAAAAAAAAGGGACAAAGGAAAACTAGTTCCTCTAAGGCACAGCAAGTAAACATGACTACTGCAGTTTTCACCAGTGCCTCATGCATTGCAGTGCATTGAAATTACCACTAAGAACTGAGTTTTTCAGAAGACACTGCATAAAAATTAATAACAAAGAGAGTCAAGAGTTTGGGCAGATATTCTTTTAAGTAGATATTTGGGGAACTGAGTTTGAAATTTGTGGCTACATTTTGCATTTGCATTTATGGAATAACTATTTTGTCAAAGCCTGATACTTAGTGCTTCTGGAATTTTTTTGTCCATCAAAGCTAAATTTAAGCATTAAATCTTTCATTCCGCTTGTTGGAACAACAGTTGCATCTTGTATCCAGTGCAAGATGCCACAAGTAGAGCCTTTTGTAGACTGCACACGCTGAACCTTATGATGGCTTTTTCTCACCTTTGCAGTTCTGCAGTGCAGACATAGAATATTACACAGGAGAAACTGCCCTGGTACCCAGCCTGCCAGGGGCTAAATTCCTTTGCAAAAGGAGTAGCCTGTAGTTCTATCAAAAAAACCCAAACAAAACAAAACAAAAAAAACAAACACAAAAAAACCCCAAAACAAGCAGAACGGTTCTAATGAAAAACATGAGTATAACAAAGCTTTTCTTATTTTAGGTATTTTTTTTCTTTTTTTGCATTTTTGAATATTCCATAAAAAAGAATAGAAAGGGAAGAATTCATTATAAACAATATTTGAGATTGTCAGACTAAAACAAAAAGATGTAATACAGGGTAAGTCCATATGTTATTTTTCAATTCCGTTGTGATTCTATAAACTGCAGTTTGGAGATTTTTTTGTAGATTTTGAAAGTCAGCTTGGCAGAATAATCTTTTGCATGGGAGGATAAATGACTGGCTTGGAGGTTGTCTTGTGGATTTTGAAAGTCAAAGCAGCTGCTCAACTCGGCAGAAAAATCTTCTGCATGGGAGGAAAAATACTGTGTTTATTTAGATCTAAGCACAGCAGAAACACCCATCCTTACTTCTGAGACAGCTTAGATTTACCTGTGGAAGGTACACTGTGAGAAAAATAAGGACAAAAAGAATTTGAACAGACTAAATATTCAGGTACTTACTGGTCAAGGAGTAAAGCTGTGCAACCTATGCTTTCATTTCCCTTCCTGTCTGCTCTCATAGGATCACACTGCAATGGTCTTCCAATAACATTTGCAAGTTGCCAAGGACAAGCACTCCTCAGTTTTCATAAAGTAAGAGAAGATTGAAATGAAACTATCTGATACATAACAGGTATCACTACGCTTCTTCTGAGTCACATTTGTCCTCTTCAGAATTGCATAAGGAGACTGTGGAAGAAAAATATTCACATATGAAAATATGAAATAAGTATTTATTGGTTAACAAGCACAAAAGATAGCTCACATTCAAGGACCCTGATGATACCACTCCACAAGGCACCCCAGAGCCTTTGCTGGTAGGGCAGGAGGGGAAGTGTTGGCCTTTGCAGCTCCTGGGCTTGTTCTTCAGTGGTGCTGCTTTGCCGTCTCCCATTGACACAAAAACTCTCAACGCTGATGACCTAGAATTTCAGTAGCTGGGCAAGCCCTGTGGTGGAGGGAGGCTGCAGAGGGGCTTGCAGAGGGGCTTACATAGGAAGGGGTTACCTATGACACATGCAACAGCAGTGACATGGCTACAAAACCATTGTCCTCAGCCCCTCTCCCTGTCCTTTTCCCTGGGTAAATACACATGTAGCGTTCCTTCCAGAGGCAACTCTGTGAACTTTGCTATTATATTATTAAAATTCATCTTTTCCAGTTATGACATAGCTGCAGTATTATTGCAAGCATTAAAATGTTTACTTGAATGTAACAATCCTTACAGTATCTGATTTCCCAAACTATGAGACCAGAAGCATACTGAACCGGACAAAAAGAACAGAAGAGGTGTTAGAGTTATATTTAACCATATCAGCTCTGAACATAGGAGGCAAATGTTCTTCTCCATACCAGATCAGTTCCACTTTCATGCTCTTCGGGCATTTTGTGAAGAGATGAAGCTCTCACTGCTTTTACTTGGGACCTGACTTTACACAACACTGACAGCCCCCTACAAAGTGCTGCATTCGATTACCAGAGCTTTTCCCACTGTAGATCCTTAAGACACCATATTAGAGTAGTTGGTACACCAAATGAGGTTGCTGGAAATTAGTCTCAAAGGAAAAAAGAGACTCTTCTTGCAGGCAGTGTTGCAGTTGAAAGGCAGAACTCCTCACTACAAGCCATGGGTGGTAAAACCTTACATGGCTTCAAGGACAGGCTGGAGAAGTTCACAGAAGAGTAATAAACAAGGAGTTTCTAATTTCATAGAAACAACTCCCAGCTCAGAAGGTACCTTAAGGGCAGATACTAATGGGCTGAGAGAATCATCAGAAAAATGCGATATATATTTGTTCTGATCCCATACAGTGCCCCAAGCTTTTTGACTGCTACTGGAAAGCAGATGATTTGATGCACTGTAGACATTCTAATGTAAGATAAGCAAAAATTGTGTACCTGATTAATGACAAAGTGCAAATCGTATCACTACATATACTCTGTTTTCTTTCCCATGAACTTTTTACCAACAGTGGAATAAATTGGACTGAAAAGGAAACATTTATGCAAAGCATAGAATAGGAGATGTAGACTATTAGTTTTTGATCTCCGTGCCTATTGTCAAGATTTGAAATGGCTTGTTTTAAACCTTTGTATGCTAGGCCACCATGGCAGTCTCCATTTGTGCTCTTATTAAACTCAGCTTCTTGTTTAATTGTGGATAAAGTTGATGCCCAATCTGATTCAGTTCAAACAGCACAGAAAAAACTGCCTGTTAAGTGCCTCAGATCTGGATCTGTCATTCATAGGAAGCTCTGATGTGTTTTTTTCTGCCTGTACCCCCTGCAACCTTCAGAGGCACAGGGAAATAGCATGCTGCTGCTTGGCTCTGCCAGTCTGGCTCCTAAAATCTGACCTTGACAGGGAGAGAAAAGGAAAACCAAAAATTATTCCAGTCACCAATACTGGGATAAATTGAATCAAAAGACAAAGATATGAGAGAAGACAATGCATACAAACTTGCCAGCAGAGCTCAAATCTAAAAAAAAAAGTTAGGGGCCAAAAGTTGACAAAAACCATTAAAACATCAATTCTAAAACAGGTGCCCCTGTTATGTACGCGGCATGTGATGAAGAGGTATATAAAAATCCTGTGAACTGTCCTCAGATGTCTGTCAAATAAATGAATCTTCACACATTGAAACAGAAATTGCTAAAAAAATAGATTTAAGTAAAGAAAATAACAAAATGTTTGGAAATTTATTTAATGAGAGTTTCTGAAGTACAGCACGAAACAAAGATTATATAATGGATGTCAAGATAATAAATTGTACTCAAATTCTTCTCACGCTTCTGAGTCATTTAGCCTGCTGTCCTTTTGAGCTGTCACTTGAACAAAAGCAGCTGAAATGAACTAATTTGGTAACTTATCTCATTTGTCTTTCTTTGGGAAGCATTCCTTTTCTCCATAAGTCTCTAACAGCAGGCTAAAAGGAGAGACAAATATAAGTGACAATGCAGTAAGAAAGACAATTAGGTTTTTCCATGAGCTGAAACTTTGAGATATCTATTCCAGGCACAGTTGCTGTGTACACCACATGTATCTGATATTCAGCTCATAATTTAAAGGAAAGTCATGGAAATTATTTCTCTTATTAGAGAGTCTTTGAGAATCCAACAACACAACAAGAACATAGCACAACTACAATGTTATGAAAGATACCCAAATTGGCCTGGCTGCCAGAAGTCATACAGCTGCCTTAGCATGACTTCTGCCTGAAGAATCATTGACAAATTGCAGAGCAAGTTGTTTCATCTTTGGGTGCCTCCATGCCCTATGCACAGGTAATGTAATTATTTGTTGTCCTCTGACTCTTGAGTCTGGAAATGTGTTGAGGCTGTCAGTATCCTCTGTGTGCCCACGTTCAACATAATGGCATTGAAGTGTCAGCAAGAGACTCGTAGTGCTATGTAGCACAAACAGCTAATAATAATAATAATAGGTAGCATATCTAATGAGAGATCACTTCAAAGGCATAGGGAGCCTGCCAGGCTCATCTATCCCTGTGTGCCTGTCTGAAAAGATGTGTGCCTATTAACCCACCTGTCAGGTTATCTTTTTTTTACATTCTTAGAAAACCCATGATTGTATGCCATTTTTAAAATAATTATTCACTGTTTTTTTCTTAGCAATCACCTGGATTAGTACAGAAACTTAAAGGGAATTTAGTAAGGCTTCCTTTATTACCCAGCCTGGGTACACTCATGCTTCCAGCATTCTGGAAAAGTTTAGCAGATTGAGGCACGTATGAAAATTGCATGAAGACCTGAACTTCAAGGGGATTTTCAGAGGAGGTGTCAATGTGTCAAACTCACCAAGAGACAAGTAGACCTGGGGCTCAACATAGTAGATTTACTTCGGAATAGAACTGAAAACAGGATTAGATGTGGGGAAATATCTAGCAGCTGGACTAAGGTGCTCTGAAATGTAATATGCCCTAAACCAATCAAAATGTGATTAGTGGAGATTTTAAGAAGTCACAGAAATATTTACAGGACTATTTGACAACGTTAACATCCACAGAAAGAGCTAGGAAAAACTAAGTAACAATACTCTCAACCACTGTTGCCATCACTCAGTGTTTTAACATGAAACAATAAATTTAAAGGTTTAGCTTTGGGAGTCATGCTATTCTGAGGCATTTCCACTGCCTTTATCTCTCTTTTTTGTTTTGGCATTTATGAATATTTCACATTTGCTGTAAGGCTGTGGAGAAAAATCATTGGCTTACAATTCTCAAAAACTTAAAAATAACAAAGTAAATAGATTTTAAAACATTAATTTATTAATCTCTTCAATTTAAATAGAACTTGGCTGATCTTCTGAGCCAGAATCATGATTTTTGAATACTTACAATACTTTTCCATGGATCTGGTCTGGGGTTTTATTTTATTTTTTTATTTTCACAAACAATTAAGACTTGTTAACAAACAAAAAAGAAAGTCAAAGCAGAGAATAAGAGGAGAGCCAGTGTGTTAATATTTGGGATTCTCCTATTTTATTATTATAAACAGTAGTGCAAAATCATGGGTGAATAACATCTACTTGAATAGCAATAAATAGAAAAATGATATAACAATAGGTAGGAGACAGACCTAATACAAAAATACTTAACAGACACTACAATGAGTAAAAAAAAAAAAAAAAAAGGTTGATTTTGATTTGATTAAACACATCAGGTAATATAAAAAGGAAAATCTATTTTTTATGGTGCGATAATTATCCTGCATAATTTAAACAATTTAAAACATCAACTGTTTAAACTTTAAGCATCTCATTATCTCATTTAATTATTATTGTCTAATTTCCTGTTAGACAGTGGAAAGAAATTTGTTACAACCAAATTTAGTTCACCTTACATATCTTGAACAATGCTTTAGCGTGACTACTTTGAGAAGCTCTGGTCTCTCTTTTCACTGTAAGGGAATTTGGGAGCACTCCCTTATACTAGACATACATATTTTGGGCATTTAAGATTAGTTGAGATGAATTTCATTCTCACACGGAGCAAAATTATAGGAGGGAAAAAAACCCATACAGTTTTCAGAATGATGAAAATATGAAAGACAAGTCAAAGATACAAAATTACATAAAATATTTTCTTACAGTTTTTAAATGGGACTTGAAGACTTTTTAAGAGCCTGTGTTTTAACATCCTAATAATGTAGACAGGCTTTCCCTCTGAAGAATTTCTAAAATTCCAATTTTGCTCTCTTGAATGTCTGGAATTTAGACATTTTTAGGAGAACTGATTCACTAAAATTTGTAAGTCAAAGTCAGGTGTTTAAGTCTGAAGGATGAATTCAATTGCATAGCTTTGCAACAAATTTTGAAGGAAAAAATGGCAAAAGACATGATGATAAATAGACAAATGCAATATGTTTTTGTCAAATTTAAATTCTGTCAGGCAAATCTGAATTTTCTTTAAAAAATAAAATTATTTCTTAAATTAAATGTAGTAGGCATTTTACATTAAGAAAATCATAGTGAGACTGAAGAACAAGATTGCTAATTGTAATGCGGGTAATGTATTAGTGTATTAACGTAAGGTAGGTAGAGAACTGCTCAAAGACGAAGTGAAGTTAGTGTTCTCCAGAGGGTAAGTCACCAGAGAAAGACAACAGTGAGGATCCTCAAAAATTGCTCATAAGACTAATTTATTAATATTTTCATTAATTATCTTAGCTCAACAAAAAGTATGTGATGATAAAATTTTCCTGCTAGCATGACTTTGTCAATAAAGGGGCAGGTCAGGAAGAACAGCATGATGTTGAGGACTGCAGTGATGGAAACGGGATTAAATTTAATGGTGTGTAAAATGAAAGACTATGTGCTTAAGGACTCATAAAAAGATTTCTGCAGTAATAAGGAATTTGTCAGCTGAAGCTGAATGATGCAGAGAAATGGTGTATGTGAGAACAGGTATCTTCTGAGGTACCACAGAGAAGTGGGAATGAAAAAAGGAAAGGTTTTTCCATGTTGGGAGAGGTATTTCCAGCAGAGGCTATGAACCTGTTTTACCTGCATGGCAGACTGAAGTTCAGTGCATGTAAAAAAATATTAACAGACTTTCTAAGAAATGTTAATGCTTTTTGTAGCTTTTGTGAGACTTCCTCTGGTGTTCTGAAAATGCCCGTGTTCGTTCACCCCTTGGCAGTGCTGACTAAAGATGTGGCACATGCTAACGTATACACATATTTAATCCAAAGCACGGTATTACTGGGAGGGAAAAAAAAAATCCAAAGAAATCAATGCTCAGTAAACCCCCACATGGATATATACTGAGCAGAAATGCATTTAGGCTCAAAATAATGAAAATTTTAAAAAAAATTATTATTACATGCAATTAATGAGACTTATCACAAAAGGCATCTAACTAGTTTCAATACAGAGCTCAATTGTTTTCTAGAAAAGGTGATACAATGATGGTACAATCCAAGCAGAGGACTGGACTCACTGATTTAAGAGCTTCCTTCCAGTTGTCTGTTGCAAACACATGCACTACCCACAGAAAATAGTGTAGAATAACCAGTTTAGGAGTAAAAGGCTCTTTTCAAGAACATTTTATTACAAGATTTTAACATATTCTCTATGGAAGAGTGTCTTTATTTCCATTTGTGGAGGAATAAAATGAGGCATATGCAGGTAAAATGTCTTTCCTTAGTCACGGACCAGGTTTGTAGACATCAGAACAAGTTCCTGTAATTCCTGTATAGCTGCAGCAGTGACTTCCTACAGCTGGAAATTAGTGTGTGAAAAAAGGGTTTGTTTGGGAGTTTTTTTGTGTTGTTTTTTTTTTTTTTTTCTGTTAAAAATAGCTATTTGTAAGCAACAAGCTTATAAGTAGAAACAGATACATACCATGGCAATTTTCCTTTTGGAGATTGGTATAAAAGAGTAGGGCTATTTCCTAGGCAATTGTGCAATTTTACATTTGGGTATGCCACCAGGTGTGAAACAAACTGTTGTTTGGAGAGCAATAAATTAACAGCTCTGTGTTCCTCAGTTCACATGGGAAACTGTAATCTTCCAACTAACTTGCTTTCAAACATGAGTTACTGCTCAGTGTGGTCCTGCCCATGGGCAAACCAAGTAAATCTGTGTCTTGCTCCTAGCTGACTCACATCTGATACCTGGGTATCTGCCCTCGATACCCCCAAATATCTACGTCTACAAGACAGTGTGGGTTGGGCCATGCATAAACATAGCCTTAAGATTATCCCAGGCCATGATTACTCTTCCTTTTTTTGACCTGACTTCAGGTTAGGTTTTGGGTTTTGTTTTTGGTTTGGTTTTTTTTGCAGGATAAATTTGAACAATCTGGTCTAATACTAATTTATCAAAAGTTTGCTTTAGCATGCTAGATTGACAGTGAAAAAAGGAACCACCAGTCACAAGACGAACAGAAGCAATTTACTCTGAATTTGTTGTGTAGATATGCTGTCTATTCATATTACCTGGATTGTAAATGTCTCTAATTGAGTTTCATCTGTTTTCAAAATTGTGTTCATTCCAATAGACTATTTCATCATTTTCAATTACAAACTTGAAAAGAAGTATTTCTGTTCAACTAAACAAATGGAACTTTGTAATAAATTACTTTATTACTTTTTTAACAAGAAGATGCCAGGTATAAAGGAGATATACCAGTAGGGTGTATATGCATTAGATACTGCTTGATGGCTATCATACTTGATAAATTTGCAGATTTAGAAACTACTGCATATTACTGAATATAAGCAAAATGTTTCCAAATATAGCAAAGCATTGATCTGCAGCCTGAAGTGTTTAAATTACCTTTGCTGCCCTGAGACATGAAATGCAAAGTATGTATATTACTGACACAGGAAGCATGGATTAGATCATAAAACCCCTGTATTTTTAACTGCATTAATTCTTTGATATGAATAAACCAAGTGAACTAATAATAATTTCAATAATGTTGTTGCTTTATCTTCCAACAGTCTTATCTGGACAATTGCTGGATTTTCAGTTACATTAGTTTTCCATTTCTTTGGCTTTAAACCCTTTTTAGTCTCTGAGGAATATCACATAGCTTGCAAAAGAATAAAGAAAAAACTTCAAAAATAATGTTTAGCATTATGTACGATATCAAATATCCCAGAAATCATTAGCCACCTGGATTGCTAACCTTAACTGCAATCAAAATTTCCAGAATCAAGTGAATGCTGCACTGGCATACAAGGCCCTGGAAAACCTAGCAAAGAAATAAATCCAGTTTCTTGTCCTCTCTATATTGTGTTACAATGAGCGCTGTGGTTATGTCTGAGCAGTCTCATGCTACAGGAAGCTAGAGGACTAAGGATGTTGAATAACTTTTAGAGCCAAGAAGGGAGTGGTAACAGCATTTACATGGCACTCCATGGTCTTTTACAGTGCTGCAGTGCTCATATTAGGAACTTAATCATTCTGGGTAAGGGTTAAGGGGCAAGTATCAGGTTGTGGAACTCAAACTGACTCGCTGACAGGAAATGGCCTGTGTCATTCTTTCTCTTTCAATGTTACATGACTTTTCCCAATGCCTGTGGTCCTCTGACTTCAGAGCATAAAGGAGTAGTGTCAGGCAGTTATCGCTGAGAAATCTTATGTAGTACATTGCCTGTCCCATCCCTGATTGACTGGAAAGAAAAGAACAGAGGCTGTTGCAAGAGACCGTTGAATACCAGCTAAAAAGAACAATTCTTTACCTGAAAAGCTAAATATTTTTAAGCCACTATTCTCTTAGCCCTTTACACTCCCCATGGTCTTAAATGTATTGCACTTTTGTGACTTACTGTTCATATTTTCTGTCAGGTTTTTGCTTGTTTTCCTTTTAGTATTAGCTTAAATGTTTGATTGCATCTAAATAGCATCATATCTATTATTAATACACAGCACACAGTCAGTAATTTTGTTTTCAAGATTTGATCAGAAATAGCAAGTTTCATGGGAGATAATTTGTGGTAGAAATTGTCAACCAAGATTAAAATACATTTGAATGCAAAATAGAGACACCAAATCAATTATGTACTTAACGAATATGCTTATATCTTGGATTTTTATATTCAGATGCTGTCACAACTCTGAGCCCTTCTTATAAATAAACAATGGCAATTGTGACTGTGAGCATCTTGCATTTCACTCATGTTCCCAAATGGAAAACTCAGGAAAACTGTCATGAATTTATAACTCTGTCTATAAAACTTCAAGTCCATGAACAAATAAATGGAGCTTGTGTTAAGAATCCATAATTTTTCCAATGGATTTTTCTTGAAAAGTAGATTTTTATACGTTTTCACCATGTACCTTCAAGCAGAGAATGAGCCTTCTTATTTCTTTGACACTAAAAAATTGTATCTTTTCACTTGGCTTCACCGTCCCACCAAAATTCACAAATAATCTTTATGTCTAAATTTTATACCTGGTAGTGATTTACACTCCATCTCACAGTCATTAAGCAACAGTTCCTGACCAGTGGTCCTGTATCTGTCCTGGGACATAGGAGGACCCTCATACCAAGGGGCATCCTAAAATTAACCATCAGAGTTTATATTACTAGCTAGATTACTATTTTGTTTTTAATATAAATATCTGTTAGTTCAAAGGCAAACCTACAGAAACCCAGTAAGAAGGAGAACAGAATCTTTTAATTCCTAAGTGCTATATTTAATCATAAATATATTGAGACTTTTTTTGACTGACATATTGGATTTCTGTATCTGTCATATTTTGCCTAGATTGTTTGAAATCCAGAATTACAGCCAGTCTTCTTCTGCATGTTTGAGACAACTTTTGGACTCCTTTTACATGAGGATAAAAGGTGTTTGGGGCTGCTTATTTGCCTGCCAAGCCATCTCAGAAAAGACAGTTCTTCTATATGCATTAAAAAAATGTGTTTTCCCCAGCACAACAGCCTGGTGTTCACCGAAGACAATAAAGCCTCTCTGTGCAGCAGTAGGATCATGTGGAAGCACCTTTTTCTTATCTCCACCTCTTTCCTCCTGGTAGGAAGGGCTAATTAGCCACCAAGATGTGTCTCTGCCCTCAGTTCTTCAAGAAAGTTGTATTGAAGTCTGGCCAGCAGGTCTGGCTGTCCTGGGCTCCTGTGTGCTCTGTATCTTCTGCTGTGCCAAGTGACTTCCATATCATCACAGGCTAGTACAGCTTTCCATTGTTCCCTCCTTGCCGAAGAAAAACCCAAACAAAATTGGCTCTCACCTCCATAAAACTGGCATAATGGCTAGTCAAACAGGCTAGTCAGCACCCAGGGATCCTGTGTGACCATTACTAATAATTCCAGCAAAAGCAACTTTGTGTCACAGTTACAACAAAGACATCTGAAAGAAGCAATGGTGCCAAATGTGGTTTAGTCCAAAAGATTAAATGAGCAGTATGGTCTCCACCAGCACATGCTACCAGGAGACTGTGAGCAGCACTGAGACCTAGGCAGAGAGTGAGCAGCAAAACCACCCTTGGTACAGGGCAATCAGCTCAGAAAGACATGCCAGTAAATAAAGGTCACATCTCCACAGCATGGACTCAGATATATGAAGTTTCACATTTTGGTGATAGAAATGGTTAATTTAAGTGAACACACTCTGAAACATTTGAGGAAAGTAGAGGAAAGAGATAACAAATGAGAGCTTCTGGCTGGGGTGGCTGTGCCCGTTCTGGGGACAGAAATCACCACACAGCACCTCTGGGCAGGGGCAGGGGCAAAACGATAAGAGGACCCCAGGACAGGACTGTGGTACAGACTCTGGTGAAGGGGTGCAACACGGGGTAAGGAACAGGTCAGGTGTGTTCTACCAGAGCCAGTGCCGGAATATTGTGCTTGTGATCTGTAAAAGTCACTACTCTCTCTCAACATTCACCTCACAAAGTGAGGTGAAGAAGAGAAATAAAAGGCATCTATTGATTTTCCTGTCTCTGAAGATTGGCTCTGGTGGAGCAATTCTAGGGCTTATCCTAGATGTCTAAAGACAATCGAACTGAAATTAAGGGTTGAAGTAGTTTTCAGCAACAGGATAAACAGAAAGTATAAATACAAAATCTCATTTGCATGCATGAAAAGGAATGTCATATATTTTGCAGTTTCTTCACTCTAGAACTTGTGTTTTTTAAGACAGTTTTAAAAAACTGTTTATAAATTTATTATTTTTATATATTTTTTCTACGTTTTCCAAGTAAGTTTTATTTCACTCATATATGCACCTGAACTTAACTGACTGGAAAAGATAAACTTTTAATGAAAATAATGCAAAACTTTTCATTAGGAAAACAGAATTTCTGTTGTTCTTAAGAGATTTGAAATTAAACTTGTTACATTTTAATTCATGTAACAATAAAAATGTTTATTGTTTGTTCACATTAAAATAAAACTGAGTGTCCCAAAATGGGGTGATATTTTTTCCTTTTTTGAAACCATCCTGCAGTCAGGTATAATTTTCCTGAAAGCCAGTTTCTTTAATTTCACCATTCTTTCTATCACATCTAGGTACATTTCAATACTGTCCTAAGCAACCTGGTCAAACATTGTTTCTAACAATTTTCCATTTGAGTTCATGTATTTAGGCTTTGGTTTCTCAACAGCCTTCTGCAAATTTGTCTTATTTTTCTGCAGTCTTTGGTTTCTTCTACACAGACACATTGAAATTACTTTTCTCAATGTAACCTATCGACCCTTAATTCTTATTATTTTTAATTGCCCCTACCCAGTTCTTCCTGTCTGGGCATTGTTACTGCTTTTGAGCAGGTAAAGTGCAGGATGGACAGAAGACTTTTGGGTCAGTTTTTTAACATTCTGCTGTCTCAGAGCTTTAGCAGAACTAATTCACATATCTCTACTATGAACAAATAAACATTCTCTTAACTATGCTCTTTCACTTGCACTGTAACTGGAGTGGTTTCATAATGCATGAATGATTCAATCTTAACTGGTCTAGAAGCTGGCTATAGTCTCAGTTCTCATGGCACAACTTTTGACAGAGCAATCACTATTAGACCCGACATTCATAGAGACTGTGTTGCTGGGATTTTGGGCACACTCACTGCAGAGGAAACTGGACTGGATAATCTTGAAGGTCCTCTCCAACCCAAACTATTTTATGATTCAATGATAATGCTGATTCATCTGAAATATCTACTTTTCTGAGCAGAAGAGTCACATAAAACCTTATGTTACTTGGTTATCCATTTCTGCTACTCCAGATCTAAACAATGAAGCTGCCTCCAAATGGTTCTGGGATTTCTAAGGCAGGCTGATGATTGTCTTTAGTTCTGGGATTTTTTAAAGAGAAGAAGGCTTTAGGTATTCTCACAAGCAGAAGTGCTTTCAAATGTACTCTTGAAGGAAGGGAACACAAGACCCCAGGTACTTCTTAGAACAATATTTGAGACCGTAATGTGTCCCTGCTAAACTGATTGCCCTCAGCATCAGATAACAATAACAGAAACAGCAGATCTCAGTATCTCAATAACAGAAACAGAAGTGCATGCAATGGCAGATAATGCAGTTTAAAACACTTAGCCAATGTTCCTGAGAAAGTCATTCCAGCACATACTCAGGTATGGAACATTAAAACACCATTGACACATCCAGACGTATTTTATCTTGGCCTTAAATGTCCTTTCCCTGCAAATCCCTGCTTTGAGAGCTCCATAGCTGAGCAAATAATGAAATTATCCAAGATTTTTTTACTTCTCTGCCTCCCTGACACGCCAGCCTGGGTGTAAATGCCCATATGAGAGAGCCTACCACAGGTCTGAGGTGAGTGGGGCAAACACTGGTTGATGCTCTCTGCTGTGAGACAATCTGCACAACACTAGAAATACTGAGCTGTGGCTCCTCAAACACCACCCCATATCCCCTGTTCCTGTGCAGAGAAATGAATGATGGATAGCCATTTCTTTAAGAACAGAAGTTGGGAACACCCTTATGAACTACACTGAATACCTCACAAGCCATGAAAGACAAGCAAAAAACCTCACTTCTAAACTGAGAACTGTATCTAATCTATTGTCTTGTGTAGTTTCATCTTAATCTGAGTTTCATTCTCTGCAAAGCTCCCAAATTCTTGAAGTAAAGAGTTTTCTTAGTGATAAGAGTTAAAACTTCTATTTGGTTGTTTTGGTTTTTGTTTTTTTGTGGGTTTTTTTGTTTGTTTTTTTTTTTTTTAAATTATCACCATGTTAGTTAAAAGAAACAAACGTTTTCTCAGCATTTTTTGAAGACGAACTCATACCATGTCTTTCTTCATTGGGCCATGTACTTTCATAGATTTCCACCAAAATCAATGGGGTTCCAGTTAGTGCAGTGATCTGGGCCAGTAGCATACACTGCAGACTCAGCACCTTGCTTAGCACTATTACCACTGATTTGTTCCTGCTGCCACGGTTTTTCAAAGCAGGCAATTAATTAAATTGTTCAATAGGGGCTAAAGATGAACAAAAGAAGGTCTAATTAGACACATTTCTACAGGATAATGTGAATATTGCAAGTTTAGTTGGGAAATGTCATGATACAGGGCAAATTAAAAACAAATATAAGACGTCTAGTTTAGGAAGTCCCAAAGCTTCGTATTGCTCAAATTTGGATGCTAACACTAGCTCTGCTTCTGCCATTCCTGTGCTGCTAGCTGTTGTTGGAGCAGGAGACTTGCTTAGATGTGTCTTTGGTTTGAGCCAGTAAAGCATCCTAATGTATTTCCATTTTCTTCTTCTTTTTCTTCTTCTTCCTAGAATGGACATGATAGAGACACAGAGTGCTAGTCAAAGAATCAGGTTCTCTTTTTCAAGTCTTTACCATCTAAGACAAGGGTCAGATGGAAAGAGTCAGATGGAAACTAAAAGGAATCAGTTACACAGCATCAGTCAACATGAGTGTCATTAAGATCATTGCTGCAGCAATTTTACCGTCATAAGGTTTGTTCCTGGCATTAGGGCAAGAAATGTTTTAAGAAGAAACTTGGAGGAGGATAATGAGGCATTTTTACTGGTGTTTACAAAAACATTCTCCAGGGTGTGAAGAAAGATGAAAAAGCTTATTTGGTCTAAATTGGGAGTTAAGGATTTCACTTTCTATTTTCATATTTTAAATTCCTGGACAAAATTCCCATTACTTTCCATTCCCAGTGTTCTGTTACTCAAAATAATAAAAAGTCCAAGTAAATGTGTTTTCCTCTGTATCACCACTGTGCATATCTGTAGGCCTGAAGGAGGAGCCTTTCAGAGCCTTTCATGCTTTGGTGCATATTCAGTAGTATGTGGGCTCAAAAATAGCTTGGTGTGACAGCTGCCAACCTAGGAACCAGGGACAAAGCTGTGTCTCTGATAAAAAGTTTGACTTAATGCACTAATAAAACTTGATTGAAAGAGTTAAAAACTACAAAACCGAACACAACAGAAGAGGAGACAGGTGATATAACAGTCAAAACCACAGGAGGTGAGAAGGAAGATTGGATGTGGCAAAGCCTTCGTTGGGATTGTTCCCGCCGTTGCCCACTTTCTTGGCCAGAGTGGCTTGTGAGACTTACATGTGCCCTCCAATGAGCCCTCAGTGTGTCACATGGAGATTAGATCAGCAACCTCAGCTGGCAGCTGCAGTAGCCCACCACCAATAATAAATAAAGCCCTATTTTCACTCTTGACAGTAATGTCTCTCATGTTGGAGGCTAGCAGAGAAAGTGAGCAGGAGAAAACTACTCCTACTGTCTCATGGGAGACAGAGTGCTATGTACATAGGACACGGGTAAGCAGGATGCTTGTTACCTTCCTGGACTCAGGAAAGCTGAAAGATGTGTGGGAGAGCAATTCAGAAATACCCTCACCTTCAGTGCTTGAGGATCCCACTTCCACAGCCACAGAGGAAACTCTCCAGGGAGTTGCTGTACTTGCCATCTGCATGTTCCACATGCAGCTTTCAAACTTCTGTTGCTTCCTCCTCAAGTCCACAGTAGGTTTGCTAGACTTACCTCTGTGTACAAAGTGTACTTCTATTTCTGGTTCCTCTTCAAAATGTCCTCATTAGCAGAATAAGAATCATCTCATTCTAACTTGCTCTTTGCAAAATTGAAATGCTACTTTAGCTGGAGTTTATTCATACTGGAATCAAGTTTATCTTTTGAAAAAGGAAAAATACATCGGTTCTAGCCACCTACTGAGCTGCTACATTTCGTGCCTAGAGGATTCATCAAGCACCCGGTGATTTTTCAGAAAAATGAAACCTACTTGTGTTTGCATCAATTTTGAGGGAAAAGAATCTCAGCCCTAAACAGTGGAAAAGCTCAGTCCCCAAAACACCAAAAAAAAGCCTCAAACTATGACAGATTCAAAAATCCATTACTTTTTTAGGTACTCCTAAAGAAATTTTTGAGACAAATTCCAAACATTTCTCCTTGCTCTAAGGGCAAGAAATCCTAACCCATTACATCTTCTTAGTAAATTCACACCTGCTTTTGTTTATGTTGTTAATGTTACTCCTTAACAGGATTAGTGTGAACTTCCAGGAAGCAGGTTTACACTTACTTCACTGAGCAAGAGGAAGGAAACTGAATAAAACCCATCTTGCTCTACCTCATTCTTTCAGGTTTACAGCCAGGATATTATGCAGCTTTGTGGTCTCTGAGCTGTAGTGAAATTCAGAGCTAAAACTCGCTAGCTATACCCAAGGAGACTTTGGGGAGCATCTTCAGCTCTTGTAGGAGCTGCTCTGTCTCATTAAGCAGGATGCTTCAGCAAAGCTTCTTTTCACACCCAAAAGCTCTCCAAACCTTCATGGTTCAGTACCTTTTACAGGGGGGTTTTGTGCATGTAAAGATATTTTATGAGTAATATTTGCAAGTTAACTGTTAGTTCATTTTTACTTCAGTATTTCCCACAAGTTATCACTTGCTAACACAATTACTTCACATTATTACTTGCTAACTCTTCAGTAAACTGATACCTACCTTATCAATTTATGGGTAGAGTTTATCAGTCATCTTTTCCCCTCATTTATGGTTTTGAAGTTCAAAAAGGAATAGTTTGATTTTGGAGCCTTTCTATAAAGGCACTCCAGAGTTTTTTTTCCTATTAATTAGGCTAGTTAATTAATGAGAAAGATGCAGTCATTCTTTTTTTTAAATTACTTAAGTAATTAATGTCCACTGGAGAATTCACTACATCTCTAGATAGTGGTGCCAGTGGTTAGTAATCCTCCTTGTTAAAGATGTATATCTCATTTTCACTCTAAGCGCATTAGCTACAGAACCTAGTTATTTGATTTTCTTATGTTGATATGGACAAGACTAAAACCCTCACAACACTTTGTCCCCTTTGGCCATTAAGGTACTTTGAGATAGGATTTAGTCATTGTTTCTTTTCCCTGTTTGATAACTAAGGTTCTTTGGTTGCTCTCTAATGCAGCTCAATGTCAAAAAGTCAAGACAACAGAAGCGGCTCTAAGTTGCAAGGAGTCATTTTTGCCTCAGGCCAAGGAAGGAAACAGGTCCATTGCACAATGTCTAATGGCTGTACACATCTATTGATTACACCAGGAAGATCAGTACTGCAGTGCTGCCCTTGGTGCTGGAGTCTCCTATCTAAAAAGGATGGGATGGATTGCAAAGTGACTAAGTACTTGGGCTTCTAAAGATAAAACTGCAGCATTATGTTTTCACATATTATGACAGTGCATTATAAGAAGGGTAAGAAATTATTTTATTGTGGCATAGTAGTGCAAGTTTTCAGGAGAAAGTTAAATGAGAGTCGTGTCAACTTTTTTCCTTTTTGCAAAGAAATAACAAGCAGTAGCATCTTGAAGCTGAAGTCATACACTTTCAACCTTGAAATCAGATGTAATTTCCTAGCAATAAAGTTAATTTGCAATTGAAGAGATTGCGTAGAGAAGAGATACATTTTCCATTTTATTGGAGTCTTTAAAATGAAATTAGGTGTCTTGAAAAGAACACAAAATTCTTTCATTTGGCTTCTGGAAAAAATATATGTACATAGATTACATATAAAGGAAATGAGATAAGGTATTTAGAGCAACAGCTTCTGGTCTCAGAGTTGAGATGTACAAATAAATAATTCTGTTCCATTTACAGTTTTTCTAAGAGGATGGCAGGAGCACAGAAAATTGTGTGCTACTGGAAGCAACATCCAAAAGACTGCCAAGCAGTGTGGAGGAAGCAGTGTTTGGACCTATTAAGGTTTCTTCAGTTTATTCTTAATTGAGATATCTGTGATGTTGAAAATAGCAGTATAACAAAAACTTGTTTTGACTTTAGTGCTTTCGATACCATATTAGACTAACTACTTTTTAAAGACAAATACTTATTAGTAGTCAGTTTGTTTGCCCAAGTGCCACTGAAGTGTAATTTCTCTTTTACGAGTCCATTTTCCTGCTCAGTTAGTGTCAAAGATATGGAAGTCTCTGGTCCTTCTTGCTAGTCAGTGACCCCTAAATAGCAATGCACTGTGTAAGAAAAAACAATTTTGTGTCTCACTTCCCTAAATTTCATTGCAAGCTGTTTGAGAGTTTTTTAATTTCCTCCCTTTCTGCTCTTTGCTCAAAAGTGCACTGTAGTAATATGCTGTGTCCATTCTACAAGTTAAAGTTTCACGCCACTCAGAGTTTCTTTTGCCCCTTGAAAGCCAGACATACTATCTTCGGCAGAATCATCTGCCTGCAAAGTACAACATTTGCAGCAAACTCTCAATTTTCAAAATGTTGTGTAGCCTTCTAGCCACATCATATCTATTATAATCAATGCCTGAATCAAAAAACACACTTTTATTGCTGGGAAACCTTTCTCTTTGAGTGATTATTCTGGATACACCAACTTTCTACGCTGACTCTACTATTTGATGAATCAAAATCACCTGTAAATGATAATGCACTCACTGAATATAGTATTTTCCTCTCTCCTTTCTGTCAACACAAAGTGTTTCTTATTTAGTTTCATCTGTGCCTTTTAAGACTGCTCCTAGTATTTGATATTAGTTTATTTATTGTCCATTATAAATACCTATATTATAGGTATTTGTATATATGTATATATAAATATATGACAGTAAAAACCACACACATGCCCTCACATATATATATGTAAAAAATGTGACCTGACTTAAAAAAGCAAAAGCTCTGCTTTCCTGTGACTGCTTAAGGGCTTTGAGTGCTCAGTGCAATAGGAGATGTTTGGAGAAACCCTGGTGTTTAGTGTCTCCTGTGTCAGCACTGAAATTTAACAAGCCAAAATGCCACATTCTGCACCCAGGAGAGAGTAGCACCGGGTACAAGTAGAGATGGTGAGAGGAGTGGCTGGAGTGCAGCCCTACAGAGAGGGATCTGGGGATGCTGGTGAGCAGCAGCTCAATGTGAGTCAGCAGTGACCCCTGGAAGCCAGGAGAGCAAACCCCATCCTGGGGTGCATCAAGCACAACACCAGCCAGGCAAAGGAGGGGATTGTCCCACTGAATTCAACATCGGAGCAGATTCACCTAAAGTACCATGTGCAGTATAAGCAAATTAAAGTTTATAATGAAAGCCAAGAGCATTGAGCCTTATTTTATGACATAAGATAACCTCTGACCAAAAACTACCATTTAAATATCATACCAATACTAGGAACTGACATTCTGAGTGCAGTTATGATATTTAAGTGAAATTCACACTTATTCCCAGATGTATCTGCGTACAAATCTGTATACAAATACCCTGAATTTTCTTCTATTGACAAAAGCATAAAAAGAAATATAATCCATTTTTCTAAAAAGAAGTAGTTGAAATTAAAGGCAAAGACAAAGAGCTGTTTCTTAGCTTTGGTAAAGGTATTACATTGTAGGCTTTTTCTAGGAGTAAAAGTGTCCTTTTTAAAAGTATTGAAGGGTCTCAAGGCTCTGATGGCAGAAGCATCGCTGATGTTCAGCCAGACATATCAGGAGAAACAGTTTCTAGAAACTGACTTACTATTATGAGAAAGACAACCCTCTATCCTGAAGTTGATCTATCAAGGTCAGCCTTTTATTAATGCTCAAAAATTCAAGCACCCAGAGGAAGTGTCTCCTACCTTCCAAACCATGACACTGTTCAAAAGAAATTCTATGACAAGACCTGCTGCCTTAGGGCATATTAGTTATATGTCCTCCTCCCATGATGTTTTGTGCATGATCTACTACAATTTGCTCACATCCCTTCATCTATGTTTCTTATTGTTCTTTCAAAGACAGCATGGAGGAGACTGTAAATCATTTAATCTTCATCCCTCTCCTCCTCCTCATATATCTTCCTTTATATACACTGGTGTGTAGATGAAGGTACAGCCATTGTCTGCAAAATGGGAACTTAGAAACTGATTGCAAAAGAGCCCTCCTTCACCTGCATCCACCCTGATATTCATTACCAAAGCTGAAACTAAGAAAACTCTGGAAGTGCAAATGTTGAAAGGAATAAATTTGCTTTTTGTATTTTGCCAGGCATAGGTTCAAAGCAAAATGTACACTTCTGAAAGAACAATCACTAAAATCAACAATGAGAGTCTGATTGACTTCAGTGAGCCCTCAGTAATGCCCCTTCTGCTTAAGGATCTGCTAGAAAAATAAGATCTCCACACATGCATAAAAATAAGGTACTTGCATTGTATTGACTTAAAGCTGTCTGAGAAATACTTCATTTTGATTCTCAGTTCTGATTATAATTACACTATACTTTCACACTGCATTTATTTCTGATATAGAAGCATTGCCATGACAACCTGAAATTATGCCAATATATATGCATGTTTGAGCTAATTCTTTATTAAAGAATAAAAAAGAGAAAAACTGAATCAAGAGCAGGACTAGAGAGCGCTGCCTGTCATATACACAACAGGACATTTGTACAAACCTTAGAGCATTTTTCCCTAGAGTTGCAATAAAACACATAGTATTTTATTTCTTTTTATTGCTTTTTCATTCCATCTTTCTTGAGCTACAGTCCTAGAAGGGACCTTGGCTGAAGTGAGCTGTATTACAACAGGTCTGGATTTCACTCACTGGGAATGTTTCTTTTCCTTTCAAGTGAACAATCAAATTTGCCAAGCTTGTCTCTTGCAGTTAGACTTGACCAAGTGCCATTGCTGCAGTGCCCTTGGTCAGGAGGAGATACAGAAGGAAAAGGTCTGAACTCAGCGTTTATGGCTCTGCAGAGATTGAGGGGTTGTCACAAGGAGACGAGGAGGAGTCCCCTTTCACCATTTTGTTCACGACTCCCTCCCTACCACCACCAAGTAGCTGCTTCTGTCCCCAGAGTTGTCCACAATTCTTCACTGTAAATATCAAGACTGATAGACATTGCCTATCTCTCTGTGCTGACTATATGAAATGTTATGGACGATTAACGCTCTTAAGAGCACTCCAGAAATGGAATAGTATCACCATGCAACTCCTTGCAGGACCAGTTGTGAGAAGGGCTTTTGTGCAAAACTGGATGAAGCAGTAGTTTTAGTCTCAGTTTAGGTTCCTGGGGGCTGTGAAGCAGTCTTGCAGACATTCATGACTCTTCACAAATGAAAGAAAAAGTATAGACGATGATTATTATTGTTTATAAATAATAATTATATAGTCAAAATATTTAAAAGTTTGCCTTTATTGTTTCATGAAAATTAAAACATTAACCTTTCCTTCAGTCTGATATTGTAAAAGGCAGCTTTATTTGACTCAATAAAGTGACTAAACAACAAGTAGAGGACAGTAACTGTACACTAAAATGGGAAGAAAAATCAAATGTCAGATAAGAATTGTCTGAGCAAAAGAATATAAGACCATCTCTTAAGCCATGGAAAGAGTCAAAGTAAGGTTGCCAAGGAAACCTTAACTTTGCTTTTCCTATGCTGGCTTTTCTTTTTTTTTTTTTAAATTATGAACTTAGCCTCCTCATTGTGTCAAAAACAATGGGAATTTTGAGTCCTATCAATTAGTCTGTGGGTTTTATCTTCTTTCTTCTTTGTTTCTGCTCATTTGTCATATGATATAATAGAATCTGTACATACCTTTCCGAACAACATTTATGCCATTTACAGAGAAAATAATAAGGTTAAAATAAAATGGCCTCTCAACAGTCATTTAAGGAAAGAAAAACTCATAAAAAATGGAAGCATGGTGGCCTTTTTGTGTGGCTTTGAATAATACCCTTGCCAAGATAAAACCATATTGATTGGACTGATTCTAGGTAGCTGGCTTTGCAGCACTATCTGCATGCTGTGGCAGTCTATGATTCTAATTATTTGGGATTGTTATTCAGGCTGATAAATTGTATGAAGGATTTTGTTTTCTAGCTAGTCATTCTTCATTCAGCCCTGATAGCATCATAATTAAGTAACAGTTACTGGCTGGGTAATTCATAGGGATTATTCCTAATAAACAAACAACACAGAATGCATTAAAAACCATCCTTAAAATATAATCTCCTTCTCTGAGTGTTGCATCCACTCTGATACTCCCTGTTCAGACAAAAAGCAGAGGAAGTATTTCCACATTTCAGCTTTCCTGTTCTGTGAGCTTTGTTAGGGAGTCTTAAACATATTATGCTAAGATGCCTGTTCTTTTTTAATGAAGAAATTACATGCTCTAGGAACACATGGAATGAAGATAACTAGGGCAGTGGGAAACACAAATGTGTCGAGGTCATACACTAGCAGTATTTATTAAGTATTCAATTTATCAGGAACTGCATCATACACTGAAAGTCAGCGTTCACTTTGTGATTAAAGTATTTACTGCAAAAGATAGTAGGATCATTCAATGCCAGATACACAGGGAACCATTAGTTCCAGTCAGTTTCCAAGGGCACAATACAATAAATAACTGGTAAGTCCGGAACTGGACAGTTGCCATGTCCCAGTCATTAAGGTTTAAAAGTATAAAATACCATCTACATGAATTGTATCACAATAATTTTACATAGCTTTCAAGGGACACTTAATGGTCCTTCAATATGAGGTAAATATTGATGTTTTGTATGAATCTCAAAAGACAGACACTATGAGATGGTGGAAAAGAGTCCTTCTTTGTCTATAGCATCTATGAACTCCAGAACTGGGTGGCAAATTTCCTCTGAAAGCAGTTTGTTCAACTTAAAGTGCAATTTAAGCGCAATATGTAAAATTGTCTTTTATGAACTTTATAGAGATAGTGGATTTACTGACTTTTTCAGTTGTAGATACTTCCTAGCTTCATAATTCTTTCACTCACTAAGGAAAAGAAAGTACGCCTGTGAAGCCTGTATAGCCTAAGCTCCTGTTGCCTTTTAGCCTAAGTAAATGTAATGCTTCTAAATTTTACTCTGATTGTAAATATTCAAGTCAGTAGTACATATGCTTGGGCTGTTTCTGTCCTTGATTCAATCTAGAAGGCAGTTCAGGGCAGTGAGTTGTATCCATATTTGTCATATTTACATTTATTCAGCTAATTTCACTGAAGAAAATGTTGACTGTATTTAGCCCTTCTATCTAAATTCAATCAAATATGATTTTTTTCTACAATGTATTAAATGAGAGCAGCTCCTTTCTTTATGTAAATATGAATCTTATTTTACTGCTATTTTTGGGTCCAGTGCTTATCTCCTCTGTTCTTACAAAAAAAAAAAAAAAAAAAAAAAAAAAAGGGGGGGGGAAAAAGGGAAAGAAGGGGCGCTAGAGGAAAAAAAAGAAATTGTTTAACTTTTTTTTTCTTTTGGGTATCTTTTCCTCCATGCAGGTACTTTGGGACTTTAAACCACAAACTGTGTCATCAACCAACCTTCATCTCATTAAGCAAGTTCTCAAAGGATTGCTTTGTTTAGCAGAACACATTACATTTTCCACCTTCATTAGCAAACTGCTAAATATTTTACTTTGCCACAAGACTAGAATGTATAAACAGATGCGTCTTCCTTTCTTCCTGTCTCTTCAAAACACGTTCCAATAATTCTCAAAGAAAACCTAGATGGGTTTCATCAATTTATGACTGAAAATTGGCAGAGATGTATAATACAGAGTAAGAAAAAGAGAAAAGGAATTTTTTTTAAAAGGAAGAGGTTTTGTGGGTATGAATGTTGCATCTAGGGGGAAAAAAAGCAAACCACCGTGGCAGCTCCCCATGGCTATAGTAGCGCTGGAAGGTCTACAAGTGTTTCTCTGAAGCATCATGGAAAAGGTCCCTCTTCCCACCCTGTACCACTTTTCCTTGCAATACATAACATGTCCTGATAATTTTCACTACTGCAGGTAAATGGAAGATTTACCAGACTTATTCCATATATGAAAGGAAATAATGAATTAAAAGCCCAATCCTTCTTCCATTTTAAAGTTAAGGGAAGCATTTCCATTTGTTTCAATGGAATATAGGTCAGCCTTTTTCTTTTAAACTCAAAAAGATTTTTCCTCGTTGAAAGGCATAATTTACCAGAGGTAGTCTGTTTAATGCCAAAGTCTGTGTCTGCTGGAAGGCATTCAATGTCTGACAAAGCATAGTATTTAATTGAAGGTAGACCTTCATTAGTGGGCCTGGATTGATGGTCTAATCTACCTGCCATTTACAGGCAGGACTCACTACCCAATCCTGGTCAGGTGGCACTGGGAAAAAGGTAGCATGCAAATGGAATGGTTGAGTAAAGTAAAATAACATGAAAATGATCTTGTTTACGTTGTGGAATAGCCCCCCAAATTCTGTGACCTGAAAAACAGCTAAAGGGTCTGGAAAATGATGACAGTGCTTATGCCTTTTTCATACTTTCTTTATATGCTAAGTTTCTCCTAGACATATGTCCTTCAAATGCACATCATTCACATTATATGTCCAACTGCACATTGCCCTGCATTTTCACTTATTGGCCATGCTCATCCATAGGTGACGTTCCTAACACTTAGAATGGAGAGAAACAAGGCTCACTCTTTATCTCTCCCTCCATGCTTAACTAGAAGGTTTCTCAAGCTTCTCCCGGACATTTGAGAAACAGAGGTAGTTTCCGTGCTTGCAACCTGAACAGCTTGCCCTGGTAAATGGGTTTCAGACATTATTATTCCATAAAGGCTGGAAGGCATCACTATGGCTCACAAGCACAAACAGTTAAACCACAGAAGATGAGGAGAATGAGCCATGTGAAGTAGATGTTTCCTTTTATTCCTTTATTAAGCAAGCTCTTGGGAAATTTTTTTTGATTGCTTGAGGCCGCCACTTGATTCAAGAAAGCCCACTGAGCCTTTTATTATCAGTTTCATTTTAACCAGCATTTTGCTTCAACAGTACTCCAAATGCTTTATTATCTATTTTTATTAAGCATTACAATGAGAAGGTAAAACTGATTACGCCTCTCCCATGCACTGTAGATTGGCTTGGGCTCGTGCATTGTAATGGGCTCATTCTGCCGGCCTCCCACAGTGGCCACGGCTTTGCCAGTGAGGGGAGCAGGGGTTAGTAACTTTTTGTTCTATTTGCAGATTGATCTGCCTTGTTACTGAAAGCTGGAGCGACGAGTGTTATAAAAAGGAGACAGGAACCCAGGAGATTGATATCTAAGCAGAAGTTTAGTAAGCCTTAGATTATCATCCTAACAGACTTCTCAGCAAAGGATTCTAAACATTACTGCCTGAGAAAGAAAAACAGGTGGGGTAGAGTCTCCTCTGATAAGTTTTGGCTTCAAATCCTGTATCTTTTTTGCTCCCCACTGTTGATCTGCCAGTCTTCAAACTGAGAGATTTAGGGATTTTCTAACTGCAGTCCAGTCATATTCATCCTTCTAAGGCTACAGGGAAAGGGATCACAGGTCTGTCTGCAAAGGTCTTACCCATATGTCTTAACCATGACAGGCAGCAGAGCCTGTAATGCCATTCAGAAGAGGGGAAATTTGGTAAAATCTTTGTGAACGGGAAAATATCTTCTGTGAAGGCAGAAAGAATGCACACAAGTATGACACGGGCTGCACTGTTTGCCGTTTTAGTAGTCAGTGTCAAACTTTTGTCATTTTTTTTTTTTTTGTAGAAATAAAAGTGCTGCTCTCATGAAGACAAAATTGCAATTTCTCAAAACAGTCACAAGAGGGTTTTTGCTTTTACTTTTGGATTTTCTGTAGCTGCTAATACAGTTTATTTTTCTCAGAAAAACTCCTGTATGGTTCATAATGTTAGAAAAACATCTTCAAAAAAGGCTATAGACTGGAATAGAGAGAATGAGATGATATCTTACCCCCATATTGCTCACTGTTCTTCAGTGCATTGTGGCTGGATCAAATTTTTGTAGTAAATCATAGTATCAGTTTACCAGGTTTAGACTCTATTTGCATGTATTCTCTGGAATGTTGCCTCTTAAAATATTTAAGAGCAAAACTCTGGAAGTCTGAGGGAGATACACAGCTTTCAGACTAGACTTTTTTTTTCATCAGTATCTTAATATTTTATAGATATGGTGTGCCTAATAGGCCTTCATGTTAAACTTGTGCTTTTGCATCAGTCAGGGTCTATTTGTTTCCCTTCTGTCCTTTGCCTTGGCTCATACCGTTCTTTCCACCTGCTGAGTGATGTCAGTGTTTCAGTGCCATATATTCAGATCAGTATTTATCATCTGCAATTTGGTATACTTTCTTTCCATACAATACAATTGCTCCCATTTGATCATGGCATCTCATTTAGTTTTGTATATTCAATTTATCACATGCCATTTGCTTTTAATCACATTTTGTGCTTCAGTCTAATAGATTCTGATTTTGTTTGGCTGTTCTTTAAGAGCTAATTTTGAATATAATTTGTTTCTAAACATTGTATGCTATACAATGTCTTTCATGAAATACTTTCATATTTCTTAAAAAAAAAATCAATATAAAGCAATGTATTTTAAAAGCCAGCCTCTTAACTTCCCTTCAGCTATGCCTCTTCCAGCCTGGTCTCAGTGAAGATGCCTACTGAAACTGAATATGGGATATGAGGAAAAAGGCTAAACAAATGTCTCCTATTCTAACACCATATGCTTTCCTATTGTATTTTAGGAAATAACAGTAGGAGCCTGTGTGTCTGACTGAATGGCTCTAATCTGTGTTCAGGAAGGATAATGCTACTGGGAACATAATGACACCTGTTATCAACAGTAGGGAAACAGTCCCTGCTCCTATTGGCTTCTGCTCACACCATTGTGGACAGTGTCTTCTCACCTGTGAGCAGTACAGGAAACTAAAACCAGAGTTTTCAGGTGCAATGCACAGTTTGTTGCTGACACATTAACACATAAGCGAAGCTATTCTTCTCACTGGTTCTCCTGTAATGAGGGTTGGGGAATCAACTGCCCGCAGGAGATCTTTGGTTAATCTGGAGTCATTTTGGTCTTTCCTATCAGAGAAATCACTAGTAGAGTTTTGGTTGCCCGGATACCTGGAGCCATTGCCTAAAGTATATCAGCATTCCCTCTCCTTCATCGGATGGCCCTAACAGGACACCCCTTGCTGCCATGGGAGCCATGCTTCAGAAAGCACTTAAGATATAGCAACTTACACTTTATTCAAATAAATCTAACACTGGAAAGCTCCAGACTGGTTGACCTTGCTGATGTATACTAGAGTACTATTCCTAGAAACTGTGGACATCTGCTGTTCTTGGTGGAAGGACTTAGACTAGGATATGTCCTGCACAGAATGCATTTTTTTCTGATGTTTATAGGGAGAAAATGTTGTATGGAAGATACATTTTTCATAATATTATCAGGCAAAAAGCTGCAACAAAAATTTTTTTGAATTATGGTGAAGTGTCACCTGAGATGCAATAGAGATGCAGAACTGAGAAGTGGAAAAATTAATATGAACAAAAGGAAAATATGATCTATCAAACTATGGAATAATCTGCCTGGAAAATGTTAGTCCTGGTACCTCCATTATGGAAATCAGATTTGACAAATAATCATTAGAACCATACTGTGTAGATCGATCCTTCTTCGGCCTTGGGGGATGTGGTAAACCCCAGACCATGGGTGCTGCTAGGGCTCTATAAGCAAGCTCTATTTAAAATTCTCTTTTATTGTTTTCCTGAATTTCTAACCTCACATGATGGATGTGGGGAGAGCTGAATACTGATGGGGTTTGGTATTTCTGATGTTTCTTTCAACCTCTTCCATTTTGTGGACATTTTATATTGAGGTGGGAAGCAGTAATAATATTTTATGCTAACATGGTGCTTTCCAAACTGAAGCATGTTGTGAGCTCTGCATAGGTATGTGCTACGATTCACTCCCTCCCTCCCTCTGAGGGAGATGCAGCAGTCTCTAACACTAATGTGGAAAGCTACATACAAAGCTTCTACTCTGATATGCTGCACAGCAATAGGAGGTAGAAAATAAACAATCAACTTGCTGCAGCCTCTGACAATAGGACAGTTTAAAGCTATTGTCACAGTCTTGTGGCTGGGTGCCATCACCTCAAAGTTTAAAGGGACATTTATGGAAGAATGTCTTCAGTCCTAAAGCTAAACCCATTACTGCAGTACATGCTAACCCATTTCCCTATTCTGTAACATAGCTCTCTACTTTGACAGCTTCTATATAATTTAGGAGGGTTTTTTTTAAATTTAATTTATTGAAAGACCAATAGAGTCAATACATGATAACAAGAATCTCGGAGGAAGCTCAGATCTTTTCTCTAAAATATTAGTGTTCTTAAAGGGGAAGGGAAGCATCTGAATAAAAAATGGCCTTTCCCACAGTTCAAAAACAATTATGATAAACACCATATAGGTATTGGATTTTGTAAATACTTGTTCACACAGAAACATTTACATAGGGTAAGATTTTGATGAAAGGGCCCTATTAGGACCTTATGCAGGTGTGGAATAGGGTGAGTAGTAGAGGGGGAGGTCAGGAGGAGTCTGAAAAGCCAAAAGAAACTCGAGGGACTTTCAGTATGGCAAAGATCGGGTAGGATAGATGCCCCCTCTAGTGGATTTAGCATTTTACAATAGAGGAAAGGAAATCTGTCTTTTAAGGGCACAATGCAGAGACACCAGGGATGCTTCATGCATTTTGAAGAGAAGAAACTATCTGTGAGACAAAGAAGCAGTTCTAGGACATACCTGAGTAACACAGAAAGGGAAGACATGTTGTGGATGAATTGTCTTCTCTTTGATTACGAAAGAAAGAAAAATAAACCCCCAAGCCCCTAGACCATGTCTCTTCTGTATATCATCTGTTGTCCTGAAATGTTTAGCAGCACATGGATGAAATAATTTGGAAACAAATGGGAGACGCTTGCTCTCTTGCAAGGTTAGAAAGATTGGCAGAAGCTCTTTCACTTCTTTGTTGTGCTGTTGAGGGAGCAGTTTGTAAGTTACCTTTCTAGCTGTTTCCTCTTCTCTCAGGCTGAAAGAATAACTGCATTAAATAGCCCAGTGTTGCCTCTGTAGAAATTCCATATTAGCCAGATTTTCTTCAGATAATTGTACAGTCAAAGGAAAGGCTGGGGCATAGGACATTCTGCATCTCCCTCCTCTTATAATTTTGCTGAGGTGTTGGCAGGCATAGGAATATCATCACATGTAGGCAAAGGCTAAACTGGGCATTGGACAGGTCAATCTGTGGAGTCCTAGCAGTCATAAACTTTTCCTACAGCTTTCCCAAAAGATAGAGAAACAGCATTCAACAGCTGAGAACAAAATTCCTCAGGTTTTAACTCATCCCCAAGTACTTGCTTTATCCTCTAGCTTCATCCTTTTCAGTCTTCATTTGAACCTCACCCTTCCTTCCCCAGCTATTTCTGGCTTTCAGTCCCGTCATTCTAATTATTGCAGATGCTCTGTGTGACCGGTTCCTCCTTCCAGCAGCATGGTTTTCCAATGCCTTTATCCATCCACCTTTAATATACTCTTGTCAACACTTAGGTTTCTATTCTTGTGAGCATACCCCACTTCTTTCTCCATATTCCCAGTGCCCATTTCTTTAAATTAGGCAATCTCCATTTAAGTCTTCCCCACATCACAAAACCAGGACCATTTTTCTTACTTAACCCCACTTCTCCTATGGACATAGATAAGCTCTCTGATGCATTTATACAGAATTTCTGAAGAGTTTAGCAACCAGATCCAGGTAGTATCAACTGAGTAGATACATATTGCAGGTTTTGAAAACTGCAAAGTATGGCCAAATGTGAGTCAATAGTGGCACCACAAAGTGAATCACTTAGCTGAATAAGGCACACCTACTTTGAAGCACAGAGTTAATAGATGATTTCAAAGCTTACCTGAGTTGTTCTAGCAGAGGCTGGCACCTTATTACCCCACTCCTAATGCCCACTGTGATTCTAAAAAAATGTATTTCTGGCAATTTTAAGTAAACTTCAATGCCAGGCAGAAGCTTCCTTCAAAATTTGTGTTCCAGTAGCTGAAGTGTTGCAAAATTCTGTGTACTAGAAAATGTAGCAATGAAATGATATGAAGAGCTGCAGGCATTGAAGTAGCATCCCTGAAGAATAACTGCTGTTCCAGGCTGCTTAATCTTACAGGACAGGAAAATATGAACACCCCTCCTGATACTGGTAAATTTTGACACTAAGTCATATAGGATCACAGAAAGCATTGTGCAAGTCACTTCCACTCCAACCAGTCTGGAAAATCTGTTTCGTGTGTTTTTCATGAAAATCTGGGCTGTGAGACTGAGAGGTCAGGTGCTGGTCCAGAGAATTCTGGTTTTGCCTATGTTAAAAAAAAAAAAGACAGATAATTTCAATGATAAGAACTTTGTAAGAAATGAGGAAGGTTGATGCCCCTTAATAATCTAAAAAATGTTTACTGATCTACTGGGTTTTTATTAATCTTGCATTTTGTCAAATACACTTTGTTTTGCAGTGTGGTTTTATGATATTTTTACTGTATTTAACCTCTCACTTGCACTTACCACTACTTGTAAACACCAGATGCAATTTCATGTTGAATGTAATTTTTATTGATCCCACATGATCAACCACTTGTGGGCTGGTAAGTGTTTTTTCTCCTTTATTTTACTCAGGGATGAGTTTATTACTCTAAGGGAGATGACACAGGTCAGGAGAAAGAGGTAAGGAGTTAGTTTGAAAACCAAACTTTTTTAAAGGCCAACATTCACCATCCTTGCCTTCTCCCAGGGAGGGTAGACAGGAAGTAGCACAAGGGATCAGCATATTGCCTGTGGAGGCAGCTGGGCAGTGGTGGAACTCCTCTGGCAAGTAAGAGTTTTCTCAAAGCTCTCCTCTCAGCCACTTTGGCTCAGTAAAAGCCCCATCTTCTGGTTTCAGATCAGTGATCCCGATCTCACTCCTTTTCTGCTTCCCCAGTCACATGTGAACTTGCCAGCTCCCAGCAGCTACAATAATCAAAGACCACTTCCCATGGTTATTAAACCAAAACTCACATTCTGAGATTTAATGTCTATTATTTCTGAAAACTGTAGATCAGATCCTTCAGCCCATCTGTTAACCTTCCAAACTATGAGCTAAATTAAAACACTTCTTTGGCTTTCAAGGATTCCACAACAATCATCCACTGCCAAGGCTGAGCCCTGTCGGCCATTGAGTATTTTATCTCCCTTTATAGAGGATGGGAATGATCGGGAGTTGAAAACCAGTGCTCTCAGAAGCTGCCAAGAAGAAAGGATCTGTAAGGTACTGTGCAGAAATTCCAAGGGTAGCAGATCTGCAGTGATTATGTTAATGACAGACTCTGTTATTAAATTATCCTTCACCACAAAGGGGAATTAATTCTTCAAATTTTTGAGGTTTCTCTCAGAGGCAGAACAAAACATGAGTTATATCTGCCTGGGCTTCCACACAATGAGCCACATTACCCCAGATTGATGACAAAATACCATTAAGTTGCCAATTAGATGGAAATATTTATGTGTGTTTACTCTGACCCTCCTCAGACAATCCTGTCAGATATCAATGTCTAACTTCACAATAACCATGAGTCCCAAAGAGCAAATCCAAGACAGATATCCATCATCAGAACACTCCCTCTCAGTAGGATTCTGGCAAAATTGAAGCCCTGTTCAGCTGCTGTGCCCAGCCTGGCTTGGCTCACAGTTTCAGGCACAGGACTCTGCTGGTGCTCCTCTCCTTATTGCCTCCACAAATGCCCTGCTAACCTTTGCCATCCTTTGGTCATTTTGTCAACCCGATACTTAATGCTGGGTCCAACAAGGCAGAGCTGAGTGAATCCAGCTCTTTCTAACTCTTTTCTAGTCATGTTCTGTGTGAATTACAGACTGAATTACAAAGCTGTTGTCTTCCTACATCAGCTAGTAGAAGATATTTCAACTAGTATTCTGCATCCCCTACTGAACTCCAGAAAGTTGAGGCCCAGGTAACAGGGAGGAGTGTGAGAAAAGGGGTTTTGTTCATGGAATGAAGCTTCTATAGAAGGACAAGAGCAAGCAGGCTTTGAGCAAAAGAAAAGGAAATGCCCCTAGAGTCCACTTAACAGCCAAACCTTCTTTTTCTAAAAACAAGTTTGTTCTCTCCTGAGGGATGATTTTTCTACACTAGATACTCAGTCATGCTTCTGTACTAACAATGGCTTCCAAACATACTTTCCAAGGCATCAGAATAAACTCTTTTCATGACTGTAGCAGAGTGGTTGTTTAATGGATTCTCTTTAGATACTCAAGAGAGCAGGCATCTGCTGCATGCTAAAAGCAGCTTACACCTGCTGGAGATGAACAGAGAAGGACAAGCCCCCAGGAAGACTCTCGAAGAGAAACCTGTCACAGAGTCATGGATATGGTTGTCACTACATCTTACCATTTTCAGGTGGAAGACATTTACTCCCTAGGCAGTGAAAGACACAGAAACAGAAATGGTCATACTGCTGATGCTCTGCTACATGTAGCTGTAGATACCATTTACATTTTTTATGTCAAATGAATCTGCAGTGACAAGTAAGAATTTCAGACACTGGCAAGCAAAGTCTCTAAACAACTTGTCTAGTACCTCACAACAGAAATGCTGCTCTCCAGAGGCGCATCCATGGCTCCATTAAGGGATCTTGCTTTGTGCACCCCTCTGAAGGAATTGTTTTATTTCTGGAAATTTTTCTCACTTGAAACTCAGTTCAGAGTCAAAGGAATGTTTCTTCAACTTTCCACAAAAGATCAGGAAATATTTGTTGTCTCTCACCAGCACAGTGTAAGTAATTTTATCCCCATTCGTTTCCTATTACTCTCTGCTTCATGGGGGAGGTAGAGAGTTGCACCAAATTCTTTGGAGTTCTTGAAATAATTCCCAAAACTCATGAAAACAACTGAACAGCAGTTTCAGCCTACTATTACTCTGTATATTGAAGCATCACACAGTTTATCAATGTATGAAGACATATATATTTATAATATATATATAAAGGACCTTTGAATTTCTGCTCTCAAATCCACTGTTTTTACTCTCTCTACTTAATGATAATGAATTTCTATTCAGGACAGCTTGAGCAGGAGTTTAGAAAATCCAGGATCTAGTTGCATTTTGCAAACAAAGTATATGTGGAAAACCTCCCAAATCAAACCAAAATACCTCCTCCAAAATCCCTTACATCTTAAGCTTAAGGATATTTTGTAAATTATCTTTTTTTATTATTACTATCACAAAATATTCTGTAAGTATAAAACTGAGCTGATGTCTTCTGCTGCCTTTCTAGTTATCTGCCCAGCCATGGGGTTACTCTACCATTGCTCTGCCCAGAGGTAAATATTCTCTGCAGGCACTTGTTCGTGCCTTATTGGCTATACTTTGTCTATGGAAGAAACAGTATCCAGAGTTAGAAATGCAGGACATGGTTATCTCTTTCTTCCCTGTGGTCAGTTTTGTTACCCTTATACAAAGGAAAAAGTCCACTCTCATGATTTGGTTAATTCAACCTCAGTAATTTTAAATAGTTCAGTCTCTAATGACTGAATCATGACTTACTGCCACTACCAAACAGTATGCCAAGTGAGGATCGCCAAAAGCCAGGAGAGAAGAGTCTTTTTCTTAAGGCATATAAATGAGCCCCACAAATGAATGGGTTTCTCATAACTCCCACAAGCTGCTGCACCAGCAGTAGAAGAGGGATACCTTCACAGAGCCCTATATACTTGCTTTGTGCAGCAAAGCCACATCAACTGTGTGCCATGGCAGACTTGGGTGAACCTGCTTCCAAAACATGATGCTCCCTTGCCTATGATGGGTGTCCTTCTTGGTTAAGGTGTTGAGAACCCCCAACTCCATTAGGCTTCAGTACTCAGTACAACCTGCCTTTAAGATGGCTTGAGTTTCAGTAGTGTGAGTGGTGACAGCACTGTATGTCCATGACTCACTCTGTGGAGAAACAGCACTCCATTTCCTTGAGGGATTTTGTGGGATTTTCCATTGTAAACAATGCCCCTTTTTACATAAGCTTATGATCTGGTACAAACACCACAGACTCCAGCTATGTTTTTTACCTTTTTAATAAAGAGTTCAGATAATATCAACTTTCTTCCCATCACATAAGTTTCTTTAAGTTTTTAATAAAGAACTTAGACAAGACCTTTTTCTGTCAAAAATCCCACTTTGTCTAATTCTGCAGCTGAAATATCATGATAATAAAGTAGCTTCTAGAGCTTCATATGGAGTTCCACCCCCCAACACACCTCCCCACTCCTGACCACATACTGGTCTCAGAAATGCTTATTAGGCCTCAGCTTTCATTAATTAATGGCACCTGGGCAGTTACTTCCCTTTCAGCTTATCAGAACTGTTCCCAGAACTTTTGTGGTTTAATGAGCTTGTTTTCTAAGAAGTAGCCTTGAGACTTTATTTTTCTGTCTGAACAAGAGAGTGAGTGAGATAATAATTTTGTTATTGAACTTTTTAAGGAAAATTCCAGTCATTACTGACCCAGATTGTGGCCAAGATGGAAATTTACTGATAACTAAAGCCCAGCATCTTGAAACCCTACAAGCAGTGTTGCTAAGCGATGCTCTTTGAGTTCTTCTGGAGCACTGAGGGGGGCACCTCTTGGAGCTCAGCAAATCTCGTCTGCTTTATTCAGAGGACTGCTGTCAAAAGCTGACAATGAAGCCTGGGCCAAAACCCACACTCCTTGAGATTAACCTTTTTGCCCATTGAGAAGATGCAAAGGCTTCTGACATGAGTATCTTACTGAACTTAAGGCGAATTTTTCATAAGTATACCTTTGCATATACTTCTTTATGTCTGTGCGCATGCATATTATCAATGTTGCCTTTTTAGATTCATAACTAATTTTGTAATTAAATATTAACAATCAAGTTGAACTTACAGTTAAGTTAGACTTATGGTTAAATTAATGTCATGCTTATAGAAAATTCTATTGAATCATTTTGTAAGTGTTAGATTAGTCAATTGATTATGTATCATTATTATGGTGATGATTGGATATTGTTATGATTAAGTGTTGCTAATTCCTTTAGACCTAAACCATTGATCCAGTCTGAGACTAAGTTTGGCAAGAGGGTCTGTTCTAAACCTTGTGATGCAATGGGAGGATCTCCCTCACTCCTTTCCCTCCTTAACCTGTTTTTGTGCCTGTTCTCCTCATAAAATACACAAAGAAAAATCAGATTAAAAGCAATCTACAATGATTTATCTATATAGTAAGTAAGAGAGTGAACTTTGCCATTGAACTTTGTTGTGCTTCTGCAGATTTGTGCTAAACCTGATTTTGCTGATGCCTCACCAGTAATTTTTTTTAAGCTACCTAAATCCATCCTTCACAACACCTCACCCCCATACTGTCATGTTATCTAGTCTTCGCAAGGCTAAGCAAGAACCCTGTAGAGTATAGGCTTGAGGGCATGGATGTGAATAAATGTACAAAGGTCTCATTCTGGTTGGTCAGTAAGCGTTACCATGTTTGAAGCTGTTCCTGATTTGCAAAGTCTTCTTTCAGTGAGCAAAACCCAGAGACTTCCTTTGGATCTCAGTCTTATTTTCATATTAAATTTTTGAGCTCGAATAATTAATACCCAAGGAAGTGCTCCAGGAAATAAATTTGCTTCCATGATATTTTGAGAAAGAGGGGAGCATGCACTGTGCTTCTCCTCTTTAATAAACATGGCACAGACTCACCTCTCAGAGACTCTTCAGGCTGGTGTGGAGGAGAATGGAATCTATGTGGTTTTCTCCAACAAAGTATGGAAATAGCTTGTGACCTCCTTACTCATCAGTTTAGTCTCCATAAATTTCATATATGTCTATGTATATGATCTGGGTTTAATTTGTTTATGTTTTCTGTCCTTTCAACCTTTTGCCCATCCACACTATACATGCCAAGATAATGCTGCCTTTCAGATAGGTAATAATGTTTAATGTTCAGTGCATGGAGAACTTCATTAATGGAAAACCCATTCTAGGGTAACCACTGCAGCATATTTTTCTCTTCTCTGTTTCTCTGCAGTTGTAAGCAGACTAATGTGACAATCTCCAGGTAAGAGGAAAAAATTCATAGTACAGTTACCCCAAAGTGCTTGGCTGATTTTGCTCCCGCTTCATCTCCTGTGGTAAGTGTTGGTTATTGATTCTTCCCTGCCATATGCACAGAAGTCCATGTCAGAAAAGGTGGAAACAGAGCCATACCTACCTCCTGGGTAGCCTTGATTCAGCATCCCAAGTATTCAGAAACATGAGAGAAGTAATCAAAATTTCTTGGTGGGAAAGAAGAACTTGTAAATTTTGGAGCTTGTGGAGATTTTGCAGATAAGGTCTGACAGGACACCAAAAATGGTATGAATTTTCAAAGCTGTCAGCACTGACTCCTTGAGTACACAGACTATATTTGTGTCAGGCCTTATAAGCCCTGTCCAAGAAGATGACAATACTCTCAGTCCTGAGTTTTTGCCTGAAAACCAGCTGTAAAAGTTTTTTGTGTTTGTGAAGGTTTTTGGGTTTATTTTGGTTTCAAAACTTTTTGGGTTTTTCATGCAAGTAGAAGCTGCTGACATCCTCATGCTGTGTGACAGTTTCAGCTTTCTCTTTGCTGGTAAAATGTAAACCTTACCCTTTCAAGGTAACAGATGAAAGTTTAAAACAAGTGTAGCCAGAAGGTGAATAAAATGTTTGATTATTTATATACTCTTTGGGCTTATCAAACTGGAAGATTGCATCACTGAGTTTAAGTTTTTCCCCAGGATTTTTACTCAGACTCTGAACATTTCTGTTCCATCCTCTTTGTGCTGAAGCTGTGAGTGCTGTATCAAAAATTACACCACCTTTGGAAATAATTTTATAGGATTTTCATCCTTGTAGAGGGCCCATCCCAGGGTTTAGTAGAAATATTAGCTTTGAAAAAGAAAGGAGAAATAGTTACTTTTCTGGAAACAGCTTTATTTTAACCCAGAGGATAATGCTTGGAGAAAAGAGAAACTTGTAGGGCTATCTAAAATGGCAAAAAGTCTTTTTATCCTCTCAAATTCTGCAGGCAGAAGAGGGATTTCTGTTGTTATTCCTTTGGAGGAAAAAAAGGGCACACAGAAAATGAAGAGTAAACATCCAACATCCAGATTCTCTACACTGTAGACAAAAATGAACACTTCGATCCATTCATCAAAGAGCTCTGACTCCACATTTCAAGGAAATCAGCCTTGCTCCCTAGCAATTACCCTGAAAGTGACACAGTGACATTTACAATCATCCATTACCATGTAATACATACATAGTATGGGGCTAGATTTGCATCTCATCAAGCAGTACAACAGGAAGCATGACATCTTCCGTGCTCTTACATTTGTCTGTGCTTTCAGACATTCAGATGCTATCTTTTCCTTTAAGGTCCTAGTCATGAACTAAATATGGAAGTATTCTTTCATGGTCATTGTCTAAATGTTCCAAGAAAAGCATGAATGTATGCATCTTCTGGACCAAACATCAGTTCTTAAATATTTTGTGTCCTAAAAGAAAAAGCCATAGCAGTTATTCATAGGGCCTGCAGTACAAGGTTAAAAAGCTAAGACTAAGCTTAAAATAAACAAGTAAAATCCATTCCATATTAATTTCTTACTCTTATATCAGGTACTAAAGTTCTGAGGAGTGCTGCCAAAATCTGCAGCCATTTAAAAAAGAGAATGCAGCAAGCATTGCACCAGACAATTCTCTAAGATTTGGTGCAAAATCCAAATTACATCTTTCTTTTCTTTTTAATGAAAATAAGAGGATTAAGTGAGTTTCCACTTTCGGTTCTGCTTTCAAGTCAAACTGCCACTAAAAAAATCTCATGAGCTTTAATAATAGTTCCACTGCAACAGTGGTTGCTCTTGCAACTTTTGTTTGGTGTTATAAGAACTACTCACTAAATTGTGTTGCTGTTGAGAAGCCCAAACTTCAGCTGTAATTTTACAGAAGTTCCCTCATCCCTTCAAGAAAGGGTAATATCAGTAGATATCCAATCATTGCATCAGTTCTTCTAATTGTTTCTTTCCCTTCCCTGTCACATCGCCTTTCTCCTCTGTAGAAGGTTGGAATGTGATTTGTTACTCAGCCGTCTAGACTTTTGTACAGCACTTCTTGGCAAGAAGGACCTCGATGGTATTATGTTTATGTTTCCATATTGAACCGACATTAAAAAAGACATTAGAAAGGAAACAATTATTTGCAGCTGTTTTCCTTGCCTGTTTTTCCTGGGACCTCAACCAGCTGAAGTGCAGCTCCGTTCTTGATAGTGAGTGACCAGATCAGTAAATAGTTTATTTAGGACTTTTCTTTATACGGAATATTCTCCAGGACTAGCAAAACTTCAGTGGCTTGGACTCATCTCCTCATCCTAGGTTTTGGTCACATAAAATACAGCCATCTGACCCAACAAGGTTTTTTGAGATTCTCAAAATAAGAGGGACTGAGGTGGGAAGGGCCCTCTGAAGATCATCTAGCTCAACCCTCTGCTCAAGTACAGTCACATCCAGTAGGTTCCTCAGGCCTGTGTTCTTGCCTGTTTCCAGGATTTCCAAGGAGTAAGTCTACGATTTTTCCCATAATTTATAGTGACAGGCATCTCTGTAGGCAGGTTCCCCTAAGTGGGAGACAAATCCCACTGAAAGACTAGCAAGAGGAGGTCCTGCATCCTGACAAGATACCCTCAAAGAGTCAAGGAGCCCAAATTTGGACTTTTTCTCTTCCGACCCACTAATAGGGCAAAGCAAAACTAATTACACTCATGGTGACCGACTTCATTGGCTGATGAGAGAGTCTATTGGTTTTTGAGCCCATGAAGGACTTGAATTAGTCTACTGAACAATAATAATGGATTTTGTTTATATTCGAAGGTGAAAAACAAATAGCTTCATATAGAGTAGAAACACAGGAAGAAAGAGGAAAATTAAAAAATATTTTCTGATGATGTTTTTTAAGTAAGCAACACCAGCACCCTTAGAGTTAATATCCAGTCAACCAGTGAGAAACATCTTTCCAACCCTTTATCTGTATTTGCAAGAGCTGCTCATTCCTGCACCTCACTCTGCTATGCACTTTCTCTGAGATGACCTCTATTACATGCCCTCCCTCCCACTCTTCCAATCTCATTTGAAAGCTATTTAGCCATGCCTCTGCCTAGTTACTCTAGTCTGTTTTCATTATCCGCAACTGCACTAGTTCTGCTGCCCTCTGAGCTGCTTGTCTGAATCACAAACTAAAGAGATAGGTAGCTTTGTAAGGTTCAGCAGGCACTTCTTATCATAATTAGACAATTTACTTAATGAATGTTGATGAATCCATCTATACATTGAGCAGCCCACAGAAGATTTTTGTAGGAAAAGTACCTTCCCTCAACACAATGTTAATAAATGACATTTGTATCAGGCAGGCATTAGAATCACATTTTTCCAGGCTGCTCTCTCTGCCCAAGTCAGTGAAAGTGGTATTTGTTCTTGGATTTCTCATATTGTTCCTGCTTTCAATCTATTGTAAAAAAAATTTAAAAATATGGCCATCACATTCAATATTCTTTGCATTTGTGTAGTGATTGCTAATTTATTATTTGGCATTATTCACTATGCACGTATTGGTATTATGTGTCTGCTAGCACAGGCTGAAAGCAGCTTCCCCTTGTATATTTCTTCGTGGGGTTGATGGACATCCCCATGCTTATATAAAATTTTACTCACAGTCTGGATTAATGAAAATTCTTAAACCACAATATACTTTGTTCCTGAATTTGATCATGGTTAGTCTTATGAAAGCTATTTGGAAATTTTTGCAGTTTGCTGCTTTTTCTGGTTCTATCTTGGCTTAACACATGAGTTAGGAGGTGAAATAATTTAGCCATGAGGACAGGTTTTCAATCTTAGCATCTGTTCTAGTCAATGAGCAGGGATAGAATGTGCAAGAAGCCCCTTTAGAAGTTTCTAACATAACAGACATTCACCTATTTTTCCATACAGAAGGCTCCAGCTCATCACAATGTCTTCCAGTCTGGAGAAAGAATGAACAAAAGACCATGCAGAAATGGAATAAATACTGTCAGGTAATGAGTGTCCTGAAGGTTAACTGCAGCTGTACTGCTGACTGACTATTGTAAATGACATGCTGCAAAGGAAAACTAACATATTCTGTGATAACTGGGAGAATTGAAGCTCACTGAACATTATTTTCAAGAATGCTAATTCAAGACTATTTGCAATTAAATATTTATGGTACAGCTCCCACTGTGTTTACTTGCCTAGTACTGACAGCTGTGTTCAAGTTGGACAGCTGGAAAGTGAGACTGTGTTTCATCTGCTTCAACTTTAGCATCTGTAAGATTGCCATCTTAGTCAAAAAAGGCTGCTTAGGAAAAAGATAGGTAACTACAGGGGAATGGATGAGCAAGCTAATAGGCATATGATAAATTGTTCTCTTGAATTGCTTGTTTCTCTCCAGGAACTGTGGCAGTACTATAAGAGCTGCACCAGTAAAGTAAATAGGGCTGGAATATTGGCTTGAGCACTGACCTGCTATCATCCACATGACTTAATTACTACAGTACCTGAATTTTTTTTTCCTGTTTATAGACAGGAGAGGGAGTAATGACTAACAGGAAATGGAAATGGATAGAGAGATTGTATTGGGTTTGCATGGCCAGGTTTTGGTAGTGGGGGACCTACAAGGGTGGAGTCTGTGAGAAGCTGCCAGAAGCTTCCCCCATGTCTGGTAGAGCCAATGCCAGCCGGCTCCTGGCACCACTGGCCAAGGCCAAGCTGATAAGGAATGACAGTAACGCCCCTCTGATAACAGATTTAAGAAGGGGGGAAAAAGTTATTGTGCAGATAAAATTTGTGGCTAGAGAAGAGTGAACAACAATGTAGACACCAAGGTCAGTGGAGAAGGAGGGGGAGGAGGTGCTCCAGGAACCAGAGCTGAGACTCCCCTGCAGCCCACGGTGCAGACC
>JAWWEE010000001.1:42266139-42282792 GCA_035221455.1 Xenops minutus
GACCTGCAGCCTGTGGAGAGAGGAACCCAAGCTAGAGCAGGTTTTCCTGGTAGGACTCAGAGCCTGTGGGGGACCCATGCTGGAGCAGTCTGTGTCTGAAGGACTGCATCCTGTGGAAAAGTGACCCAAGTGGCAGTGGTTTGTGAAGAACTGTTGCCCATGGGATGGACTCATGTTGGAGAAGTTTGTGAAGGACTGTTTCCCATGGGAGGAACCCCACAAGGAGCATGGGGAGGATTCCTCTCTCTGAGCAGTGGCAGAAACAGCCTGTGATGAACTGAGTGTAATCCCCATTCCCTGTCTCTCTGTGTTGCTGGGGAGAAGGTAGAATTTGGGAAGGAGGGAGGGGTAGAGTAAGGCGTGTTCAAGACTTATTTTACTTCTCCTTCTCCTGCTCTGATTCTGTTAGTAACAAATTTAATTAATATCTCCACTTTGAGTTTGTTTTGCCCATGACAGTAACTGGTAAGTAATCTCTCCTGATCCTGATCTCAACTAATGAATCCTTTGTTATTCTCTCCTCTATCAGTTGCAAAGGGGAGTGTGTACCTGGCATACAGCCAGGGTCAACTCACTACAGAGACAGAGCATGAAATATGACAGTAAGGTAACGTATGACTTTATTAAATCTGTAAGGAGATAGCTACAGGTTTTCTCTAAAGTCCTCAAGCACTTCTATAGAATAGACAAAAGTATAATAAAATAATTTTTAAAAGAGGCATTAGAAACTTTACCTCTCTTCCTGTTTCTGCAGATAATTACATTGAATAGCCTGGAGATTTTTTTCACAGATTTGTCAGTAGCAATGAATGGTTAATGGAAATGCATTGGAGTTTTGTTCTTTGAAGAGAATCTGAAAATAAGAGTTGTATTTTTCATGTTTTGCTTTTTAAGTAACAGAAATTGCTCTTTGTTTCCTTGGTTTAATGCCTTACCTGCCACATCTCTGCTGTTTTCCAAAAGTAATTTTAACAACAGTTAGAATCAAGATCTTGTTGGAGTTGCCTCCTTTAGAGGAGATATCTCACTCTCTTCTCCTAGTGCTTCCAGTATGTGTTACCCAGTTGGCAGTGTCACTTGCCAGAGAACTGGTGATTATGGTCAGGCAAAGACAGAGCTCAATTTATCTCCTCTTTGAGTAGATATCTGAGAAGGGGCAGGAGATGGTCTATGCCCTAGAAATGTAATTCCTCTCTATGAAGTGTGCAAAAAGCACACGTGCCAGTGTCTCCATTGCAGGCACTGAAAGTTAAACCAGCTGAATCCCAGCACAACTGATTTGTGGTTCTGCTGTCGCTAGAACAGACACAGGTATTTTTCCTTGAAATTCTCTTCTTATGCCAAGGTCAGGATATTTACTATATTGTACCAATACTCTACATAAGTTTTACTTATGGGGAAGTTGAGTGTAGAAGATAACAGAGCAGCTCAGTGTTTTTTGCCAACTGTCTCCAACTAAATTGTTTTTTTGCCTTTGTTTGGAGGTGCCAGTGAAGTCTGGAGCTGTCTGGATTTGACACTAATTCTAACATCTGAGACGTTCTTGCCCGTGAAATCAAATTAGATCATGTTTATAATTTGTCACTGTCTTTCTGAAGATGGATTCTCAAAAACATTTGATGGTACACTTTGAAATCATCAGGTATATATGACTAGAATAAAAGGAGTGGAAAAATAGGGCTTTTATCACTTAGCATTACTATCTTAGTTTAAAATAAAAACAAACTTTGAAGAAGGAATGGACCAGATTCCAAGTACTTCTGGGCAAGAACCATGCTCTTTTACCATTACTATGAAATTGGAACATCACCATGAAAGGTATAGTAGGCAGACAGAATTTAACAGGGGACCAAGGACTGTCTGTGTTTGGCACTGTTCAAGTACACACACAAATATTATTCACAAAGAATAGGCTGCCCATCATTTAATATACTCTAGGCTTAATTCTGTTGAAATATAAGACAGCATAGAATTTTAAATATGATTAATTTAATAGGCTGCTTTATGACATTTGTAAGTTATGTTTGGAAAGATATCGTCCCCTTATTTAGTTTGCTGGCCAGATAGTCTTGCTACACCTGAAAGCTGCTTCTTACTGTGACCTTTAAAAATCTGAAATCAGTGCTGTAATTGGAGATCATCAGTTGGCAGAGAACAAGAGAAGTACTGATGAAGTGGTAGAGGATTTAAGGTCAAAGAGAGTAACCACTTTCTTCCAAAAGTGAAAAAAGAGGAAATGTAAGAATCTATAGGACTTGATGTAATTAATAGATAGATACATAGAGAAAAGAGCCTGAATATTTAGCATTAGCCATTAAACAAAACCATACAAAACTGCTGTAATTTCTGTTCAGCTAACAGCTCTAGTTGGTGATGGGAACATAATGACAATTTCCATGACATGTGAAAGGTCACTAAGAGGTACCAAGGGCCAAATTCCACAGTGCTTTGTAACTGTATTTTTCATCATCCTTTTTGTTCCTGCAATGCAAACAAATTTTGCATCAATTTCTTTCATTATTCTAGGCCTCATTAGGATGAAACATAAGAATAATAGAGTGGGGCATTTAGATTTGACTGTGCCCTTTTAGAGTCACTGCTTTGCAAACTACTGGGTGTCCATTTAAAACTGAAGGAGAGTAAAAGCCTCTTGGCTAGTCTCGCATGGCGGATTCTAAACAAAGCCATTGCACTGAGTTTCAGAGAAGCCTTGCAGAGGGTGCTCCAGCAGACAGCTTCACACTTAGCAGTGTTTGCAGCTCTCAGAAATGAACATTAAAAAAAAAATCATTTGATCATGACACTGAAAGAAATGGGAAATATTTTCAGAGAGGTTAATTTAAGAGATGAAATATATTAGAAAACTGGCACCTGAGCATGCTTTCTCCAGGAATCTAACAAGTTAAGGGCAATACTGAGGATAAATGTACGGAAACTCCCTTTCCCAGTCATCAAGTTGCTGTCATACAACTGCAGCCAAAATATCCAATTTCATGAGTTCATGGGAGAAAACTAACCCTTATCTTAATTTTTGATTTGGACACTCTCCTGCCTCCCCCCCATTCATTTCTGGATGTATTTCAAATTTCTGACTCACTTTGTTATCTGTGGCACAGTAACTATCATGAAAATATCTTTTTGGGGCTTAGTATCATCAGGAATGTTGATGTGACATTTGGGGTTTTGTTCAGACCATCCAATCTACTATGATGAATAGTCTTGCAACTGCCTTAAATTTCTTCAGAATTTTTTTTTCAGTTTGCTTGTTGTTTTTTTTTTTTTTCTTCCCTTTTAAATAGAAAATATTCCTTCAACTGATATAATAATAGCTTCAGATGTATGAGTGCTCCAGCCCACCCTGATGCCTGGAGTTATCCCACCCCAGGTACAATTCTTGGCATTTCCCTTTGTTGAACGTCATCAGGACTCACCTATTCAGAAACATGGTTGTCTAATTAACAGACCCAGAACCTTGTACAGAAGAGGGTGTAGAAATGTCTCAAAAACTACTTAGGGGAGAAAGTGGCTGCTGAACAACAGTGGACATGCCAAGGGCATGGTCCAGATCATAAACTGGAGAAACTGCCTCTGGAGGATCTGGGAGGTTCAGAGGGAGGATATGGCCACCCGAGACTTGGGCTACAGGGAGTGCCTGGTGCTTCTGGGACTGAGATTAATGGTGTCCTACCTACTGGAAAAATGCTCTTGTTGAAGAGCTGACTTTCCAGCAGAAGTAACTGCCAGAGGAGGTGAACAGGTTTAGCTGCATCCAGGAAGATTTACAGGATCTACACCTTTTAGAGGCAAGAGACTGAACATGTGCCACACCAAAGGAGTGATGTCAGAGGCTATAGTGGATTCTGATATGGATAAGAGAGATGGAGGAGGTTGGAGACATGAGACTTTGCAACAGAGGAAGGCTCTTACTCCATCTGCAGACTGGCAAGGACAGGTTCAGTGCCCTGGAAGGTGACGGGGGGAACAAGCTCCATCATGAGAGGCTTCAGATTTGACCAAACTTGAACCAAACATCTACAGAAGGAAAAAACAACAGGTGAGCGTGGATGATGATTTCCCTTTGTGGAGGACAGAAATGTTCACCTACCATGCACATATGTTATCATATGTCAACCCAATACAACAAAATCTCTGTTCAGGCAGAGGAGCAAGGCTTTGGATAAAAGAATTTTAGAGGAAACAGCCAGCAGCAATGTCTTAGGCACCTAAGCAGGCTATGGGCTATGTTTATACACTGCCCTGTTAGAGTAAGGTATCTGTACTCCACTAAGGTGTTTCATGCATGTAATATCCATTTTAAGATCCAATACCACTGGTCACAGTATGCTGTCATTCAGATATCTTTTACTTGTGTATGGACAAAGTTTATTATGCTTGTCTTGTTGGTTGTGAAAGATATGCTTCCTGAAAGGAGCTGTGTACTTCTCTAACACACAAATGAAAAGATGTTCTCATAAGCAGAAGGCTATATGCTAAAGGTCATGTCATGTCCTCTTTCTTGGCTCTCCAGTGCAAACCAGACAAATATCATGAAGCAACACAATGTATTTATTGGGTTTTTAGAGTTGAGGAATGTGACTTTGTTATCAGTGCATCCACAAGCAGAATGTACACAAGCCCTGGGAACATCTTGGAAAAATTAATTTATCAAGGGAACACTGAAGTCATAACAACTCCCAGAGGAGTACCAGTCAACATTAAAGAGTTTGTACTGCGAGTGGCTAGTGCTGAGGATGGTGTTTAAGCTTTTGCTTTTCCATCCAAGTGCAGAGACTTTTTAAACTAAATTGGTTTTCATATATGCCACAGGAATATTTCCTTTAACTTTCTTTTTTTAACTTACTATTCTTTCCTGGAATGTTGCACATTGTAATCACATAGTTTCTCTGTAACCATGTAAACTATGTTTACTTGAAATTGATATGGAAAATTGCTCACATTATTTATCCCTTCCTGGCACATACCTTTCACGGGATGACACTAAATAGGAAAAACTGACAGCCCCCTCTTCTGCCTTATATAGACACTGTCCAGATTTATGTGAAGTGACTGGAAAGATTCCCATCATCTTTTAGGGCACCTGGACTCTTAAAAGAGGTGTGAGGGAGGCAGACGCAGACCGCTCTCAGACTTGTTCTGCTCTTTTAATAGCAAACGCAAAGACAGATTTCTGTGCATGCTGAACATACTGTGCAGAGTCTGTGAGCCTCTTTAGGTCCATTGCTATTTATAATAGCTGTTGATTATACTTAATTTTCCTCTCTGAAGGTCCCAAAGGACATTGCAAACATCTGGTTGAATAGTAATCCCTAGATCAGAGGCTGTTGCAATCCAGCTGCTGCCAAACTAAGACTTGACAACTGCTCAGTGCTCGAAGGCAGGCAAAGTTATGGCATCTTTAATTCTCAGACTTGCTGCTGTCTTCTGTGCATTCTGCAAAACTTCCTGTACCTTTTCCATGATTTCAGACATCAGATACCTCAGATGGAAGAGCAATTCTTAAAATCAAAATGTTCATAAATCATAGAAGAATGACTGCTGTCCATCAAGAACCTGAAATAAGGCACCTACCCTTGGACAATTTCATCACTGGTCATCTGTTCACCTGGGACATTCTAAAGAGAAAGAATTCATCCTGAAGTATGTGCCCAGAAGGACGTGCACCTACCTCGTTGTTGGATCTTTTATGTGATTCAGAATTTTATCCAATGCCTCTCTTATTCACTTCCGAGTCCTTGGTTGAGCCCTTGCTTTCAGAAAGCTGCCCTGTATTGCTTACAGAAAGCTATCCCATATTGCTTTCAAGTCTTTCAGTAATAAAAACCATCCCACAGTGTCTGATGCATTGTCCCAATAATTTATTATGCTGCCTCTTAAAAGGCACAGCTCATTCTTGCATTAAATTTAGTTAATGTCTTCTTTCAGCCACAAGTGCACTGAATACACAATTCTCAGACCCTGAGTGTATGTGCATAAATCTGCTCCAATAGTAAACTTTTGGTATCTGGTTTTCTTTATCTAGGAAACAGATTATAAATATACTCTCTTTTGTTTTAATTTATAATCTATTCTTGGAGTCCTGGTGTTAAATGAATTTAACACTTTGAAAAAAAAGATTTTCTAGATTAACTTGTGTTCATGACTAAAGTTCCTTCCTTTCCTAACATATTTGAACAGACTTATGGCAAATTTGATTTGTCTTTATAATTAAACTGAAGAGAGTCTGGCCTTGGTCTCAAGCACGTTGTATGACCATGTGTGGTATTAAATATTTAGTACTCTCTATTGCATGAGTGTTTTTTCCTCCCAGAACAGATCAGGGAATATTGATATTTCAGAAACCTGAGGGTGGGGAGGAGTGGGATGCCCACAGTAAATATTTGTTTTGAGAGTCACTGAGGTGCATTCAGTAAGGCCTCCCCAGCTGGGTGTTCAGTGCTAGCTGTGTGAGTGTAAGCTGTGTCTGAGGCAGAGGACAGGGAATGCCTTGTTATTTTAATCACACCCCTGCCACACCCCTGGAAGTTTTCAAGGCCAGATTGTTTGGGGCTTTGAGCAACCTGGACTAGTGGAAGATGTCCCTGCCCATGACAGGAGTGGTTAGAACTAGATGATCTTTATGGTCCCTTTCAACCTAAACCATCCTATGATTCCATGATTATGACAAAACAACTAGTGTGGTGTAATAATAAAACACTATTAGACTTGTTTAGAAGGAAGGGAAGACTCTTAACACCTTCCCCAGGGTGTGTGAGTACCTACAGCCCATCCATAACAGCTGGGGCACACCTGGCTGGAGCTGTTGGATGATAGATGGCTGCAGATGCAGAGATTATTTGTCCACTGAATGAGCAGTTGCTGTACGCCTCCAGGACAGATCAAGCTCTCTACCTGTGCATTCAGAGTGCTTCACACTTCCACCTAGCTGGGAAATCCCAGCTGTGTGTATAGTAGCCATAGGGATGCATGCAATTGTTACCATCTATAATGTGTGTTGACAGGATGAGTCAAAACATCCATTCTGTTTCAGTACTATGTTTTATATATAACACCCTCTTCAGCTGTGTGTGGGAGACATATCCACAGAGGTATGTGGGCACTTCACTGCTTTTAGAAGCCAGATGCCCCCAGTTTCACAGGGAATAAGTACATAAATATCTTTGTACTGTGAGTAAGGAGGTCTAGAGGGAGAGTGGCTAATTTTTTTTTAAACTCTTTCTATTGTCTGTTTGTTCTCCCTATTGCATTCTTCTTACATGCAACTTAATTTTTTTCCTGAATTTGAATGAGTACATACTTTATGTTACTCTTTTATAATACTATTGCTGTAGAGATTTATTTGGCAAGTAAAATTACCTGGTACATAATGTGATGAAAATATAACACGTTTTAGAATTCATCTGAGTCAGATTTAATTTCTTTACAAGTTGTATATTTAAAAAAAAAAATACTTATTTCATGAAAATTAAACATAGTGCTTATTCAATCATCTGTTGCAATCATCTGCTGCTGATATATTGTTTTGATTTATCAACCTGAGCCCGGAAGGACCCCATCCTGTCCCCAAGGAAGTCAACTGCAATTTTATTATTCCCTTCACTCAGTGTTGGATAGAAACTTCATTCAACTTACTATCCAAGGTGAACTATAATGTAATGTTCTTCCACTAGTCTGTAGTTAAGAGTTTAAAGTTTCTGCACCAATGGCATTGTCATATTGTAATTTTTAGCAAGTTCTATTTAAACATAACATCCCTGTCAGAAACATTTTTGCATTCACCTGTAGGTTAAAGATATTTTAAAATTCACGAGAAAATGTAACACTTAAGTGCAACAGTTTGGAGCGTATGGAATTACAGGCACTGGTCTCTTTAAGATGCCACTTATTAGGCACATCAGCCACCAAGTTCATTAACTTCTCTCAAAGAGATATAGTTGGTTTACATTCATACATTTTCCCTGAAGTATATTATCTTTTGTATTTTTATATTATATAAACCAACTACATAAGACACAGTAACTGGAGTTTCTAGCTGCTACCTTAAAAATTTATCTCTAATGTCTATGTAAATTGCAATATTTTACTTAAATCCTTTTATCCCTGGCTGCACTCTAAAATTAAAATGAAGACCTTGTGTTTGCAAGTGCAACCTGTTCAAATACTTCAGGTAACATGCTTCAAGACTAGCTGCTATCTAATAAAACAGCAGCAGGACATTTTCTATTTAAATATTTTTTAAAATTCCTTATTAGTATGCACATACCCTCTTTCTATATAAAGAAGCATTCTCTTTAAAACAAATGAAGCAGCGCCTAGCTATGCTCTCTATGTGTGAAATACAGCCATATTACAGACATACACACACACCCCTCCCCCCTGCCTGAACAGATTTTATTATTAAATGCCGATATAAATATTTTTTTCTTACATATCCTGACAGGTGCTTGCAATTTGTTCTAAGAAACAGTGTTAGTAAGAATACCTTCAGAATATTGAGAATATTTTTAATTTCTCTCAAGAAAACAATAATACTCATCTCTTCCAAACTCTTTGAGTAGCAACAGGTACAGATAAAAAGTCTACCTGAATAAAATGCCTGATGATCATGTTACTAATAACAGGCTGAGAAGTGGGTTTAAATAACACACTCTTCTTCTGATATATTTACTCAGAAGTTTTAAGCTTTTTTGAGATCTCTTTACTCCCCCTTTAAAAAAAAAAAAAAAAATACAAATAGGAAAAATCCTTCATGCTTAACAGAGTCAATGGCCTGCTGCTTCTGAAAAAAATGTAATTACAATTTAGCAATTGTGACTGAAGAAGAACAGAAAGAGTTGAAGCCTCATTACTATTTCAAATGTTGGGAAGGCTGGATGAATCTGAACTTTGGGCACATTAGGTAAATGAGACCTGGGGGCTGTTTAATCTAGACAGGGGGAACTATAATAATTTCTAATGTAAGTGGGTGCAATTTCATTTCCATAAATGAAGCCAGAGCTGTACTCTTCCCAATCACCCTCTATATCACAGGCTATGTTAGATTAATGTGCTGCTATTTATTTCCTGTTTTTTCTATGATCTTTGGCAAAAACTTCACCTTTAGAGGTGACATTCTTTTCACCTAATTTTGTGTTTTAAAACATAGACACCTATCATAAAATGTGCTCATTGTATAGAAGACAGATTATAAATCGAGCAATTGCTTTTTTCCCTTCTGCAGTAGCATGTAATTCCCTCACTGAGATTTTTGGGGAGAAGCAAAGAGTCAATAAAGGCACTGAGGACCCTCCAGTATGACTTCCTTCCACCAGACACTTGCATTACATGTTCTTGGTTGACCTGGCCTTGCTGCTGATTGTTCCCTAAACTGATGTTCCAGTTCTCAGGGAGAATGCTGAGCACTGACAATTAAATCTGTTTCTAACTTCTCTTAGTCCACAGAAAATGTTTTAACAGCTTTCTCACTGTCTTGCCAGATGGATTCTCCTGCCCTTGGTGCCCAGACTCTAGCTTTTCCTTTCCAAAAGTGTTATCTAACTCCAGACACTTTGGAAATAGGCTTAGACTTCAAAAAACCATTACAGTCAGAACCTTTCTCCACTTCGGCATAAAAAGCAGAATAAAAAAATAGTTTGGTTTGGAAGGGACCTTTAAAGGTAAGGTCATCTAGTCCAACCCTCCTGCAATAAGCAGGAACATCTTCAACTAGATCAGGTTCCTCAGAGTACCATCCAATCTGACCTTGACTGTTTCCAGGGACAGGACATCTTAACACCTCTCCTGGCAACTGTTCTAGCATTCCATTACCCTCATCGTAAAAAACCATCTTCCTTATATCTAATACAAATTAACCCTCCTTCAGTTTAAAACTATTGCCTTTTGTCTTATTACAACAGATCTTGCTTAAAGATTTCTCTCCATTTTCCTTATAAGCACCCTTTATAAATATACTATTCCTAATTTAATAGGAAAACATCTCTGAAACCCATCAGAACTCTCACACAATAAACATTTATCAGGCCCAACCACTGACCACTGATCCTTCAGATTTACCTCCATTTCTATGTTAAGAAAGAAGACAAATTTATGTCCTCCCTTCCCTGCTGAGAGCCTGAGAGTCTGTAACAGAAGGCAAAGAAACATGGGGAGCAATCTGTTGGGAGTCTGTTACGGAGTCCCTCATGTAAAGAGTGAAGTGGATGAAGCTTTTCCACAAACCTCTTGGAGTTTTCCAATGCCAGGCTCTGCTCCTCAGGGTAGATTTCAACAACACAGGCATCTACAGGTCAGAAAATGCAGGATTTTGTAAGCAGTGCAGAATGCTTCTATGCTTTCCTGATGCAAATCCCAGAGGGAACAACCAGGGGTAATGCTCTACCTGCTCATAAGCAAGGGGTAACTGTTGAGCAGTCTGGTGATATACAGCAATTTGGGCTACAGTGACTACAGTGTGACTGCATGGATGATGTGGAGCAAAAGCTCTGAAGATGGTAGGATCAGAGATAGAACTCAATTCCTTAAAAAAGACTTTGGTTTGTTTAAGACTTTACTAGAGAGAATCTCTTCTGAAGCTGTCATCAGAAGAATTGTGAGCTAGCTGATGATAGACAGACAGACAGAGAGGCAGACAGACAGACAGACAGACAGACAGATAGACAGATAGATAGATAGATAATGGCTAATTCAGAGAAAAGCAGCAAACCAGAAAATCTGGCAGAAGAACTTCTTAATGAAATTAAATGAAATATAAAAATTTAAAAAATACTCTGAAAATTGAAAAAGAAAAAAGGAGAGGCTTCAAAAACTACTTAGTAAATGGCTGAGATATGTGACATCTTTTTGTGTAGGTCTTCAAAGCCAAAAGCTGTTCCCAGGCCCCATGTTCGTGAGCATTTTCTGAGAAGGTGAGGAACAATCAACAGCAGGGCAGCAATAGGTTAAGGTTGCTACTAAGTAATTATTCCTCTTCATTTGCTGACTAACAGACCATATCTTTGCAAAAGAAAACACTGGAGTGAGTCCAGCACAGGCCACTAAGGTCATCAAGACACATGATATATAAGGAGAGGCTGAAAGAAGTGCATTTGTCCAGCTTAAGAGAAGGTTCTAGAGAAATCTTATTACTGTTTTCAACCACCTCACAGGAAGTTACAGAGAGGGTCTTCAGCGAAGGAGGAAAGACAAGAGCTTCTGATAAGAGAAATTCCAGTTAGGTACTAGGGGAAAAAAAAATCTTTGTACTGTGGGTGGTCAAACACTGTCAGGTTTCCCAGGGAGGCTGTGGAGTTGTCATCCTTGGAGGCATTTAAAATTTGATATAATAAAATATACTTTAAATGTAATCTAGAAGCTAAATAAAAGGACACTGGGCAAACAGACTCTCACTTGGGTTGAAAATCATCTGGACTATTGGGATGAATAGTAATAAGGCAGGTAGTAGGCAATGGCACAGTATTCAGATGATAATTAGAGAAATGTAGTAATTCAAAGTTGAAACCTAGGTTGGAAAAGACACAGTATTGGTTCCTACCTGCCACTTCAAAGTAGAACCACTTCACTAGAACTAGTCAGTGCGTAAGATACTCCAAGGCAGTCATGTCACTGAAAATCAGTGCACGTTTGTATTAGCAACGCATTTAACCAGGATAAGGGATGTCAGCTTGACTCTAAATACTGCATTTTTGGCCTTGTGGTGTGATGCAGCCGCACAGTGATGCAGTTATTAATGCCACAAACCCTTCTCTGAGTCAGAGACATCCTTTCATTTCATGATTGTGCAATAACTAGCAAAGTCAGATACCAGCTTGTTTGCATTTAGGGAACATCATAGATGTGTGCTACATATATGTACTGTAACGTCAAACAGTTACCCCTCCAAAGCTTTTTTTCAGTCTGTTTCAAGCATTCTTTTCTTTCATGTTGTTTTAGTGATTTATGATTCTAGACACATCAAAAATTGGATATATACCATGACTTTTTAATAAATATTTTCCTGCAAAAGATATTTTAAAATACATATATATATATAAAAGTAGTGTACTGTTAGACTATTAGCCTTTGTGCAATACAATTTGTTCTTTTTAAGTGTACTTTCACTCTGATTGAAGTTAATGATTGAATCTTCTGCTTTAATTACATGTGTCAGAACTAATTTATCAACAGAGAAGTAATAAATCCATGCTTTAATAAGCAATATCTCATATGATCTATGAAAGAATTTTTAATCTGCTTTTCTGGCCCTTGGAAATCCCAAGGATATTTTAAAGAAGATGAGTGAGAACCCTGTTTTCTTAAGTTATTCACTACAAGTTGTTTTTTGATGTAGCTTATTAAAAGAAAAATGGTAGGAAATCAAGACATTTTGATAAAAATCAGATATAGATATCTTACTTCAAAACACACACACAAGCAAAAATTGTTTTAAAGCTCTGAATAACCAGCAATTCACAGTTTTCAAAAGAACAATTCTACATGCAAAACAACAAACTACACTGTTTAGTGTTACAGTAATTTTTATTCACAAAGGTGAAAGAAGAAAGTCATCTTTTCATATTTGAGAAGACTATTCCAAGCCGTAGGTTGGTCTGATTCATTAATAAGGTTAATGATAACATTGCATTGAAGATACAAGGCATCCAATGAAAGCCAATAAAATGACAAAGATCAGCAGATTACAGCTCTCTTAAGCAATAACAAATAGGACTTTTGTATTGTGAAAGACTAATAAATTAAGGGTCGCTATAACACACATATGTCTTTAAAATAGAATGGTATCCTAGGAAATCCAATAGAACTGGGTGAAAAAAAAGTGTAAGGAATAAATCAGGGATAATGCCAACCAAAAAATGCATTTCTTAGAACAGCAGCCTACTTGTTCACTTAAATATTTCAGTGTCATCTTAAAATAAAACCTTAGATTTGGCTGAAGGAGTATTTTGACAAAACATTTCTAACACTCGGCCAAACTATAGCACATTGTTTTATATAAGTTGTTTCCAAAAATCACTTACAAAATATGCCTTCTTTGTATTTTCTTGTCAAAACATGACATTGAAATTTAAAGGACACTTACCATATGAACATATATGAAAGAAAGATGATGATGGAAAACATAAGTTCAGAAATACAGATTTCAATTTTCTGGAAAAAGTTATTTAGAGCCAATCAGACAATGCAAAAGTCATTGTTCTACTGTCCTTTTAATTGAGTCTACTGAGTTCTATGCATAGTTTCATCGTGTGACAATATTTTTTTTTTCTGAGTGGTTAGATGATCACCAATTTATTTATAATTGCTTACATGACTACTAAACATTTCATAAAGTTTAGCATGAACATTTATTTACACTGAGAGAGGGATGGAAGTAATTCACTATTTTTTTCATGAACTAGTCCCATCTTTAAACAATGCCAGTCACCAACCATAAGCAGAAATTCCATGCAATTCAGAGAGCAAGTCACAATCAGCAGGCAGTAAGTCATCACAATGAAACATTTTTTTTTTTAAAAAAAAAGCCTTTCATAGGTTGAATTTTGTCAAGAATATGCCCACACAAAAAAAAAAAAAAAAAAAACAAAACACCAAAAAAACCCAAACCCCAGCAAACAAACAAAAAAAAAACACCAAGCCCCCTCCTCCCCAAACCAACAAACAAAATGAAAAACAACAAAATCCCACAAACAAAAAAAGCAAAAAAAACCCCAAGCAGTTTGAATTGGTTTGAGTTTTTTAATGAATTATTCTATCAGGAACATCTAAAATATAAGGTGTATTCTGACCCTGCCATTAAAATTAATCTACTTTTTATGACCCTCACAGGTTTTAAAAGTGTAATTCTGCCTGAGATGAAGAAAGTGTACATATCAGGATACATGCAGATGTGGATGCAAATATGGATATTCTCCTTACCACGTGTGTTAAAGATAGCCTCACAAATTCACTTAATGGAAAATATTTTGGAAGAAAGATAGCATTGTTGATCCATCAGGCATAATTAGATAATAGTTGTTTCATTTAATCTGTTTCTAGCCAAATCAAGTTTTTTGTGCAGGTTCACTGGCATAGCACCACCCAGTTAGAGTTTCCCTTCATTACTGTGAAAGAGGGAATCACTCAGTTCTACCCAAGCACAGAACTCTCCCTTCTGCCTTCACTCCCCTCCTGTGGAAAATCTCAACATGAGACTTAATCCTTTAATACTTCTCACACTGTATTTTACCTACTCTTTTTTATGCATATTAAGTTTTCAGCCAGCTGTTATATTTGGTTTTCTACTTCTCTATGGATGTTCTTCCAATGTTATTTATATCTTGCCTTTAAATTTGTGTCTGTTCTGCATCAACAAATTACTCTGGCATCATTCAATATTATTGCTATTATGTCTTTCAATTACATTGTTCAGTGCAGTTAGCTTTGCAGCTGCTACTGTTTTGTAGTTAGGATCATAGAATCATAGGATCATAGAATGAATTGAGTTTGAAGGAACCTTAAAGATCAACTAGACCAGGTTGTTCTACACATAGTTTTTTATGGTGTGGTAATAATTATTATCCACTTCCCATTTTCAGTATTGAAAGTACTACAATAAAATAAACCCCAAACCGTTCTAGAAAACATCTAACTTCTCTTTTTTCTTCTTGCTGTTAGTGCATTTTGTGCTGCTGAGATGTTACTAAGATGAATAAACAAATGTGGTACAGCAAACACTCCAGTATTTTCCAATTGTTATTCTTCAATTAATGTAGTTTAAGTTAATTTAAGGAGATTATTTTTTTGCTAGAACTAGCTTGTTTGAAAGCATGGTGCCTTTTGCTTAATGATGGATGAGTGGGTGAATGTACAATCCCTGTAAGATCTGAAGTGGAGTTGGAAGGGACATAATGGACATAATTGAGTTTAATTAGTTCCAAATTATCTGAAGACAGGAATTCTAGAAGAGGAAAAAGCAAATTGTTGCTTTGGGCAAAGGTGACCATTCGTCCTAGCCAGACTTAGACATGGTTAGTTGGTGCCAGACTATTACACACTCTTACGTTACAAGCTTTGTTTTATTTTGTGACTCATTTTCTCTTTTAACAAAAATATAATAATTCAGAGTTGTATAAAAATATATATACAAAATGAACATCTTTTTAGAATCCTTGTTGGTTTGTTTCTTTTTTTCTTTCCACCAGATTCTACATGACTACACACCTTCAGCCATCCCTTCTCACTAAAACTCTCTTAATGTTACTTAAGGGAAGGATGTCTTAAGGGAAGGAATAAAGAAAAGAGGCTGAGAAGAGGAAATAGAGTAGATTGTGACAAGCAAACTAGAAATAATGGGAAAAAAAAAAAAAGAGAAGCAGAGGACAAGGAATGCTGGCATCATAAAAACAGAGATAAGGATGAAATTAAAGTAAAAAATTATTTGGAAGATGGGTTTTAATTCTCAGCTCAGATACAAAGATGCTGTGGGGCAAAGGCAAATCAAGTGAATGAGTGAGTTGGGAAGAGAATAAAAGTGAGTTTTTCTGCTGTGAGAAGAAGGGAGGCAAAAGGTCTAGGGAAAAGATTTACCATGTTGGAAACTGGGAGGCTGACTGAGAAAAGGGAAGGAAAAGGATCTGGTACTTGAATAAGAATCCTGAGATGGTGGAGAGACCAGGAAATACCTGTGGCAGGGGATATGATAGGGGTGCATTGGTGGAGGGGCTGCACAGCAAAAATGATGAGCTGGGAAGAGGTATGGAGTGTCAGCCAGAAGAGGAGTGATCAAGACTAGCTGACAATGTAGCCATAGATACATGTTTAATTAATGCAAAATGCAGTCTTATCCCTTCCACAGGGTGTAAGTTTGAATATTCTGGACCCTGATTTTATTTGTGCCAATGGTCTTGTATTTTTTTTTTCTTTTTTAATGCTAATTAAAATTCATTTAAAATTTCACATAACTAATGAGAGAAAATAAGTCCACAGTTTAGAGAAGACAATGTTTCATAAAAATAGAAATAATATAAATAAAGACTATCTCTTTTGCCTAGATATAGTTCTGCAATTCAGTCAGTTGCTCTGGTAACTTTAAAAGATACTTTTTCCTCCTGAACTGAGAAAAAAGGTGACTTGTAAAGCCACACAGCCAAGTAGTTTGAGCAGATGGTGAGTGACCTCAGAAAACAGGAAAAGTGAAAGGATTACCAAATTGGCTCATATTAGGGCTACCACATCTGTCTTCCAAGGGAGATTTCTGAAGTACTTCTTTTTTATCAATCACTTAACACTTTTCCTCCTAAGTCTGTTATTTAGGTCAAGGAAAAAGGGTCCTTTAGCATCTTCTTGAAATGGTCTTATCTCAAATATCTGACACAACCACATTGCGATTTCTCTGCAGAGTAAAAACTAGGGTTGTTTCCACATGTGTGAATAGATTAGTGTTCTTTTTGTGCTGAGATTATAGAACAAAATAGCATAGCATAGCATACAATAGAATAGCATGGCATAGTATGAATAGGACAAAATAGGATAACATGACAGCACAACACAGCACAGCACAGCACAGCACAGCACAGCACAGAACAGCACAGAACAGAATAGAATAGAATAGAATAGAATAGAATAGAATAGAATAGAATAGAATAGAATAGAATAGAATAGAAT